>CM027580.2:12601970-13119274 GCA_015852605.2 Populus deltoides
TAATTAGTAATTTTACTTTATTATTGCATGATTTGGGTTTAATTATTTCGATTAATTTTAATTGTTAGTCTAGGGTTCTTTTGTTTTGAAGTTATTGAATATATTGTATTGTTGTGTTGCCATCATAATTGAATAATTTGTTGATTTGTAATTGTTAATGTTGAATTTAACTTGTAATTAGTAATTGAATATATTGGAATAATTAGTAATTTTACTCTATTATTGCATGAATTGTATTTAATTATTTCCATTAATTTTAATTGTTAGTCTAGTTAATTGTTTTTTTTTTGAATTTATTGAATATATTTTATTGTTGTGTTACCATAATAATTGAATAATTTGTTGAATTGTAATTGTTAATGTTGAATTTAAGTTGTAATTAGTAACTGAATATGTTGGAATAATTAGTAATTTTACTCTATTATTGCATGATTTGTGTTTAATTATTTCGATTAATTTTAATTGTTAGTCTAGAGTTCTTTTGTTTTGAAGTTATTGAATATATTGTATTGTTGTGTTGCCATAATAATTTAATAATTTGTTGAATTGTAATTGTTAATGTTGAATTTAACTTGTAATTAGTAATTGAATATATTGGAATAATTAGGAATCTTACTCTATTATTGCATGAATTGTATTTAATTATTTCCATTAATTTTAACTGTTAGTCTAGATTTTTTTTTTAATTTGTTGAATATATTTTATTGTTGTGTTGCCATAATAATTAAATAATTTGTTGAATAGTAATTGTTAAGGTTGAATTTAAGTTGTAATTAGTAACTGAATATGTTGGAATAATTAGTAATTTTACTCTATTATTGCATGGTTTGTGTTTAATTATTTCGATTAACTTTAATTGTTAGTCTAGAGTTCTTTTGTTTTGAAGTTATTGAATATATTTTATTGTTGTGTTGCCATAATAATTGAATAATTTGTAGTTTTGTAATTCTTAATGTTGAATTTAACTTGTAATTAGTAATTGAATATGTTGGAATAATTAGTAATTTTACTCTATTATTGCATGAGTTGCGTTTAATTATTTCAATTAATTTTAATTGTTAGTCTAGAGTTTTTTTCTTTTGAACTTATTGAATATATTTTATTGTTGTGTTGCCATAATAATTGAATAATTTGTTGAATTGTAATTGTTAATGTTGAATTTACCTCGTAAATAGTAATTGAATATGTTGGAATAATTAGAAATTTTACTCTATTATTTCATGATTTGTGTTTAATTATTTGTTTTATTGTAATTCTTAATGTTGAATTTAACTCGTAATTAGTAATTGAATATGTTATGATAATTAGTAATTTTACTCTATTATTGCATGAGTTGCGTTTATTTATTTCAATTAATTTTAATTGTTAGTCTAGAGTTTTTTTGTTTTGAACTTATTGAATATATTTTATTGTTGTGTTGCCATAATAATTGAATAATTTGTTGAATTGTAATTGTTAATGTTGAATTTCCATCGTAATTAGTAATTGAATATGTTGGGATAAATAGTAATTTTACTCTATTATTGCATGATTTGGGTTTAATTATTTCCTTTAATTTTAATTGTTAGTCTAGATTTGTTTTTGAATTTATTGAATATATTTTATTGTTGTGTTGCCATAACAATTGAATAATTTGTTGAATTGTAACTGTTAATATTGAATTTACCTCGTAATTAGTAACTGAATATGTTGGAATAATTAGTAATTTTACTCTATTATTGCATGATTTGGGTTTAATTATTTCGATTAATTTTAATTGTTAGTCTAGAGTTCTTTTGTTTTGAAGTTATTGAATATATTGTATTGTTGTGTTGCCATAATAATTGAATAATTTGTTGAATTGTAATTGTTAATGTTGAATTTAACTTGTAATTAGTAATTGAATATATTGGAATAATTAGGAATCTTACTCTATTATTGCATGAATTGTATTTAATTATTTCCATTAATTTTAACTGTTAGTCTAGATTTTTTTTTAATTTATTGAATATATTTTATTGTTGTGTTGCCATAATAATTAAATAATTTGTTGAATAGTAATTGTTAAGGTTGAATTTAAGTTGTAATTAGTAACTGAATATGTTGGAATAATTAGTAATTTTACTCTATTATTGCATGATTTGTGTTTAATTATTTCGATTAATTTTAATTGTTAGTCTAGAGTTCTTTTGTTTTGAAGTTATTGAATATATTTTATTGTTGTGTTGCCATAATAATTGAATAATTTGTTGCTTTGTAATTCTTAATGTTGAATTTTCCTCGTAATTAGTAATTGAATATGTTGGAATAATTAGTAATTTTACTCTATTATTGCATGAGTTGTGTTTAATTATTTCCATTAATTTTAATTGTTAGTCTAGCTTTTTTTTAATTTATTGAATATATTTTATTGTTGTGTTGGCATAACAATTGAATAATTTGTTGAATTGTAATTGTTAAATGTTGAATTTTCCTCGTAATTAGTAATTGAATATGTTTGGATAATTTGTAATTTTACTGTATTATTGCATGATTTGCGTTTAATTGTTTCAATTAATTTTAATTGTTAGTCTAGAGTTTTTTTGTTTTGAACTTATTGAATATATTTTATTGTTGTGTTGGCAGAATAATTGAATAATTTGTTGAATTGTAAATGTTAATGTTGAATTTAACTCGTAATTAGTAATTGAATATTTTGGAATAATTAGTAATTTTACTCTATTATTGCATGATTTGTGTTTAATTATTTCCATTAATTTTAATTGTTAGTCTAGAGTTTTTTTGTTTTGAACTTATTGAATATATTTTATTGTTGTGTTGCCATAATAAAGGAATAATTTGTTGAATTGTAATTGTTAATGTTGAATTTAACCTCGTAATTAGTAATTGAATATGTTGGGATAATTATTAATTTTACTCTATTATTGCATAATTTGAGTTTAATTATTTCCATTAATTTTAATTGTTAGTCTAGATTTTTTTTCATCTATTGAATATAATTTGTTGTTGTGTTGGCATAATAATTGAATAATTTGTTTGTAATTTTAAGTGAATTTCCTGTAATTAGTAATTGAATATGTTGGAATAAGTAGTAATTTTACACTATTATTGCATGATTTGTGTTTAATTATTTCAATTAATATTAATTGTTAGTCTAGAGTTTTTTTGTTTTGAACTTATTGAATATATTTTATTGTTGTGTTGCCATAATAATTGAATAATTTGTTGTTTTGTAATTCTTAATGTTGAATTTACGTTGTAATTAGTAATTGAATATGATGGAATAATTAGTAATTTTACTCTATTATTGCATGATTTGCGTTTAATTATTTCAATTAATTTTAATTGTTAGTCTAGAGTTTTTTTGTTTTGAACTTATTGAATATATTTTATTGTTTTGTTGCCATAACAATTGAATAATTTGTTGAATTGTAATTCTTAATGTTGAATTTACGTTGTAATTAGTAATTGAATATGATGGAATAATTAGTAATTTTACTCTATTATTGCATGATTTGTGTTTAATTATTTCAATTAATTTTAATTGTTAGTCTAGAGTTTTTTTGTTTTGAACTTATTGAATATATTTTATTGTTGTGTTGCCATAATAATTGAATAATTTCTTGAATTGTAATTGTTAATGTTGAATTTACCTCGTAATTAGTAATTGAATATGTTGGAATAATTAGTAATTTTACTCTATTATTGCATGAGTTGCATTTAATTATTTCAATTAATTTTAATTGTTAGTCTAGAGTTTTTTTATTTTTGAACTTATTGAATATATTTTATTGTTGTGTTGCCATAATAGTTGAATAATTTGTTGCTTTGTAATTCTTAATGTTGAATTTAACTTGTAATTAGTAATTGAATATGTTGGGATAATTAGTAATTTTACTCTATTATTGCATGAGTTGCGTTTAATTATTTCAATTAATTTTAATTGTTAGTCTAGAGTTTTTTTGTTTTGAACTTATTGAATATATTTTATTGTTGTGTTGCCATAATAATTGAATAATTTGTTGAATTGTAATTGTTAATGTTGAATTTTCCCTTGTAATTAGTAATTGAATATGTTGGAATAAGTAGTAATTTTACTCAATTATTGCTTGAGTTGCGTTTAATTATTTCAATTAATTTTAATTGTTAGTCTAGAGTTTTTTTGTTTTGAACTTATTGAATATATTTTATTGTTGTGTTGCCAGAATAATTGAATAATTTGTTGTTTTGTAATTCTTAATGTTGAATTTAACTTGTAATTAGTAATTGAATATGTTGGGATAATTAGTAATTTTACTCTATTATTGCATGAGTTGCGTTTAATTATTTCAATTAATTTTAATTGTTAGTCTAGAGTTTTTTTGTTTTGAACTTATTGAATATATTTTATTGTTTTGTTGCCATAATAATTGAATAATTTGTTGAATTGTAATTGTTAATGTTGAATTTAACTTGTAATTAGTAGTTGAATATGATGGAATAATTAGTAATTTTACTCTATTATTGCATGATTTGTGTTTAATTATTTCAATTAATTTTAATTGTTAGTCTAGAGTTTTTTTGTTTTGAACTTATTGAATATATTTTATTGTTGTGTTGCCATAATAATTGAATAATTTGTTGAATTGTAATTGTTAATGTTGAATTTACCTCGTAATTAGTAATTGAATATGTTGGAATAATTAGTAATTTTACTCTATTATTGCTTGAGTTGCATTTAATTGTTTCAATTAATTTTAATTGTTAGTCTAGAGTTTTTTTGTTTTGAACTTATTGAATATATTTTATTGTTGTGTTGCCATAATAATTGAATAATTTGTTGTTTTGTAATTCTTAATGTTGAATTTAACTTGTAATTAGTAATTGAATATGTTGGGATAATTAGTAATTTTACTCTATTATTGCATGAGTTGCGTTTAATTATTTCCATTAATTTTAATTGTTAGTCTAGAGTTTTTTTGTTTTGAACTTATTGAATATATTTTATTGTTGTGTTGCCATAACAATTGAATAATTTGTTGAATTGTAACTGTTAATGTTGAATTTACCTCGTAATTAGTAATTGAATATGTTGGGATAAATAGTAATTTTACTCAATTATTGCTTGAGTTGCGTTTAATTATTTCAATTAATTTTAATTGTTAGTCTAGAGTTTTTTTGTTTTGAACTTATTGAATATATTTTATTGTTGTGTTGCCATAATAATTGAATAATTTGTTTAATTGTAATTGTTAATGTTGAATTTAACTTGTAATTAGTAATTGAATATGTTGGAATAATTAGTAATTTTACTCTATTATTGCATGAGTTGCGTTTAATTATTTCAATTAATTTTAATTGTTAGTCTAGAGTTTTTTTGTTTTGAACTTATTGAATATATTTTATTGTTGTGTTGCCATAATAGTTGAATAATTTGTTGCTTTGTAATTCTTAATGTTGAATTTTCCTCGTAATTAGTAATTGAATATGTTGGAATAATTAGTAATTTTACTCTATTATTGCATGAGTTGTGTTTAATTATTTCCATTAATTTTAATTGTTAGTCTAGCTTTTTTTTAATTTATTGAATATATTTTATTGTTGTGTTGCCATAACAATTGAATAATTTGTTGAATTCTAACTGTTAATGTTGAATTTACCTCGTAATTAGTAATTGAATATGTTGGAATAAGTAGTAATTTTACTCTATTATTGCTTGAGTTGCATTTAATTGTTTCAATTAATTTTAATTGTTAGTCTAGAGTTTTTTTGTTTTGAACTTATTGAATATATTTTATTGTTGTGTTGCCAAAACAATTGAATAATTTGTTAAATTGTAACTGTTAATGTTGAATTTACCTCATAATTAGTAATTAAATATTTTGGTATAAGTAGTAATTTTACACTATTATTGCATGATTTGTGTTTAATTATTTCAATTAATATTAATTGTTAGTCTAGAGTTTTTTTGTTTTGAACTTATTGAATATATTTTATTGTTGTGTTGCCACAATAATTGAATAATTTGTTGAATTGTAATTGTTAATGTTGAATTTACCTCGTAATTAGTAATTGAATATGTTGTGATAATTAGTAATTTTACTCTATTATTGCATGATTTGAGTTTAATTATTTCCATTAATTTTAATTGTTAGTCTAGATTTTTTTTCATCTATTGAATATATTTTATTGTTGTGTTGCCATTATAATTGAATAATTTGTTTAATTGTAAATGTTAATGTTGAATTTACCTCGTAATTAGTAATTGAATATGTTGGGATAATTAGTAATTTTACTCTATTATTGCATGAGTTGCGTTTAATTATTTCAATTAATTTTAATTGTTAGTCTAGAGTTTTTTTGTTTTGAACTTATTGAATATATTTTATTGTTGTGTTGCCATAACAATTGAATAATTTGTTGAATTGTAACTGTTAATGTTGAATTTACCTCGTAATTAGTAATTGAATATGTTGGAATAAGTAGTAATTTTACACTATTATTGCATGATTTGTGTTTAATTATTTCAATTAATATTAATTGTTAGTCTAGAGTTTTTTTGTTTTGAACTTATTGAATATATTTTATTGTTGTGTTGCCACAATAATTGAATAATTTGTTGAATTGTAATTGTTAATGTTGAATTTACCTCGTAATTAGTAATTGAATATGTTGTGATAATTAGTAATTTTACTCTATTATTGCATGATTTGAGTTTAATTATTTCCATTAATTTTAATTGTTAGTCTAGATTTTTTTTCATCTATTGAATATATTTTATTGTTGTGTTGCCATTATAATTGAATAATTTGTTTAATTGTAAATGTTAATGTTGAATTTACCTCGTAATTAGTAATTGAATATGTTGGAATAATTAGTAATTTTACTCTATTATTGCTTGAGTTGCATTTAATTGTTTCAATTAATTTTAATTGTTAGTCTAGAGTTTTTTTGTTTTGAACTTATTGAATATATTTTATTGTTGTGTTGCCATAATAGTTGAATAATTTGTTGCTTTGTAATTCTTAATGTTGAATTTTCCTCGTAATTAGTAATTGAATATGTTGGAATAATTAGTAATTTTACTCTATTATTGCATGAGTTGTGTTTAATTATTTCCATTAATTTTAATTGTTAGTCTAGATTTTTTTTGAATTATTGAATATATTGTATTGTTGTGTTGCCATAACAATTGAATAATTTGTTGAATTGTAATTGTTAAAGTTGAATTTTCCTCGTAATTAGTAATTGAATATGTTGGGATAAATAGTAATTTTACTCAATTATTGCTTGAGTTGCGTTTAATTATTTCAATTAATTTTAATTGTTAGTCTAGAGTTTTTTTGTTTTGAACTTATTGAATATATTTTATTGTTGTGTTGCCAAAACAATTGAATAATTTGTTGAATTGTAACTGTTAATGTTGAATTTACCTCGTAATTAGTAATTGAATATTTTGGAATAAGTAGTAATTTTACACTATTATTGCATGATTTGTGTTTAATTATTTCAATTAATCTTAATTGTTAGTCTAGAGTTTTTTTGTTTTGAACTTATTGAATATATTTTAATGTTGTGTTGCCATAATAATTGAATAATTTGTTGAATTGTAATTGTTAATGTTGAATTTACCTCGTAATTAGTAATTGAATATGTTGGGATAATTATTAATTTTACTCTATTATTGCATAATTTGAGTTTAATTATTTCCATTAATTTTAATTGTTAGTCTAGATTTTTTTTCATCTATTGAATATATTTTGTTGTTGTGTTGGCATAATAATTGAATAATTTGTTTAATTGTAACTGTTAACGTTTGTGTTTAATTATTTCAATTAATATTAATTGTTAGTCTAGAGTTTTTTTGTTTTGAACTTATTGAATATATTTTATTGTTGTGTTGCCATAATAATTGAATAATTTGTTGTTTTGTAATTCTTAATGTTGAATTTAACTTGTAATTAGTAATTGAATATGTTGGGATAATTAGTAATTTTACTCTATTATTGCATGAGTTGCGTTTAATTATTTCAATTAATTTTAATTGTTAGTCTAGAGTTTTTTTGTTTTGAACTTATTGAATATATTTTATTGTTGTGTTGCCATAACAATTGAATAATTTGTTGAATTGTAACTGTTAATGTTGAATTTACCTCGTAATTAGTAATTGAATATGTTGGAATAAGTAGTAATTTTACACTATTATTGCATGATTTGTGTTTAATTATTTCAATTAATATTAATTGTTAGTCTAGAGTTTTTTTGTTTTGAACTTATTGAATATATTTTATTGTTGTGTTGCCATAATAATTGAATAATTTCTTGAATTGTAATTGTTAATGTTGAATTTACCTCGTAATTAGTAATTGAATATGTTGGAATAATTAGTAATTTTACTCTATTATTGCTTGAGTTGCATTTAATTGTTTCAATTAATTTTAATTGTTAGTCTAGAGTTTTTTTGTTTTGAACTTATTGAATATATTTTATTGTTGTGTTGCCATAACAATTGAATAATTTGTTGAATTGTAACTGTTAATGTTGAATTTACCTCGTAATTAGTAATTGAATATGTTGGAATAAGTTGTAATTTTACACTATTATTGCATGATTTGTGTTTAATTATTTCAATTAATATTAATTGTTAGTCTAGAGTTTTTTTGTTTTGAACTTATTGAATATATTTTATTGTTGTGTTGCCACAATAATTGAATAATTTGTTGAATTGTAATTGTTAATGTTGAATTTACCTCGTAATTAGTAATTGAATATGTTGTGATAATTAGTAATTTTACTCTATTATTGCATGATTTGAGTTTAATTATTTCCATTAATTTTAATTGTTAGTCTAGAGTTTTTTTGTTTTGAACTTATTGAATATATTTTATTGTTGTGTTGCCATTATAATTGAATAATTTGTTTAATTGTAAATGTTAAGGTTGAATTTACCTCGTAATTAGTAATTGAATATGTTGGGATAATTAGTAATTTTACTCTATTATTGCATGAGTTGCGTTTAATTATTTCAATTAATTTTAATTGTTAGTCTAGAGTTTTTTTGTTTTGAACTTATTGAATATATTTTATTGTTGTGTTGCCATAATAGTTGAATAATTTGTTGCTTTGTAATTCTTAATGTTGAATTTTCCTCGTAATTAGTAATTGAATATGTTGGAATAATTAGTAATTTTACTCAATTATTGCTTGAGTTGCGTTTAATTATTTCAATTAATTTTAATTGTTAGTCTAGAGTTTTTTTGTTTTGAACTTATTGAATATATTTTATTGTTGTGTTGCCATAATAATTGAATAATTTGTTGAATTGTAACTGTTAATGTTGAATTTACCTCGTAATTAGTAATTGAATATTTTGGAATAAGTAGTAATTTTACACTATTATTGCATGATTTGTGTTTAATTATTTCGATTAATTTTAATTGTTAGTCTAGAGTTCTTTTGTTTTGAAGTTATTGAATATATTGTATTGTTGTGTTGCCATAATAATTGAATAATTTGTTGAATTGTAATTGTTAATGTTGAATTTAACTTGTAATTAGTAATTGAATATATTGGAATAATTAGGAATCTTACTCTATTATTGCATGAATTGTATTTAATTATTTCCATTAATTTTAACTGTTAGTCTAGATTTTTTTTTAATTTATTGAATATATTTTATTGTTGTGTTACCATAATAATTGAATAATTTGTTGAATTGTAATTGTTAATGTTGAATTAAATTTGTAATTAGTAATTGAATATGTTGGAATAAGTAGTAATTTTACTCTATTATTGCATGAGTTGCGTTTAATTATTTCAATTAATTTTAATTGTTAGTCTAGAGTTTTTTTGTTTTGAACTTATTGAATATATTTTATTGTTGTGTTGCCAAAACAATTGAATAATTTGTTGTATTGTAATTCTTAAAGTTGAATTTAACTCGTAATTAGTAATTGAATATGTTGGAATAATTAGTAATTTTACTCTATTATTGCATGATTTGAGTTTAATTATTTCCATTAATTTTAATTGTTAGTCTAGCTTTTTTTTTGAAGGTATTGAATATATTTTATTGTTGTGTTGCCATTATAATTGAATAATTTGTTTAATTGTAAATGTTAAGGTTGAATTTACCTCGTAATTAGTAATTGAATATGTTGGAATAAGTAGTAATTTTACACTATTATTGCATGATTTGTGTTTAATTATTTCAATTAATTTTAATTGTTAGTCTAGAGTTTTTTTGTTTTGAACTTATTGAATATATTTTATTGTTGTGTTGCCACAATAATTGAATAATTTGTTGAATTGTAATTGTTAATGTTGAATTTACCTCGTAATTAGTAATTGAATATGTTGTGATAATTAGTAATTTTACTCTATTATTGCATGATTTCAGTTTAATTATTTCCATTAATTTTAATTGTTATCTAGATTTTTTTTTGATCTTATTGAATATATTTTATTGTTGTGTTGCCATAATAATTGAATAATTTGTTTAATTGTAAATGTTAAGGTTGAATTTACCTCGTAATTAGTAATTGAATATGTTGGGATAATTAGTAATTTTACTCTATTATTGCATGAGTTGCGTTTAATTATTTCAATTAATTTTAATTGTTAGTCTAGAGTTTTTTTGTTTTGAACTTATTGAATATATTTTATTGTTGTGTTGCCATAATAATTGAATAATTTGTTGAAATGTAATTGTTAATGTTGAATTTTCCTCGTAATTAGTAATTGAATATGATGGGATAAATAGTAATTTTACTCAATTATTGCTTGAGTTGCGTTTAATTATTTCAATTAATTTTAATTGTTAGTCTAGAGTTTTTTTGTTTTGAACTTATTGAATATATTTTATTGTTGTGTTGCCATAATAATTGAATAATTTGTTTAATTGTAAATGTTAATGTTGAATTTACCTCGTAATTAGTAATTGAATATGTTGGAATAATTAGTAATTTTACTCTATTATTGCATGATTTGTGTTTAATTATTTCAATTAATTTTAATTGTTAGTCTAGAGTTTTTTTGTTTTGAACTTATTGAATATATTTTATTGTTGTGTTGCCACAATAATTGAATAATTTGTTGAATTGTAATTGTTAATGTTGAATTTACCTCGTAATTAGTAATTGAATATGTTATGATAATTAGTAATTTTACTCTATTATTGCATGAGTTGCGTTTAATTATTTCAATTAATTTTAATTGTTAGTCTAGAGTTTTTTTGTTTTGAACTTATTGAATATATTTTATTGTTGTGTTGCCATAATAATTGAATAATTTGTTGAAATGTAATTGTTAATGTTGAATTTACCTCGTAATTAGTAATTGAATATGATAGAATAATTAGTAATTTTACTCTATTATTGCATGATTTGTGTTTAATTATTTCAATTAATTTTAATTGTTAGTCTAGAGTTTTTTTGTTTTGAACTTATTGAATATATTTTATTGTTGTGTTGCCATAATAAATGAATAATTTGTTGAATTGTAATTGTTAATGTTGAATTTACCTCGTAATCAGTAATTGAATATGTTGGAATAATTAGTAATTTTACTCTATTATTGCATGATTTGCGTTTAATTATTTCCATTAATTTTAATTGTTAGTCTAGAGTTTTTTTTTTGATCTTATTGAATATATTTTATTGTTGTGTTGCCATAATAATTGAATAATTTGTTGAATTGTAAATTCTTAATGTTGAATTTACGTTGTAATTAGTAATTGAATATGATGGAATAATTAGTAATTTTACTCTATTATTGCATGATTTGTGTTTAATTATTTCAATTAATTTTAATTGTTAGTCTAGAGTTTTTTTGTTTTGAACTTATTGAATATATTTTATTGTTGTGTTGCCATAATAATTGAATAATTTGTTGTTTTGTAATTCTTAAAGTTGAATTTAACTTGTAATTAGTAATTCAATATGTTGTAATAATTAGTAATTTTACTCTATTATTGCATGAGTTGCGTTTAATTATTTCAATTAATTTTAATTGTTAGTCTAGAGTTTTTTTGTTTTGAACTTATTGAATATATTTTATTGTTGTGTTGCCATAATAATTGAATAATTTGTTGAATTGTAAGTGTTAATGTTGAATTTACCTCGTAATTAGTAATTGAATATGTTGGAATAATTAGTAATTTTACTCTATTATTGCATGATTTGTGTTTAATTATTTCAATTAATTTTAATTGTTAGTCTAGAGTTTTTTTGTTTTGAACTTATTGAATATATTTTATTGTTGTGTTGCCACAATAATTGAATAATTTGTTGAATTGTAATTGTTAAGGTTGAATTTACCTCGTAATTAGTAATTGAATATGTTGGGATAATTAGTAATTTTACTCTATTATTGCATGAGTTGCGTTTAATTATTTCAATTAATTTTAATTGTTAGTCTAGAGTTTTTTTGTTTTGAACTTATTGAATATATTTTATTGTTGTGTTGCCATAACAATTGAATAATTTGTTGAATTGTAACTGTTAATGTTGAATTTACCTCGTAATTAGTAATTGAATATTTTGGAATAAGTAGTAATTTTACACTATTATTGCATGATTTGTGTTTAATTATTTCAATTAATATTAATTGTTAGTCTAGAGTTTTTTTGTTTTGAACTTATTGAATATATTTTATTGTTGTGTTGCCACAATAATTGAATAATTTGTTGAATTGTAATTGTTAATGTTGAATTTACCTCGTAATTAGTAATTGAATATGTTGGAATAATTAGTAATTTTACTCTATTATTGCATGATTTGAGTTTAATTATTTCCATTAATTTTAATTGTTAGTCTAGATTTTTTTTCATCTATTGAATATATTTTATTGTTGTGTTGCCATTATAATTGAATAATTTGTTTAATTGTAAATGTTAAGGTTGAATTTACCTCGTAATTAGTAATTGAATATGTTGGGATAATTAGTAATTTTACTCTATTATTGCATGAGTTGCGTTTAATTATTTCAATTAATTTTAATTGTTAGTCTAGAGTTTTTTTGTTTTGAACTTATTGAATATATTTTATTGTTGTGTTGCCATAATAATTGAATAATTTGTTGAAATGTAATTGTTAATGTTGAATTTTCCTCGTAATTAGTAATTGAATATGATGGGATAAATAGTAATTTTACTCAATTATTGCTTGAGTTGCGTTTAATTATTTCAATTAATTTTAATTGTTAGTCTAGAGTTTTTTTGTTTTGAACTTATTGAATATATTTTATTGTTGTGTTGCCATAATAATTGAATAATTTGTTTAATTGTAATTGTTAATGTTGAATTTACCTCGTAATTAGTAATTGAATATTTTGGAATAAGTAGTAATTTTACACTATTATTGCATGATTTGTGTTTAATTATTTCAATTAATTTTAATTGTTAGTCTAGAGTTTTTTTGTTTTGAACTTATTGAATATATTTTATTGTTGTGTTGCCACAATAATTGAATAATTTGTTGAATTGTAATTGTTAAGGTTGAATTTACCTCGTAATTAGTAATTGAATATGTTGGGATAATTAGTAATTTTACTCTATTATTGCATGAGTTGCGTTTAATTATTTCAATTAATTTTAATTGTTAGTCTAGAGTTTTTTTGTTTTGAACTTATTGAATATATTTTATTGTTGTGTTGCCATAACAATTGAATAATTTGTTGAATTGTAATTGTTAATGTTGAATTTACCTCGTAATTAGTAATTGAATATGTTGGAATAATTAGTAATTTTACTCTATTATTGCATGATTTGTTTAATTATTTCAATTAATTTTAATTGTTAGTCTAGAGTTTTTTTGTTTTGAACTTATTGAATATATTTTATTGTTGTGTTGCCATAATAATTGAATAATTTGTTGAATTGTAATTGTTAATGTTGAATTTACCTCGTAATTAGTAATTGAATATGTTGGGATAATTAGTAATTTTACTCTATTATTGCATGATTTGCGTTTAATTATTTCCATTAATTTTAATTGTTAGTCTAGAGTTTTTTTTTTTGAACTTATTGAATATATTTTATTGTTGTGTTGCCATAATAATTGAATAATTTGTTGAATTGTAATTGTTAATGTTGAATTTCCCTCGTAATTAGTAATTGAATATGTTGGGATAATTAGTAATTTTACTCTATTATTGCATGATTTGTGTTTAATTATTTCAATTAATTTTAATTGTTAGTCTAGAGTTTTTTTGTTTTGAACTTATTGAATATATTTTATTGTTGTGTTGCCATAATAATTGAATAATTTGTTTAATTGTAATTCTTAATGTTGAATTTAACTTGTAATTAGTAATTGAATATGTTGGGATAATTAGTAATTTTACTCTATTATTGCATGAGTTGCGTTTAATTATTTCAATTAATTTTAATTGTTAGTCTAGAGTTTTTTTGTTTTGAACTTATTGAATATATTTTATTGTTGTGTTGCCATAACAATTGAATAATTTGTTGAATTGTAATTGTTAATGTTGAATTTACCTCGTAATTAGTAATTGAATATGATGGAATAATTAGTAATTTTACTCTATTATTGCATGATTTGTGTTTAATTATTTCAATTAATTTTAATTGTTAGTCTAGAGTTTTTTGTTTTGAACTTATTGAATATATTTTATTGTTGTGTTGCCATAACAATTGAATAATTTGTTGAATTGTAACTATTAATGTTGAATTTACCTCGTAATTAGTAATTGAATATGTTGGAATAATTAGTAATTTTACTCTATTATTGCTTGAGTTGCATTTAATTGTTTCAATTAATTTTAATTGTTAGTCTAGAGTTTTTTTGTTTTGAACTTATTGAATATATTTTATTGTTGTGTTGCCATAACAATTGAATAATTTGTTGAATTGTAACTGTTAATGTTGAATTTACCTCGTAATTAGTAATTGAATATGTTGGAATAAGTAGTAATTTTACACTATTATTGCATGATTTGTGTTTAATTATTTCAATTAATATTAATTGTTAGTCTAGAGTTTTTTTGTTTTGAACTTATTGAATATATTTTATTGTTGTGTTGCCACAATAATTGAATAATTTGTTGAATTGTAATTGTTAATGTTGAATTTACCTCGTAATTAGTAATTGAATATGTTGTGATAATTAGTAATTTTACTCTATTATTGCATGATTTGAGTTTAATTATTTCCATTAATTTTAATTGTTAGTCTAGATTTTTTTTCATCTATTGAATATATTTTATTGTTGTGTTGCCATAATAATTGAATAATTTGTTTAATTGTAAATGTTAATGTTGAATTTACCTCGTAATTAGTAATTGAATATGTTGGGATAATTAGTAATTTTACTCTATTATTGCATGAGTTGCGTTTAATTATTTCAATTAATTTTAATTGTTAGTCTAGAGTTTTTTTGTTTTGAACTTATTGAATATATTTTATTGTTGTGTTGCCATAATAGTTGAATAATTTGTTGCTTTGTAATTCTTAATGTTGAATTTTCCTCGTAATTAGTAATTGAATATGTTGGAATAATTAGTAATTTTACTCTATTATTGCATGAGTTGTGTTTAATTATTTCCATTAATTTTAATTGTTAGTCTAGAGTTTTTTTGTTTTGAACTTATTGAATATATTTTATTGTTGTGTTGCCAAAACAATTGAATAATTTGTTGAATTGTAACTGTTAATGTTGAATTTACCTCGTAATTAGTAATTGAATATGTTGGAATAAGTAGTAATTTTACACTATTATTGCATGATTTGTGTTTAATTATTTCAATTAATTTTAATTGTTAGTCTAGAGTTTTTTTGTTTTGAAGTTATTGAATATATTGTATTGTTGTGTTGCCATAATAATTGAATAATTTGTTGAATTGTAATTGTTAATGTTGAATTTAACTTGTAATTAGTAATTGAATATGATGGAATAATTAGTAATTTTACTCTATTATTGCATGATTTGTGTTTAATTATTTCAATTAATTTTAGTTGTTAGTCTAGATTTTTTTTTGAATTTATTGAATATATTTTATTGTTGTGTTGCCATAACAATTGAATAATTTGTTGAATTGTAACTGTTAATATTGAATTTACCTCGTAATTAGTAACTGAATATGTTGGAATAAGTAGTAATTTTACTCTATTATTGCATGAGTTGCGTTTAATTATTTCAATTAATTTTAATTGTTAGTCTAGAGTTTTTTTGTTTTGAACTTATTGAATATATTTTATTGTTGTGTTGCCAAAACAATTGAATAATTTGTTGTATTGTAATTCTTAAAGTTGAATTTAACTCGTAATTAGTAATTGAATATGTTGGAATAATTAGTAATTTTACTCTATTATTGCATGATTTGAGTTTAATTATTTCCATTAATTTTAATTGTTAGTCTAGATTTTTTTTCATCTATTGAATATATTTTATTGTTGTGTTGCCATTATAATTGAATAATTTGTTTAATTGTAAATGTTAATGTTGAATTTACCTCGTAATTAGTAATTGAATATGTTGGAATAATTAGTAATTTTACTCTATTATTGCATGATTTGAGTTTAATTATTTCCATTAATTTTAATTGTTAGTCTAGAGTTTTTTTGTTTTGAACTTATTGAATATATTTTATTGTTGTGTTGCCATAATAATTGAATAATTTGTTTAATTGTAAATGTTAATGTTGAATTTACCTCGTAATTAGTAATTGAATATGTTGGAATAATTAGTAATTTTACTCTGTTATTGCTTGAGTTGCATTTAATTGTTTCAATTAATTTTAATTGTTAGTCTAGAGTTTTTTTGTTTTGAACTTATTGAATATATTTTATTGTTGTGTTGCCATAACAATTGAATAATTTGTTGAATTGTAACTGTTAATGTTGAATTTACCTCGTAATTAGTAATTGAATATGTTGTGATAATTAGTAATTTTACTCTATTATTGCATGATTTGAGTTTAATTATTTCCATTAATTTTAATTGTTATTCTAAAGTTTTTTGTTTTGAACTTATTGAATATATTTTTTTGTTGTGTTGCCATAATAATTGAATAATTTGTTTAATTGTAAATGTTAAGGTTGAATTTACCTCGTAATTAGTAATTGAATATGTTGGGATAATTAGTAATTTTACACTATTATTGCATGATTTGTGTTTAATTATTTCAATTAATATTAATTGTTAGTCTAGAGTTTTTTTGTTTTGAACTTATTGAATATATTTTATTGTTGTGTTGCCATAATAATTGAATAATTTGTTGAAATGTAATTGTTNATGTTGAATNTTCCTCNTAATTAGTAATTGAATANGATGNGANNANTAGTAATTTTACTACTATTATTGCATGATTTGCGTTTAATTATTTCCATTAATTTTAATTGTTAGTCTAGAGTTTTTTTTTTTGAACTTATTGAATATATTTTATTGTTGTGTTGCCATTATAATTGAATAATTTGTTTAATTGTAAATGTTAAGGTTGAATTTACCTCGTAATTAGTAATTGAATATGTTGGGATAATTAGTAATTTTACTCTATTATTGCATGATTTGCGTTTAATTATTTCAATTAATTTTAATTGTTAGTCTAGAGTTTTTTTGTTTTGAACTTATTGAATATATTTTATTGTTGTGTTGCCATAATAATTGAATAATTTGTTGAAATGTAATTGTTAATGTTGAATTTTCCTCGTAATTAGTAATTGAATATGTTGGAATAATTAGTAATTTTACTCTATTATTGCATGATTTGCGTTTAATTATTTCAATTAATTTTAATTGTTAGTCTAGAGTTTTTTTGTTTTGAACTTATTGAATATATTTTATTGTTGTGTTGCCATAATAATTGAATAATTTCTTGAATTGTAATTGTTAATGTTGAATTTACCTCGTAATTAGTAATTGAATATGTTGGAATAATTAGTAATTTTACTCTATTATTGCATGAGTTGCGTTTAATTATTTCCATTAATTTTAATTGTTAGTCTAGAGTTTTTTTGTTTTGAACTTATTGAATATATTTTATTGTTGTGTTGCCATAACAATTGAATAATTTGTTGAATTGTAACTGTTAATGTTGAATTTACCTCGTAATTAGTAATTGAATATGTTGGAATAATTAGTAATTTTACTCTATTATTGCATGATTTGTGTTTAATTATTTCAATTAATATTAATTGTTAGTCTAGAGTTTTTTTGTTTTGAACTTATTGAATATATTTTATTGTTGTGTTGCCACAATAATTGAATAATTTGTTGAATTGTAATTGTTAATGTTGAATTTACCTCGTAATTAGTAATTGAATATGTTGGAATAATTAGTAATTTTACTCTATTATTGCATGAGTTGCGTTTAATTATTTCCATTAATTTTAATTGTTAGTCTAGATTTTTTTTCATCTTATTGAATATATTTTATTGTTGTGTTGCCATAATAATTGAATAATTTGTTTAATTGTAAATGTTAATGTTGAATTTACCTCGTAATTAGTAATTGAATATGTTGGAATAATTAGTAATTTTACTCTATTATTGCTTGAGTTGCATTTAATTGTTTCAATTAATTTTAATTGTTAGTCTAGAGTTTTTTTGTTTTGAACTTATTGAATATATTTTATTGTTGTGTTGCCATAATAATTGAATAATTTGTTGTTTTGTAATTCTTAATGTTGAATTTAACTTGTAATTAGTAATTGAATATGTTGGGATAATTAGTAATTTTACTCTATTATTGCATGAGTTGCGTTTAATTATTTCAATTAATTTTAATTGTTAGTCTAGAGTTTTTTTGTTTTGAACTTATTGAATATATTTTATTGTTGTGTTGCCAAAACAATTGAATAATTTGTTGAATTGTAACTGTTAATGTTGAATTTACCTCGTAATTAGTAATTGAATATTTTGGAATAAGTAGTAATTTTACACTATTATTGCATGATTTGTGTTTAATTATTTCAATTAATCTTAATTGTTAGTCTAGAGTTTTTTTGTTTTGAACTTATTGAATATATTTTATTGTTGTGTTGCCAAAACAATTGAATAATTTGTTGTATTGTAATTCTTAAAGTTGAATTTAACTCGTAATTAGTAATTGAATATGTTGGAATAATTAGTAATTTTACTCTATTATTGCATGATTTGAGTTTAATTATTTCCATTAATTTTAATTGTTAGTCTAGAGTTTTTGTTTTGAACTTATTGAATATATTTTATTGTTGTGTTGCCATTATAATTGAATAATTTGTTTAATTGTAAATGTTAATGTTGAATTTACCTCGTAATTAGTAATTGAATATGTTGGAATAATTAGTAATTTTACTCTATTATTGCATGATTTGTGTTTAATTATTTCAATTAATTTTAATTGTTAGTCTAGAGTTTTTTTGTTTTGAACTTATTGAATATATTTTATTGTTGTGTGGCCATAATAATTGAATAATTTGTTGTTTTGTAATTCTTAATGTTGAATTTAACTTGTAATTAGTAATTGAATATGTTGTGATAATTAGTAATTTTACTCTATTATTGCATGAGTTGCGTTTAATTATTTCCATTAATTTTAATTGTTAGTCTAGAGTTTTTTTTTTTGAACTTATTGAATATATTTTATTGTTGTGTTGCCATAATAATTGAATAATTTGTTTAATTGTAAATGTTAATGTTGAATTTACCTCGTAATTAGTAATTGAATATGTTGGAATAATTAGTAATTTTACTCTATTATTGCATGATTTGAGTTTAATTATTTCCATTAATTTTAATTGTTAGTCTAGAGTTTTTTTTTTGATCTTATTGAATATATTTTATTGTTGTGTTGCCATAATAATTGAATAATTTGTTTAATTGTAAATGTTAATGTTGAATTTACCTCGTAATTAGTAATTGAATATGTTGGGATAATTAGTAATTTTACTCTATTATTGCATGAGTTGCGTTTAATTATTTCAATTAATTTTAATTGTTAGTCTAGAGTTTTTTTGTTTTGAACTTATTGAATATATTTTATTGTTGTGTTGCCATAACAATTGAATAATTTGTTGAATTGTAATTGTTAATGTTGAATTTACCTCGTAATTAGTAATTGAATATGTTGGAATAAGTAGTAATTTTACACTATTATTGCATGATTTGTGTTTAATTATTTCAATTAATATTAATTGTTAGTCTAGAGTTTTTTTGTTTTGAACTTATTGAATATATTTTATTGTTGTGTTGCCATAACAATTGAATAATTTGTTGAATTGTAACTGTTAATGTTGAATTTACGTCGTAATTAGTAATTGAATATGTTGGAATAATTAGTAATTTTACTCTATTATTGCATGATTTGAGTTTAATTATTTCCATTAATTTTAATTGTTAGTCTAGATTTTTTTTCATCTATTGAATATATTTTATTGTTGTGTTGCCATAATAATTGAATAATTTGTTTAATTGTAAATGTTAATGTTGAATTTACCTCGTAATTAGTAATTGAATATGTTGGAATAATTAGTAATTTTACACTATTATTGCATGATTTGTGTTTAATTATTTCAATTAATTTTAATTGTTAGTCTAGAGTTTTTTTGTTTTGAACTTATTGAATATATTTTATTGTTGTGTTGCCATAATAATTGAATAATTTTTTGTTTTGTAATTCTTAATGTTGAATTTAACTTGTAATTAGTAATTGAATATGTTGGGATAATTAGTAATTTTACTCTATTATTGCATGAGTTGCGTTTAATTATTTCAATTAATTTTAATTGTTAGTCTAGAGTTTTTTTTTTGAACTTATTGAATATATTTTATTGTTGTGTTGCCAAAACAATTGAATAATTTGTTGAATTGTAACTGTTAATGTTGAATTTTCCTCGTAATTAGTAATTGAATATGTTGGAATAATTAGTAATTTTACTCTATTATTGCATGAGTTGTGTTTAATTATTTCCATTAATTTTAATTGTTAGTCTAGAGTTTTTTTGTTTTGAACTTATTGAATATATTTTATTGTTGTGTTGCCATAACAATTGAATAATTTGTTGAATTGTAACTGTTAATGTTGAATTTACCTCGTAATTAGTAATTGAATATTTTGGAATAAGTAGTAATTTTACACTATTATTGCATGATTTGTGTTTAATTATTTCAATTAATCTTAATTGTTAGTCTAGAGTTTTTTTGTTTTGAACTTATTGAATATATTTTAATGTTGTGTTGCCATAATAATTGAATAATTTGTTGAATTGTAATTGTTAATGTTGAATTTACCTCGTAATTAGTAATTGAATATGTTGGGATAATTATTAATTTTACTCTATTATTGCATAATTTGAGTTTAATTATTTCCATTAATTTTAATTGTTAGTCTAGTATTTTTTTCATCTATTGAATATATTTTATTGTTGTGTTGGCATAATAATTGAATAATTTGTTTAATTGTAATTGTAATGTTGTATAATAGTATTGATATGTTGGTAATTAGTAATTTTACTCTATTATTGCTGGTTGCGTTTAATTATTTCAATTAATTTTAATTGTTAGTCTAGAGTTTTTTTGTTTTGAACTTCTTGAATATATTTTATTGTTGTGTTGCCATAATAATTGAATAATTTGTTGTTTTGTAATTCTTAATGTTGAATTTAACTTGTAATTAGTAATTGAATATGTTGGGATAATTAGTAATTTTACTCTATTATTGCATGAGTTGCGTTTAATTATTTCAATTAATTTTAATTGTTAGTCTAGAGTTTTTTTGTTTTGAACTTATTGAATATATTTTATTGTTGTGTTGGCATAACAATTGAATAATTTGTTGAATTGTAATTGTTAATGTTGAATTTACCTCGTAATTAGTAATTGAATATGTTGGAATAAGTAGTAATTTTACACTATTATTGCATGATTTGTGTTTAATTATTTCAATTAATATTAATTGTTAGTCTAGAGTTTTTTTGTTTTGAACTTATTGAATATATTTTATTGTTGTGTTGGCAGAACAATTGAATAATTTGTTGAATTGTAATTGTTAATGTTGAATTTAACTTGTAATTAGTAGTTGAATATGTTGGAATAATTAGTAATTTTACTCTATTATTGCTTGAGTTGCGTTTAATTATTTCAATTAATTTTAATTGTTAGTCTAGAGTCTTTTTGTTTTGAACTTATTGAATATATTTTATTGTTGTGTTGCCATAACAATTGAATAATTTGTTGAATTGTAACTGTTAATGTTGAATTTACCTCGTAATTAGTAATTGAATATGTTGGAATAATTAGTAATTTTACTCTATTATTGCATGATTTGTGTTTAATTATTTCAATTAATTTTAATTGTTAGTCTAGAGTTTTTTTGTTTTGAACTTATTGAATATATTTTATTGTTGTGTTGCCATAATAATTGAATAATTTGTTTAATTGTAACTGTTAATGTTGAATTTAACTCGTAATTAGTAATTGAATATGTTGGAATAATTAGTAATTTTACTCTATTATTGCATGATTTGCGTTTAATTATTTCAATTAATTTTAATTGTTAGTCTAGAGTTTTTTTGTTTTGAACTTATTGAATATATTTTATTGTTGTGTTGCCACAATAATTGAATAATTTGTTGAATTGTAAGTGTTAATGTTGAATTTACCTCGTAATTAGTAATTGAATATGTTGGAATAATTAGTAATTTTACTCTATTATTGCATGATTTGCGTTTAATTATTTCAATTAATTTTAATTGTTAGTCTAGAGTTTTTTTGTTTTGAACTTATTGAATATATTTTATTGTTGTGTTGCCATAACAATTGAATAATTTGTTGAATTGTAATTGTTAATGTTGAATTTACCTCGTAATTAGTAATTGAATATGTTGGGATAATTATTAATTTTACTCTATTATTGCATGATTTGTGTTTAATTATTTCCATTAATTTTAATTGTTAGTCTAGAGTTTTTTTTTTTGAACTTATTGAATATATTTTATTGTTGTGTTGCCATAATAATTGAATAATTTGTTTAATTGTAACTGTTAATGTTGAATTTACCTCGTAATTAGTAATTGAATATGTTGGAATAATTAGTAATTTTACTCTATTATTGCATGAGTTGCGTTTAATTATTTCAATTAATTTTAATTGTTAGTCTAGAGTTTTTTTGTTTTGAACTTCTTGAATATATTTTATTGTTGTGTTGCCATAATAATTGAATAATTTGTTGAATTGTAATTGTTAATGTTGAATTTACGTCGTAATTAGTAATTGAATATGTTGTAATAATTAGTAATTTTACTCTATTATTGCATGATTTGCGTTTAATTATTTCAATTAATTTTAATTGTTAGTCTAGCTTTTTTTTTAATTTATTGAATATATTTTATTGTTGTGTTGGCATAACAATTGAATAATTTGTTGAATTGTAATTGTTAATGTTGAATTTACCTCGTAATTAGTAATTGAATATGTTGGAATAATTAGTAATTTTACTCTATTATTGCATGAGTTGCGTTTAATTATTTCAATTAATTTTAATTGTTAGTCTAGAGTTTTTTTGTTTTGAACTTATTGAATATATTTTATTGTTGTGTTGCCATAATAATTGAATAATTTGTTGTTTTGTAATTCTTAATGTTGAATTTAACTTGTAATTAGTAATTGAATATGTTGTGATAATTAGTAATTTTACTCTATTATTGCATGAGTTGCGTTTAATTATTTCCATTAATTTTAATTGTTAGTCTAGAGTTTTTTTGTTTTGAACTTATTGAATATATTTTATTATTGTGTTGCCATAACAATTGAATAATTTGTTGAATTGTAACTGTTAATGTTGAATTTACCTCGTAATTAGTAATTGAATATGTTGGAATAAGTAGTAATTTTACACTATTATTGCATGATTTGTGTTTAATTATTTCAATTAATATTAATTGTTAGTCTAGAGTTTTTTTGTTTTGAACTTATTGAATATATTTTATTGTTGTGTTGCCACAATAATTGAATAATTTGTTGAATTGTAATTGTTAATGTTGAATTTACCTCGTAATTAGTAATTGAATATGTTGTGATAATTAGTAATTTTACTCTATTATTGCATGATTTGAGTTTAATTATTTCCATTAATTTTAATTGTTAGTCTAGATTTTTTTTCATCTATTGAATATATTTTATTGTTGTGTTGCCATTATAATTGAATAATTTGTTTAATTGTAAATGTTAATGTTGAATTTACCTCGTAATTAGTAATTGAATATGTTGGAATAATTAGTAATTTTACTCTATTATTGCTTGAGTTGCGTTTAATTATTTCAATTAATTTTAATTGTTAGTCTAGAGTTTTTTTGTTTTGAACTTATTGAATATATTTTATTGTTGTGTTGCCATAATAATTGAATAATTTGTTGTTTTGTAATTCTTAATGTTGAATTTAACTCGTAATTAGTAATTGAATATGTTGGAATAATTAGTAATTTTACTCTATTATTGCATGAGTTGTGTTTAATTATTTCCATTAATTTTAATTGTTAGTCTAGAGTTTTTTTGTTTTGAACTTATTGAATATATTTTATTGTTGTGTTGCCATAATAATTGAATAATTTGTTGAATTGTAAATGTTAATGTTGAATTTACCCTCGTAATTAGTAATTGAATATGATGGAATAATTAGTAATTTTACTCTATTATTGCATGATTTGCGTTTAATTATTTCAATTAATATTAATTGTTAGTCTAGAGTTTTTTTGTTTTGAATTTATTGAATATATTTTATTGTTGTGTTGCCATAATAATTGAATAATTTGTTGAATTTTGTAAGTGTTAATGTTGAATTTACCTCGTAATTAGTAATTGAATATGTTGTGATAATTAGTAATTTTACTCTATTATTGCATGAGTTGCGTTTAATTATTTCAATTAATTTTAATTGTTAGTCTAGAGTTTTTTTGTTTTGAACTTATTGAATATATTTTATTGTTGTGTTGCCATAAGAATTGAATAATTTGTTTAATTGTAATTGTTAATGTTGAATTTACCTCGTAATTAGTAATTGAATATGTTGGAATAATTAGTAATTTTACTCTATTATTGCATGAGTTGCGTTTAATTATTTCAATTAATTTTAATTGTTAGTCTAGAGTTTTTTTGTTTTGAACTTATTGAATATATTTTATTGTTGTGTTGCCAAAACAATTGAATAATTTGTTGAATTGTAACTGTTAATGTTGAATTTACCTCATAATTAGTAATTGAATATTTTGGAATAAGTAGTAATTTTACACTATTATTGCATGATTTGTGTTTAATTATTTCAATTAATCTTAATTGTTAGTCTAGAGTTTTTTTGTTTTGAACTTATTGAATATATTTTAATGTTGTGTTGCCATAATAATTGAATAATTTGTTGAATTGTAATTGTTAATGTTGAATTTACCTCGTAATTAGTAATTGAATATGTTGTGATAATTAGTAATTTTACTCTATTATTGCATGATTTGAGTTTAATTATTTCCATTAATTTTAATTGTTAGTCTAGAGTTTTTGTTTTGAAGTTATTGAATATATTTTATTGTTGTGTTGCCACAATAATTGAATAATTTGTTGAATTGTAAGTGTTAATGTTGAATTTACCTCGTAATTAGTAATTGAATATGTTGGAATAATTAGTAATTTTACTCTATTATTGCTTGATTGTGATTTAATTATTTCAATTAATTTTAATTGTTAGTCGAGAGTTTTTTTGTTTTGAACTTATTGAATATATTTTATTGTTGTGTTGCCATAATTATTGAATAATTTGTTGTTTTGTAATTCTTAATGTTGAATTTTCCTCGTAATTAGTAATTGAATATGTTGGAATAATTAGTAATTTTACTCTATTATTGCATGAGTTGCGTTTAATTATTTCAATTAATATTAATTGTTAGTCTAGAGTTTTTTTGTTTTGAACTTATTGAATATATTTTATTGTTGTGTTGCCAAAACAATTGAATAATTTGTTGAATTGTAACTGTTAATGTTGAATTTTCCTCGTAATTAGTAATTGAATATTTTGGAATAAGTAGTAATTTTACACTATTATTGCATAATTTGAGTTTAATTATTTCCATTAATTTTAATTGTTAGTCTAGAGTTTTTTTTTTGATCTTATTGAATATATTTTATTGTTGTGTTGCCATAATAATTGAATAATTTGTTTAATTGTAATTGTTAATGTTGAATTTACCTTGTAATTAGTAATTGAATATGTTGGAATAAGTAGTAATTTTACACTATTATTGCATGATTTGTGTTTAATTATTTCAATTAATTTTAATTGTTAGTCTAGAGTTTTTTTGTTTTGAACTTATTGAATATATTTTATTGTTGTGTTGCCATAAGAATTGAATAATTTGTTGTTTTGTAATTCTTAATGTTGAATTTAACTTGTAATTAGTAATTGAATATGTTGGGATAATTAGTAATTTTACTCTATTATTGCATGAGTTGCGTTTAATTATTTCAATTAATTTTAATTGTTAGTCTAGAGTTTTTTTGTTTTGAACTTATTGAATATATTTTATTGTTGTGTTGCCATAACAATTGAATAATTTGTTGAATTGTAATTGTTAATGTTGAATTTACCTCGTAATTAGTAATTGAATATGTTGGAATAAGTAGTAATTTTACACTATTATTGCATGATTTGTGTTTAATTATTTCAATTAATATTAATTGTTAGTCTAGAGTTTTTTTGTTTTGAACTTATTGAATATATTTTATTGTTGTGTTGCCATAACAATTGAATAATTTGTTGAATTGTAACTGTTAATGTTGAATTTACCTCGTAATTAGTAATTGAATATGTTGGAATAATTAGTAATTTTACTCTATTATTGCTTGAGTTGCATTTAATTGTTTCAATTAATTTTAATTGTTAGTCTAGAGTTTTTTTGTTTTGAACTTATTGAATATATTTTATTGTTGTGTTGCCATAATAGTTGAATAATTTGTTGCTTTGTAATTCTTAATGTTGAATTTAACTCGTAATTAGTAATTGAATATGTTGGAATAATTAGTAATTTTACTCTATTATTGCATGAGTTGTGTTTAATTATTTCCATTAATTTTAATTGTTAGTCTAGATTTTTTTTCATCTATTGAATATATTTTATTGTTGTGTTGCCATTATAATTGAATAATTTGTTTAATTGTAATTGTTAAAGTTGAATTTTCCCTCGTAATTAGTAATTGAATATGTTGGGATAAATAGTAATTTTACTCAATTATTGCTTGAGTTGCGTTTAATTATTTCAATTAATTTTAATTGTTAGTCTAGAGTTTTTTTGTTTTGAACTTATTGAATATATTTTATTGTTGTGTTGCCAAAACAATTGAATAATTTGTTGAATTGTAACTGCTAATGTTGAATTTTCCTCGTAATTAGTAATTGAATATTTTGGAATAAGTAGTAATTTTACACTATTATTGCATAATTTGAGTTTAATTATTTCCATTAATTTTAATTGTTAGTCTAGATTTTTTTTTTCATCTATTGAATATAATTTGTTGTTGTGTTGGCATAATAATTGAATAATTTGTTTAATTGTAACTGTTAATGTTGAATTTACCTCGTAATTAGTAATTGAATATGTTGGAATAAGTAGTAATTTTACACTATTATTGCATGATTTGTGTTTAATTATTTCAATTAATATTAATTGTTAGTCTAGAGTTTTTTTGTTTTGAACTTATTGAATATATTTTATTGTTGTGTTGCCATAATAATTGAATAATTTGTTGGTTTGTAATTCTTAATGTTGAATTTAACTTGTAATTAGTAATTGAATATGTTGGGATAATTAGTAATTTTACTCTATTATTGCATGAGTTGCGTTTAATTATTTCAATTAATTTTAATTGTTAGTCTAGAGTTTTTTTGTTTTGAACTTATTGAATATATTTTATTGTTGTGTTGCCATAACAATTGAATAATTTGTTGAATTGTAACTGTTAATGTTGAATTCCACTCGTACTCAGTAATTGACTATGTTGGAATAAGTAGTAATTTTACACTATTATTGCATGATTTGTGTTTAATTATTTCAATTAATATTAATTGTTAGTCTAGAGTTTTTTTGTTTTGAACTTATTGAATATATTTTATTGTTGTGTTGCCATAATAATTGAATAATTTCTTGAATTTTAATTGTTAATGTTGAATTTACCTTGTAATTAGTAATTGAATATGTTGGAATAATTAGTAATTTTACTCTATTATTGCTTGATTTGCATTTAATTGTTTCAATTATTTTTAATTGTTAGTCTAGAGTTTTTTTGTTTTGAACTTATTGAATATATTTTATTGTTGTGTTGCCATAATAGTTGAATAATTTGTTGTATTGTAATTCTTAATGTTGAATTTAACTCGTAATTAGTAATTGAATATGTTGGAATAATTAGTAATTTTACTCTATTATTGCATGAGTTGTGTTTAATTATTTCCATTAATTTTAATTGTTAGTCTAGATTTTTTTTGAATTATTGAATATATTTTATTGTTGTGTTGCCATAACAATTGAATAATTTGTTGAATTGTAATTGTTAAAGTTGAATTTTCCTCGTAATTAGTAATTGAATATGTTGGGATAAATAGTAATTTTACTCAATTATTGCTTGAGTTGCGTTTAATTATTTCAATTAATTTTAATTGTTAGTCTAGAGTTTTTTTGTTTTGAACTTATTGAATATATTTTATTGTTGTGTTGCCAAAACAATTGAATAATTTGTTGAATTGTAACTGTTAATGTTGAATTTTCCTCGTAATTAGTAATTGAATATCTTGGAATAAGTAGTAATTTTACACTATTATTGCATAATTTGAGTTTAATTATTTCCATTAATTTTAATTGTTAGTCTAGATTTTTTTTCATCTATTGAATATATTTTGTTGTTGTGTTGGCATAATAATTGAATAATTTGTTTAATTGTAACTGTTAATGTTGAATTTACCTCGTAATTAGTAATTGAATATGTTGGAATAAGTAGTAATTTTACACTATTATTGCATGATTTGTGTTTAATTATTTCAATTAATATTAATTGTTAGTCTAGATTTTTTTTTGTTTTGAACTTATTGAATATATTTTATTGTTGTGTTGCCATAATAATTGAATAATTTGTTGGTTTGTAATTCTTAATGTTGAATTTAACTTGTAATTAGTAATTGAATATGTTGGGATAATTAGTAATTTTACTCTATTATTGCATGAGTTGCGTTTAATTATTTCAATTAATTTTAATTGTTAGTCTAGAGTTTTTTTGTTTTGAACTTATTGAATATATTTTATTGTTGTGTTGCCATAACAATTGAATAATTTGTTGAATTGTAACTGTTAATGTTGAATTTACCTCGTAATTAGTAATTGAATATGTTGGAATAAGTAGTAATTTTACACTATTATTGCATGATTTGTGTTTAATTATTTCAATTAATATTAATTGTTAGTCTAGAGTTTTTTTGTTTTGAACTTATTGAATATATTTTATTGTTGTGTTGCCAAAACAATTGAATAATTTGTTAAATTGTAACTGTTAATGTTGAATTTACCTCGTAATTAGTAATTGAATATGTTGGAATAAGTAGTAATTTTACACTATTATTGCATGATTTGTGTTTAATTATTTCAATTAATATTAATTGTTAGTCTAGAGTTTTTTTGTTTTGAACTTATTGAATATATTTTATTGTTGTGTTGCCATAATAATTGAATAATTTGTTGAATTGTAATTGTTAATGTTGAATTTACCTCGTAATTAGTAATTGAATATGTTGTGATAATTAGTAATTTTACTCTATTATTGCATGATTTGAGTTTAATTATTTCCATTAATTTTAATTGTTAGTCTAGATTTTTTTTTGCATCTTATTGAATATATTTTATTGTTGTGTTGCCATTATAATTGAATAATTTGTTTAATTGTAAATGTTAATGTTGAATTTACCTCGTAATTAGTAATTGAATATGTTGGGATAATTAGTAATTTTACTCTATTATTGCATGATTTGTGTTTAATTATTTCAATTAATTTTAATTGTTAGTCTAGAGTTTTTTTGTTTTGAACTTATTGAATATATTTTATTGTTGTGTTGCCATAATAATTGAATAATTTGTTGGTTTGTAATTCTTAATGTTGAATTTAACTTGTAATTAGTAATTGAATATGTTGGGATAATTAGTAATTTTACTCTATTATTGCATGAGTTGCGTTTAATTATTTCAATTAATTTTAATTGTTAGTCTAGAGTTTTTTTGTTTTGAACTTATTGAATATATTTTATTGTTGTGTTGCCATAACAATTGAATAATTTGTTGAATTGTAACTGTTAATGTTGAATTTACCTCGTAATTAGTAATTGAATATGTTGGAATAATTAGTAATTTTACTCTATTATTGCTTGAGTTGCATTTAATTGTTTCAATTAATTTTAATTGTTAGTCTAGAGTTTTTTTGTTTTGAACTTATTGAATATATTTTATTGTTGTGTTGCCAAAACAATTGAATAATTTGTTGAATTGTAACTGTTAATGTTGAATTTTCCTCGTAATTAGTAATTGAATATTTTGGAATAAGTAGTAATTTTACACTATTATTGCATAATTTGAGTTTAATTATTTCCATTAATTTTAATTGTTAGTCTAGATTTTTTTTCATCTATTGAATATAATTTGTTGTTGTGTTGGCATAATAATTGAATAATTTGTTTAATTGTAACTGTTAATGTTGAATTTACCTCGTAATTAGTAATTGAATATGTTGGAATAAGTAGTAATTTTACACTATTATTGCATGATTTGTGTTTAATTATTTCAATTAATATTAATTGTTAGTCTAGAGTTTTTTTGTTTTGAACTTATTGAATATATTTTATTGTTGTGTTGCCATAATAATTGAATAATTTGTTGTTTTGTAATTCTTAATGTTGAATTTAACTTGTAATTAGTAATTGAATATGTTGTGATAATTAGTAATTTTACTCTATTATTGCATGAGTTGCGTTTAATTATTTCAATTAATTTTAATTGTTAGTCTAGAGTTTTTTTGTTTTGAACTTATTGAATATATTTTATTGTTGTGTTGCCATAACAATTGAATAATTTGTTGAATTGTAATTGTTAATGTTGAATTTACCTCGTAATTAGTAATTGAATATGTTGGAATAAGTAGTAATTTTACACTATTATTGCATGATTTGTGTTTAATTATTTCAATTAATATTAATTGTTAGTCTAGAGTTTTTTTGTTTTGAACTTATTGAATATATTTTATTGTTGTGTTGCCATAATAATTGAATAATTTGTTGAATTTGTAATTGTTAATGTTGAATTTACCTTGTAATTAGTAATTGAATATGTTGGAATAATTAGTAATTTTACTCTATTATTGCTTGAGTTGCATTTAATTGTTTCAATTAATTTTAATTGTTAGTCTAGAGTTTTTTTGTTTTGAACTTATTGAATATATTTTATTGTTGTGTTGCCATAATAGTTGAATAATTTGTTGCTTTGTAATTCTTAATGTTGAATTTAACTCGTAATTAGTAATTGAATATGTTGGAATAATTAGTAATTTTACTCTATTATTGCATGAGTTGTGTTTAATTATTTCCATTAATTTTAATTGTTAGTCTAGATTTTTTTTGAATTATTGAATATATTGTATTGTTGTGTTGCCATAACAATTGAATAATTTGTTGAATTGTAATTGTTAAAGTTGAATTTTCCTCGTAATTAGTAATTGAATATGTTGGGATAAATAGTAATTTTACTCAATTATTGCTTGAGTTGCGTTTAATTATTTCAATTAATTTTAATTGTTAGTCTAGAGTTTTTTTGTTTTGAACTTATTGAATATATTTTATTGTTGTGTTGCCAAAACAATTGAATAATTTGTTGAATTGTAACTGTTAATGTTGAATTTTCCTCGTAATTAGTAATTGAATATTTTGGAATAAGTAGTAATTTTACACTATTATTGCATAATTTGAGTTTAATTATTTCCATTAATTTTAATTGTTAGTCTAGATTTTTTTTCATCTATTGAATATAATTTGTTGTTGTGTTGGCATAATAATTGAATAATTTGTTTAATTGTAACTGTTAATGTTGAATTTACCTCGTAATTAGTAATTGAATATGTTGGAATAAGTAGTAATTTTACACTATTATTGCATGATTTGTGTTTAATTATTTCAATTAATATTAATTGTTAGTCTAGAGTTTTTTTGTTTTGAACTTATTGAATATATTTTATTGTTGTGTTGCCATAATAATTGAATAATTTGTTGTTTTGTAATTCTTAATGTTGAATTTAACTTGTAATTAGTAATTGAATATGTTGGGATAATTAGTAATTTTACTCTATTATTGCATGAGTTGCGTTTAATTATTTCAATTAATTTTAATTGTTAGTCTAGAGTTTTTTTGTTTTGAACTTATTGAATATATTTTATTGTTGTGTTGCCATAACAATTGAATAATTTGTTGAATTGTAATTGTTAATGTTGAATTTACCTCGTAATTAGTAATTGAATATGTTGGAATAAGTAGTAATTTTACACTATTATTGCATGATTTGTGTTTAATTATTTCAATTAATATTAATTGTTAGTCTAGAGAGTTTTTTTTGTTTTGAACTTATTGAATATATTTTATTGTTGTGTTGCCATAATAATTGAATAATTTGTTGAATTGTAATTGTTAATGTTGAATTTACGTTGTAATTAGTAATTGAATATGATGGAATAATTAGTAATTTTACTCTATTATTGCATGATTTGCGTTTAATTATTTCAATTAATTTTAATTGTTAGTCTAGAGTTTTTTGTTTTGAACTTATTGAATATATTTTATTGTTGTGTTGCCATAATAATTGAATAATTTGTTGCATTGTAATTGTTAATGTTGAATTTACCTTGTAATTAGTAATTGAATATGTTGGAATAATTAGTAATTTTACTCTATTATTGCATGAGTTGTGTTTAATTATTTCCATTAATTTTAATTGTTAGTCTAGATTTTTTTTTTGAACTTATTGAATATATTTTATTGTTGTGTTGCCATAACAATTGAATAATTTGTTGTTTTGTAATTCTTAATGTTGAATTTTCCTCGTAATTAGTAATTGAATATGTTGGGATAAATAGTAATTTTACTCAATTATTGCTTGAGTTGCGTTTAATTATTTCCATTAATTTTAATTGTTAGTCTAGATTTTTTTTTTTTGAATTATTGAATATATTGTATTGTTGTGTTGCCATAATAATTGAATAATTTGTTGAATTGTAATTGTTAATGTTGAATTTTCCTCGTAATTAGTAATTTAATATGATGGGATAAATAGTAATTTTACTCTATTATTGCATGATTTGTGTTTAATTATTTCAATTAATTTTAATTGTTAGTCTAGCTTTTTTTTTTAATTTATTGAATATATTTTATTGTTGTGTTGCCATAATAATTGAATAATTTGTTGTTTTGTAATTCTTAATGTTGAATTTAACTTGTAATTAGTAATTGAATATGTTGGAATAATTAGTAATTTTACTCTATTATTGCATGAGTTGTGTTTAATTATTTCAATTAATTTTAATTGTTAGTCTAGAGTTTTTTTGTTTTGAACTTATTGAATATATTTTATTGTTGTGTTGCCACAATAATTGAATAATTTGTTGAATTGTAAGTGTTAATGTTGAATTTACCTGTAATTAGTAATTGAATATGATGGAATAATTAGTAATTTTACTCTATTATTGCATGATTTGTGTTTAATTATTTCAATTAATTTTAATTGTTAGTCTAGAGTTTTTTTGTTTTGAACTTATTGAATATATTTTATTGTTGTGTTGCCATAACAATTGAATAATTTGTTGAATTGTAATTGTTAATGTTGAATTTACCTCGTAATTAATAATTGAATATTTTGGTATAAGTAGTAATTTTACACTATTATTGCATGATTTGTGTTTAATTATTTCAATTAATCTTAATTGTTAGTCTAGAGTTTTTTTGTTTTGAACTTATTGAATATATTTTAATGTTGTGTTGCCATAATAATTGAATAATTTGTTGAATTGTAATTGTTAATGTTGAATTTACCTCGTAATTAGTAATTGAATATGTTGGGATAATTATTAATTTTACTCTATTATTGAATAATTTGAGTTTAATTATTTCCATTAATTTTAATTGTTAGTCTAGATTTTTTTTCATCTATTGAATATAATTTGTTGTTGTGTTGGCATAATAATTGAATAATTTGTTTAATTGTAACTGTTAATGTTGAATTTACCTCGTAATTAGTAATTGAATATGTTGGAATAAGTAGTAATTTTACACTATTATTGCATGATTTGTGTTTAATTATTTCAATTAATTTTAATTGTTAGTCTAGAGTTTTTTTGTTTTGAACTTATTGAATATATTTTATTGTTGTGTTGCCATAATAATTGAATAATTTGTTGTTTTGTAATTCTTAATGTTGAATTTAACTTGTAATTAGTAATTGAATATGTTGTGATAATTAGTAATTTTACTCTATTATTGCATGAGTTGCGTTTAATTATTTCCATTAATTTTAATTGTTAGTCTAGAGTTTTTTTGTTTTGAACTTATTGAATATATTTTATTGTTGTGTTGCCATAACAATTGAATAATTTGTTGAATTGTAATTGTTAATGTTGAATTTACCTCGTAATTAGTAATTGAATATGTTGGAATAATTAGTAATTTTACTCTATTATTGCTTGAGTTGCATTTAATTGTTTCAATTAATTTTAATTGTTAGTCTAGAGTTTTTTTGTTTTGAACTTATTGAATATATTTTATTGTTGTGTTGCCAAAACAATTGAATAATTTGTTGAATTGTAACTGTTAATGTTGAATTTTCCTCGTAATTAGTAATTGAATATTTTGGAATAAGTAGTAATTTTACACTATTATTGCATAATTTGAGTTTAATTATTTCCATTAATTTTAATTGTTAGTCTAGATTTTTTTTTTTTGATCTTATTGAATATATTTTATTGTTGTGTTGCCATAATAATTGAATAATTTGTTTAATTGTAACTGTTAATGTTGAATTTACCTCGTAATTAGTAATTGAATATGTTGGAATAAGTAGTAATTTTACACTATTATTGCATGATTTGTGTTTAATTATTTCAATTAATATTAATTGTTAGTCTAGAGTTTTTTTGTTTTGAACTTATTGAATATATTTTATTGTTGTGTTGCCATAATAATTGAATAATTTGTTGGTTTGTAATTTTAATGTTGAATTTAACTTGTAATTAGTAATTGAATATGTTGGGATAATTAGTAATTTTACTCTATTATTGCATGAGTTGCGTTTAATTATTTCAATTAATTTTAATTGTTAGTCTAGAGTTTTTTTGTTTTGAACTTATTGAATATATTTTATTGTTGTGTTGCCATAACAATTGAATAATTTGTTGAATTGTAATTGTTAATGTTGAATTTACCTCGTAATTAGTAATTGAATATGTTGGAATAATTAGTAATTTTACTCTATTATTGCATGAGTTGTGTTTAATTATTTCAATTAATTTTAATTGTTAGTCTAGAGTTTTTTTATTTTGAACTTATTGAATATATTTTATTGTTGTGTTGCCATTATAATTGAATAATTTGTTTAATTGTAAATGTTAATGTTGAATTTACCTCGTAATTAGTAATTGAATATGATGGAATAATTAGTAATTTTACTCTATTATTGCTTGAGTTGCGTTTAATTATTTCAATTAATTTTAATTGTTAGTCTAGAGTTTTTTTGTTTTGAACTTATTGAATATATTTTATTGTTGTGTTGCCAAAACAATTGAATAATTTGTTGAATTGTAACTGTTAATGTTGAATTTTCCTCGTAATTAGTAATTGAATATTTTGGAATAAGTAGTAATTTTACACTATTATTGCATAATTTGAGTTTAATTATTTCCATTAATTTTAATTGTTAGTCTAGATTTTTTTTCATCTATTGAATATAATTTGTTGTTGTGTTGGCATAATAATTGAATAATTTGTTTAATTGTAACTGTTAATGTTGAATTTACCTCGTAATTAGTAATTGAATATGTTGGAATAAGTAGTAATTTTACACTATTATTGCATGATTTGTGTTTAATTATTTCAATTAATATTAATTGTTAGTCTAGAGTTTTTTTGTTTTGAACTTATTGAATATATTTTATTGTTGTGTTGCCATAATAATTGAATAATTTGTTGTTTTGTAATTCTTAATGTTGAATTTAACTTGTAATTAGTAATTGAATATGTTGGTGATAATTAGTAATTTTACTCTATTATTGCATGAGTTGCGTTTAATTATTTCAATTAATTTTAATTGTTAGTCTAGAGTTTTTTTTGTTTTGAACTTATTGAATATATTTTATTGTTGTGTTGCCATAACAATTGAATAATTTGTTGAATTGTAACTGTTAATGTTGAATTTACCTCGTAATTAGTAATTGAATATGTTGGAATAAGTAGTAATTTTACACTATTATTGCATGATTTGTGTTTAATTATTTCAATTAATATTAATTGTTAGTCTAGAGTTTTTTTGTTTTGAACTTATTGAATATATTTTATTGTTGTGTTGCCATAATAATTGAATAATTTCTTGAATTTTAATTGTTAATGTTGAATTTACCTTGTAATTAGTAATTGAATATGTTGGAATAATTAGTAATTTTACTCTATTATTGCTTGAGTTGCATTTAATTGTTTCAATTAATTTTAATTGTTAGTCTAGAGTTTTTTTGTTTTGAACTTATTGAATATATTTTATTGTTGTGTTGCCATAATAGTTGAATAATTTGTTGCTTTGTAATTCTTAATGTTGAATTTAACTCGTAATTAGTAATTGAATATGTTGGAATAATTAGTAATTTTACTCTATTATTGCATGAGTTGTGTTTAATTATTTCCATTAATTTTAATTGTTAGTCTAGATTTTTTTTGAATTATTGAATATATTGTATTGTTGTGTTGCCATAACAATTGAATAATTTGTTGAATTGTAATTGTTAATGTTGAATTTTCCTCGTAATTAGTAATTGAATATGATGGGATAAATAGTAATTTTACTCAATTATTGCTTGAGTTGCGTTTAATTATTTCAATTAATTTTAATTGTTAGTCTAGAGTTTTTTTGTTTTGAACTTATTGAATATATTTTATTGTTGTGTTGCCAAAACAATTGAATAATTTGTTGAATTGTAACTGTTAATGTTGAATTTTCCTCGTAATTAGTAATTGAATATTTTGGAATAAGTAGTAATTTTACACTATTATTGCATAATTTGAGTTTAATTATTTCCATTAATTTTAATTGTTAGTCTAGATTTTTTTTCATCTATTGAATATAATTTGTTGTTGTGTTGGCATAATAATTGAATAATTTGTTTAATTGTAACTGTTAATGTTGAATTTACCTCGTAATTAGTAATTGAATATGTTGGAATAAGTAGTAATTTTACACTATTATTGCATGATTTGTGTTTAATTATTTCAATTAATATTAATTGTTAGTCTAGAGTTTTTTTGTTTTGAACTTATTGAATATATTTTATTGTTGTGTTGCCATAATAATTGAATAATTTGTTGGTTTGTAATTCTTAATGTTGAATTTAACTTGTAATTAGTAATTGAATATGTTGGGATAATTAGTAATTTTACTCTATTATTGCATGAGTTTGCGTTTAATTATTTCAATTAATTTTAATTGTTAGTCTAGAGTTTTTTTGTTTTGAACTTATTGAATATATTTTATTGTTGTGTTGCCATAACAATTGAATAATTTGTTGAATTGTAACTGTTAATGTTGAATTTACCTCGTAATTAGTAATTGAATATGTTGGAATAAGTAGTAATTTTACACTATTATTGCATGATTTGTGTTTAATTATTTCAATTAATATTAATTGTTAGTCTAGAGTTTTTTTGTTTTGAACTTATTGAATATATTTTATTGTTGTGTTGCCATAATAATTGAATAATTTGTTGAATTGTAATTGTTAATGTCGAATTTACCTTGTAATTAGTAATTGAATATGTTGGAATAATTAGTAATTTTACTCTATTATTGCATGAGTTGCGTTTAATTATTTCAATTAATTTTAATTGTTAGTCTAGAGTTTTTTTGTTTTGAACTTATTGAATATATTTTATTGTTGTGTTGCCATAATAGTTGAATAATTTGTTGCTTTGTAATTCTTAATGTTGAATTTAACTTGTAATTAGTAATTGAATATGTTGGAATAATTAGTAATTTTACTCTATTATTGCATGAGTTGTGTTTAATTATTTCCATTAATTTTAATTGTTAGTCTAGCTTTTTTTTTTAAGTTATTGAATATATTTTATTGTTGTGTTGCCATAAGAATTGAATAATTTGTTGAAATGTAATTGTTAATGTTGAATTTTCCTCGTAATTAGTAATTGAATATGATGGGATAAATAGTAATTTTACTCAATTATTGCTTGAGTTGCGTTTAATTATTTCAATTAATTTTAATTGTTAGTCTAGAGTTTTTTTGTTTTGAACTTATTGAATATATTTTATTGTTGTGTTGCCAAAACAATTGAATAATTTGTTGAATTGTAATTCTTAATGTTGAATTTTCCTCGTAATTAGTAATTGAATATTTTGGAATAAGTAGTAATTTTACACTATTATTGCATAATTTGAGTTTAATTATTTCCATTAATTTTAATTGTTAGTCTAGATTTTTTTTTTTCATCTATTGAATATATTTTGTTGTTGTGTTGGCATAATAATTGAATAATTTGTTTAATTGTAACTGTTAATGTTGAATTTACCTCGTAATTAGTAATTGAATATGTTGGAATAAGTAGTAATTTTAAACTATTATTGCATGATTTGTGTTTAATTAGTTCAATTAATTTTAATTGTTAGTCTAGAGTTTTTTTGTTTTGAACTTATTGAATATATTTTATTGTTGTGTTGCCAATAACAATTGAATAATTTGTTGAATTGTAATTCTTAATGTTGAATTTTCCTTGTAATTAGTAATTGAATATTTTGGAATAATTAGTAATTTTACTCTATTATTGCATGATTTGCGTTTAATTATTTCCAATTAATTTTAATTGTTAGTCTAGAGTTTTTTTTTTTGAACTTATTGAATATATATTTTATTGTTGTGTTGCCATAATAATTGAATAATTTGTTTAATTGTAATTGTTAATGTTGAATTTTACCTCGTAATTAGTAATTGAATATGTTGGAAAAATTAGTAATTTTACTCTATTATTGCATGATTTGCGTTTAATTATTTCAATTAATTTTAATTGTTAGTCTAGAGTTTTTTTGTTTTGAACTTATTGAATATATTTTATTGTTGTGTTGCCATAATTATTGAATAATTTGTTGTTTTGTAATTCTTAATGTTGAATTTAACTTGTAATTAGTAATTGAATATGTTGGAAAAATTAGTAATTTACTCTATTATTGCATGATTTGCGTTTAATTATTTCAATTAATTTTAATTGTTAGTCTAGAGTTTTTTTGTTTTGAACTTATTGAATATATTTTATTGTTGTGTTGCCATAACAATTGAATAATTTGTTGAATTGTAATTGTTAATGTTGAATTTAACTTGTAATTAGTAATTGAATATGTTGGAATAAGTAGTAATTTTACACTATTATTGCATGATTTGTGTTTAATTATTTCAATTAATTTTAATTGTTAGTCTAGTGTTTTTTTGTTTTGAACTTATTGAATATATTTTATTGTTGTGTTGCCACAATAATTGAATAATTTGTTGAATTGTAATTGTTAATGTTGAATTTACCTCGTAATTAGTAATTGAATATGTTGGAATAATTAGTAATTTTACTCTATTATTGCATGCGTTGCGTTTAATTATTTCAATTAATTTTAATTGTTAGTCTAGAGTTTTTTTGTTTTGAACTTATTGAATATATTTTATTGTTGTGTTGCCATAATAGTTGAATAATTTGTTGCTTTGTAATTCTTAATGTTGAATTTAACTTGTAATTAGTAATTGAATATGTTGGAATAATTAGTAATTTTACTCTATTATTGCATGAGTTGTGTTTAATTATTTCCATTAATTTTAATTGTTAGTCTAGATTTTTTTTTTTGAACTTATTGAATATATTTTATTGTTGTGTTGCCATAACAATTGAATAATTTGTTGAATTGTAACTGTTAATGTTGAATTTACCTCGTAATTAGTAATTGAATATGTGTGAATAATTAGTAATTTTACTCTATTATTGCTTAATTTGCGTTTAATTATTTCAATTAATTTTAATTGTTAGTCTAGTTTTTTTTTGTTTTGAACTTGTTGAATATATTTTATTGTTGTGTTGGCAGAACAATTGAATAATTTGTTGAATTGTAATTCTTAATGTTGAATTTTCCTTGTAATTAGTAATTGAATATTTTGGAATAAGTAGTAATTTTACACTATTATTGCATAATTTGAGTTTAATTATTTCCATTAATTTTAATTGTTAGTCTAGAGTTTTTTTTTTGAACTTATTGAATATATTTTATTATTTTGTTGGCAGAATAATTGAATAATTTGTTTAATTGGAATTGGTAATGTTGAATTTACCTTGTAATTAGTAATTGAATATGTTGGAATAAGTAGTAATTTTACACTATTATTGCATGATTTGTGTTTAATTATTTCAATTAATATTAATTGTTAGTCTAGAGTTTTTTTGTTTTGAACTTATTGAATATATTTTATTGTTGTGTTGCCATAATAATTGAATAATTTGTTGTTTTGTAATTCTTAATGTTGAATTTAACTTGTAATTAGTAATTGAATATGTTGGGATAATTAGTAATTTTACTCTATTATTGCATGAGTTGCGTTTAATTATTTCAATTAATTTTAATTGTTAGTCTAGAGTTTTTTTGTTTTGAACTTATTGAATATATTTTATTGTTGTGTTGCCATAACAATTGAATAATTTGTTGAATTGTAACTGTTAATGTTGAATTTACCTCGTAATTAGTAATTGAATATGTTGGAATAAGTAGTAATTTTACACTATTATTGCATGATTTGTGTTTAATTATTTCAATTAATTTTAATTGTTAGTCTAGAGTTTTTTTGTTTTGAACTTATTGAATATATTTTATTGTTGTGTTGCCATAACAATTGAATAATTTGTTGAATTGTAACTGTTAATGTTGAATTTACCTCGTAATTAGTAATTGAATATGTTGGAATAAGTAGTAATTTTACACTATTATTGCATGATTTGTGTTTAATTATTTCAATTAATTTTAATTGTTAGTCCAGAGTTTTTTTGTTTTGAACTTATTGAATATATTTTATTGTTGTGTTGCCATAATAATTGAATAATTTGTTGAATTGTAATTGTTAATGTTGAATTTACCTTGTAATTAGTAATTGAATATGTTGTGATAATTAGTAATTTTACTCTATTATTGCATGATTTGAGTTTAATTATTTCCATTAATTTTAATTGTTAGTCTAGAGTTTTTTTTTTGAACTTATTGAATATATTTTATTGTTGTGTTGCCATAATAATTGAATAATTTGTTGTATTGTAATTGTTAATGTTGAATTTAACTTGTAATTAGTAATTGAATATGATGGAATAATTAGTAATTTTACTCTATTATTGCATGATTTGTGTTTAATTATTTCAATTAATTTTAATTGTTAGTCTAGAGTTTTTTTGTTTTGAACTTATTGAATATATTTTATTGTTGTGTTGCCATAATAATTGAATAATTTGTTGTTTTGTAATTCTTAATGTTGAATTTAACTTGTAATTAGTAATTGAATATGTTGGAATAATTAGTAATTTTACTCTATTATTGCATGAGTTGCGTTTAATTATTTCAATTAATTTTAATTGTTAGTCTAGAGTTTTTTTGTTTTGAACTTATTGAATATATTTTATTGTTGTGTTGCCATAACAATTGAATAATTTGTTGAATTGTAATTGTTAATGTTGAATTTAACTTGTAATTAGTAATTGAATATGTTGAAATAAGTAGTAATTTTACACCTATTATTGCATTATTTGCTTTTAATTATTTCAGTTAATTTTAATTGTTAGTCTAGTTTTTTTTTGTTTTGAACTTATTGAATATATTTTATTGTTGTGTTGCCATAATTATTGAATAATTTGTTGAATTGTAATTGTTAGTGTTGAATTTAACTTGTAATTAGTAATTCAATATGTTGAAATAATTAGTAATTTTACTCTATTATTGCTTGAGTTGCGTTTAATTAATTCAATTAATTTTAATTGTTAGTCTAGTTTTTTTTTGTTTTGAACTTGTTGAATATATTTTATTGTTGTGTTGCCATAATAATTGAATAATTTCTTGTTTTGTAATTCTTAATGTTGAATTTAACTTGTAATTAGTAATTGAATATGTTGGAATAATTAGTAATTTTACTCTATTATTGCATGAGTTGGGTTTAATTATTTCCATTAATTTTAATTGTTAGTCTAGTTTTTTTTTGTTTTGAACTTGTTGAATATATTTTATTGTTGTGTTGGCAGAACAATTGAATAATTTGTTGAATTGTAATTGTTAATGTTGAATTTTCCTCGTAATTAGTAATTGAATATGATGGGATAAATAGTAATTTTACTCAATTATTGCTTGAGTTGCGTTTAATTATTTCAATTAATTTTAATTGTTAGTCTAGAGTTTTTTTGTTTTGAATTTATTGAATATATTTTATTGTTGTGTTGCCATAATAATTGAATAATTTGTTGAATTGTAATTCCTAATGTTGAATTTTCCTTGTAATTAGTAATTGAATATTGTTGGAATAAGTAGTAATTTTACACTATTATTGGATAATTTTTGTTTAATGATGGCCATTAAGTTTAGTTGTTGGTCTATCTTTTTTTTGTAATTTATTGAATATATTTTATTGTTGTGTTGGCATAAAAATTGAATAATTTGTTTAATTGTAATTTTTAATGTTGAATTTACCTCGTAATTAGTAATTGAATATGTTGGAATAAGTAGTAATTTTACACTATTATTGCATGATTTGCGTTTAATTATTTCAATTAATTTTAATTGTTAGTCTAGAGTTTTTTTGTTTTGAACTTATTGAATATATTTTATTGTTGTGTTGCCAGAATAATTGAATAATTTGTTGTTTTGTAATTCTTAATTTTGAATTTAACTTGTAATTAGTAATTGAATATGTTGGAATAATTAGTAATTTTACTCTATTATTGCATTATTTGCGTTTAATTATTTCAATTAATTTTAATTGTTAGTCTAGAGTTTTTTTGTTTTGAACTTATTGAATATATTTTATTGTTGTGTTGGCAGAACAATTGAATAATTTGTTGAATTGTAATTTTTAATGTTGAATTTAACTTGTAATTAGTAATTGAATATGTTGGAATAATTAGTAATTTTACTCTATTATTGCATGATTTGTGTTTAATTATTTCAATTAATTTTAATTGTTAGTCTAGAGTTTTTTTGTTTTGAACTTATTGAATATATTTTATTGTTGTGTTGCCATAATAATTGAATAATTTCTTGAATTTTAAGTGTTAATGTTGAATTTACCTTGTAATTAGTAATTGAATATGTTGGAATAATTAGTAATTTTACTCTATTATTGCTTGAGTTGCGTTTAATTATTTCAATTAATTTTAATTGTTAGTCTAGAGTTTTTTTGTTTTGAACTTATTGAATATATTTTATTGTTGTGTTGCCATAAGAATTGAATAATTTGTTGTTTTGTAATTCTTAATGTTGAATTTAACTTGTAATTAGTAATTGAATATGTTGGAATAATTAGTAATTTTACTCTATTATTGCATGAGTTGTGTTTAATTATTTCCATTAATTTTAATTGTTAGTCTAGCTTTTTTTTTTAATTTATTGAATATATTTTATTGTTGTGTTGCCATAATTATTGAATAATTTGTTGTTTTGTAATTCTTAATGTTGAATTTTCCTCGTAATTAGTAATTGAATATGTTGGGATAAATAGTAATTTTACTCAATTATTGCTTGAGTTGCGTTTAATTATTTCAATTAATTTTAATTGTTAGTCTAGAGTTTTTTTGTTTTGAACTTATTGAATATATTTTATTGTTGTGTTGGCAGAACAATTGAATAATTTGTTGAATTGTAATTCCTAATGTTGAATTTTCCTCGTAATTAGTAATTGAATATTTTGGAATATGTAGTAATTTTACACTATTATTGCATAATTTGAGTTTAATTATTTCCATTAATTTTAATTGTTAGTCTAGATTTTTTTTGAACTTATTGAATATATTTTATTGTTGTGTTGGCATAATAATTGAATAATTTGTTTAATTGTAATTCTTAATGTTGAATTTACCTTGTAATTAGTAATTGAATATGTTGGAATAAGTAGTAATTTTACACTATTATTGCATGATTTGTGTTTAATTATTTCAATTAATTTTAATTGTTAGTCTAGAGTTTTTTTGTTTTGAACTTATTGAATATATTTTATTGTTGTGTTGCCATAATAATTGAATAATTTGTTGTTTTGTAATTCTTAATATTGAATTTAACTTGTAATTAGTAATTGAATATGTTGGAAAAATTAGTAATTTACTCTATTATTGCATGATTTGCGTTTAATTATTTTAATTAATTTTAATTGTTAGTCTAGAGTTTTTTTTGTTTTGAACTTATTGAATATATTTTATTGTTGTATTGCCATAAGAATTGAATAATTTGTTGTATTGTAATTCTTAATGTTGAATTTAACTCGTAATTAGTAATTGAATATGTTGGAATAATTAGTAATTTTACTCTATTATTGCATGATTTGTGTTTAATTATTTCAATTAATTTTAATTGTTAGTCTAGAGTTTTTTTGTTTTGAACTTATTGAATATATTTTATTGTTGTGTTGCCAGAATAATTGAATAATTTGTTGAATTGTAATTGTTAATGTTGAATTTAACTTGTAATTAGTAATTGAATATGTTGGAATAATTAGTAATTTTACTCTATTATTGCTTGAGTTGCGTTTAATTATTTCAATTAATTTTAATTGTTAGTCTAGAGTTTTTTTGTTTTGAACTTATTGAATATATTTTATTGTTGTGTTGCCATAATTATTGAATAATTTGTTGTTTTGTAATTCTTAATGTTGAATTTAACTTGTAATTAGTAATTGAATATGTTGGAATAATTAGTAATTTTACTCTATTATTGCATGAGTTGTGTTTAATTATTTCCATTAATTTTAATTGTTAGTCTAGATTTTTTTTTGAATTTATTGAATATATTTTATTGTTGTGTTGCCATAACAATTGAATAATTTGTTGAATTGTAATTGTTAATGTTGAATTTAACTTGTAATTAGTAATTGAATATGTTGGAATAATTAGTAATTTTACTCTATTATTGCTTGAGTTGCGTTTAATTATTTCAATTAATTTTAATTGTTAGTCTAGAGTTTTTTTGTTTTGAACTTATTGAATATATTTTATTGTTGTGTTGCCAAAAAAATTGAATAATTTGTTGTATTGTAATTCTTAATGTTGAATTTTCCTCGTAATTAGTAATTGAATATTTTGGAATAAGTAGTAATTTTACTCTATTATTGCATAATTTGAGTTTAATTATTTCCATTAATTTTAATTGTTAGTCTAGAGTTTTTTTTTTGAACTTATTGAATATATTTTGTTGTTGTGTTGGCATAATAATTGAATAATTTGTTTAATTGTAATTCTTAATGTTGAATTTAACTTGTAATTAGTAATTGAATATGTTGGAATAAGTAGTAATTTTACACTATTATTGCATGATTTGTGTTTAATTATTTCAATTAATTTTAATTGTTAGTCTAGAGTTTTTTTTGTTTTGAACTTATTGAATATATTTTATTGTTGTGTTGCCATAAGAATTGAATAATTTGTTGTTTTGTAATTCTTAATGTTGAATTTAACTTGTAATTAGTAATTGAATATGTTGGAATAATTAGTAATTTTACTCTATTATTGCATGAGTTGCGTTTAATTATTTCAATTAATTTTAATTGTTAGTCTAGAGTTTTTTTGTTTTGAACTTATTGAATATATTTTATTGTTGTGTTGGCAGAACAATTGAATAATTTGTTGAATTGTAATTCTTAATGTTGAATTTAACTCGTAATTAGTAATTGAATATGTTGGAATAATTAGTAATTTTACTCTATTATTGCATGATTTGTGTTTAATTATTTCAATTAATTTTAATTGTTAGTCTAGAGTTTTTTTGTTTTGAACTTATTGAATATATTTTATTGTTGTGTTGCCATAACAATTGAATAATTTGTTGAATTGTAATTCTTAATGTTGAATTTAACTCGTAATTAGTAATTGAATATGTTGGAATAAGTAGTAATTTTACTCTATTATTGCATGCGTTGCGTTTAATTATTTCAATTAATTTTAATTGTTAGTCTAGAGTTTTTTTGTTTTGAACTTATTGAATATATTTTATTGTTGTGTTGCCATAACAATTGAATAATTTGTTGAATTGTAATTGTTAATGTTGAATTTACCTTGTAATTAGTAATTGAATATGTTGGGATAATTAGTAATTTTACTCTATTATTGCATAATTTGCGTTTAATTATTTCCATTAATTTTAATTGTTAGTCTAGATTTTTTTTTTGATCTTATTGAATATATTTTATTGTTGTGTTGCCATAATTATTGAATAATTTGTTGTTTTGTAATTCTTAATGTGGAATTTAACTTGTAATTAGTAATTGAATATGTTGGAATAAGTAGTAATTTTACTCTATTATTGCATGATTTGTGTTTAATTATTTCAATTAATTTTAATTGTTAGTCTAGAGTTTTTTTGTTTTGAACTTATTGAATATATTCTATTGTTGTGTTGCCAAAACAATTGAATAATTTGTTGTATTGTAATTCTTAATGTTGAATTTTCCTTGTAATTAGTAATTGAATATGTTGGAATAATTAGTAATTTTACTCTATTATTGCATGATTTGAGTTTAATTATTTCCAATTAATTTTAATTGTTAGTCTAGAGTTTTTTTTTTTGATCTTATTGAATATATTTTATTGTTGTGTTGGCCATAATAATTGAATAATTTGTTTGATTTGTAATTGTTAATGTTGAATTTAACTTGTAATTAGTAATTGAATATGTTGGAATAATTAGTAATTTTACTCTATTATTGCATGAGTTGTGTTTAATTATTTCAATTAATTTTAATTGTTAGTCTAGAGTTTTTTTTGTTTTGAACTTATTGAATATATTTTATTGTTGTGTTGGCAGAATAATTGAATAATTTGTTGTTTTGTAATTCTTAATGTTGAATTTAACTTGTAATTAGTAATTGAATATGTTGGGATAATTAGTAATTTTACTCTATTATTGCATGAGTTGCGTTTAATTATTTCAATTAATTTTAATTGTTAGTCTAGAGTTTTTTTGTTTTGAACTTATTGAATATATTTTATTGTTGTGTTGGCATAACAATTGAATAATTTGTTGAATTGTAATTGTTAATGTTGAATTTAACTTGTAATTAGTAATTGAATATGTTGGAATAATTAGTAATTTTACTCTATTATTGCTTGAGTTGCATTTAATTGTTTCAATTAATTTTAATTGTTAGTCTAGAGTTTTTTTGTTTTGAACTTATTGAATATATTTTATTGTTGTGTTGCCATAATAATTGAATAATTTGTTGTTTTGTAATTCTTAATGTTGAATTTAACTTGTAATTAGTAATTGAATATGTTGGAATAATTAGTAATTTTACTCTATTATTGCATGAGTTGTGTTTAATTATTTCCATTAATTTTAATTGTTAGTCTAGGTTTTTTTTTTAACTTATTGAATATATTTTACTGTTGTGTTGGCAGAACAATTGAATAATTTGTTGAATTGTAACTGTTAATGTTGAATTTTCCTCGTAATTAGTAATTGAATATGTTGGAATAATTAGTAATTTTACTCTATTATTGCTTGAGTTGCGTTTAATTATTTCAATTAATTTTAATTGTTAGTCTAGAGTTTTTTTGTTTTGAACTTATTGAATATATTTTATTGTTGTGTTGCCATAATAATTGAATAATTTGTTGTTTTGTAATTCTTAATGTTGAATTTAACTTGTAATTAGTAATTGAATATGTTGGAATAATTAGTAATTTTACTCTATTATTGCATGAGTTGTGTTTAATTATTTCCATTAATTTTAATTGTTAGTCTAGCTTTTTTTTTTAATTTATTGAATATATTTTATTGTTGTGTTGGCAGAACAATTGAATAATTTGTTGAATTGTAATTGTTAATGTTGAATTTAACTTGTAATTAGTAATTGAATATGTTGGAATAATTAGTAATTTTACTCTATTATTGCTTGAGTTGCGTTTAATTAATTCAATTAATTTTAATTGTTAGTCTAGAGTTTTTTTGTTTTGAATTTATTGAATATATTTTATTGTTGTGTTGCCATAATAATTGAATAATTTGTTGTTTTGTAATTCTTAATGTTGAATTTACGTTGTAATTAGTAATTGAATATGATGGAATAATTAGTAATTTTACTCTATTATTGCATGATTTGTGTTTAATTATTTCAATTAATTTTAATTGTTAGTCTAGAGTTTTTTTGTTTTGAACTTATTGAATATATTTTATTGTTGTATTGCCATAAGAATTGAATAATTTGTTGAATTGTAATTGTTAGTGTTGAATTTAACTTGTAATTAGTAATTGAATATGTTGGAATAATTAGTAATTTTACTCTATTATTGCATGAGTTGTGTTTAATTATTTCCATTAATTTTAATTGTTAGTCTAGAGTTTTTTTTTTTGAACTTATTGAATATATTTTATTGTTGTGTTGCCATAATAATTGAATAATTTGTTGTTTTGTAATTCTTAATGTTGAATTTAACTTGTAATTAGTAATTGAATATGTTGGAATAATTAGTAATTTTACTCTATTATTGCATGAGTTGCGTTTAATTATTTCAATTAATTTTAATTGTTAGTCTAGAGTTTTTTTGTTTTGAACTTATTGAATATATTTTATTGTTGTGTTGCCATAATAATTGAATAATTTGTTGTTTTGTAATTCTTAATGTTGAATTTAACTTGTAATTAGTAATTGAATATGTTGGAATAATTAGTAATTTTACTCTATTATTGCATGAGTTGCGTTTAATTATTTCAATTAATTTTAATTGTTAGTCTAGAGTTTTTTTGTTTTGAACTTCTTGAATATATTTTATTATTGTGTTGGCAGAATAATTGAATAAGTTGTTGTTTTGTAATTCTTAATGTTGAATTTAACTTGTAATTAGTAATTGAATATGTTGGAATAATTAGTAATTTTACTCTATTATTGCATGATTTGCGTTTAATTATTTCAATTAATTTTAATTGTTAGTCTAGAGTTTTTTTTGTTTTGAACTTATTGAATATATTTTATTGTTGTGTTGCCATAATAATTGAATAATTTGTTGTTTTGTAATTCTTAATGTTGAATTTAACTTGTAATTAGTAATTGAATATGTTGGAATAATTAGTAATTTTACTCTATTATTGCATGAGTTGCGTTTAATTATTTCAATTAATTTTAATTGTTAGTCTAGAGTTTTTTTTGTTTTGAACTTATTGAATATATTTTATTGTTGTGTTGCCATAATAATTGAATAATTTGTTGTTTTGTAATTCTTAATGTTGAATTTAACTTGTAATTAGTAATTGAATATGTTGGAATAATTAGTAATTTTACTCTATTATTGCATGAGTTGCGTTTAATTATTTCAATTAATTTTAATTGTTAGTCTAGAGTTTTTTTGTTTTGAACTTATTGAATATATTTTATTGTTGTGTTGCCATAATAATTGAATAATTTGTTGTTTTGTAATTCTTAATGTTGAATTTAACTTGTAATTAGTAATTGAATATGTTGGAATAATTAGTAATTTTACTCTATTATTGCATGAGTTGCGTTTAATTATTTCAATTAATTTTAATTGTTAGTCTAGAGTTTTTTTGTTTTGAACTTATTGAATATATTTTATTGTTGTGTTGCCATAATAATTGAATAATTTGTTGTTTTGTAATTCTTAATGTTGAATTTAACTTGTAATTAGTAATTGAATATGTTGGAATAATTAGTAATTTTACTCTATTATTGCATGAGTTGCGTTTAATTATTTCAATTAATTTTAATTGTTAGTCTAGAGTTTTTTTGTTTTGAACTTATTGAATATATTTTATTGTTGTGTTGCCATAATAATTGAATAATTTGTTGTTTTGTAATTCTTAATGTTGAATTTAACTTGTAATTAGTAATTGAATATGTTGGAATAATTAGTAATTTTACTCTATTATTGCATGAGTTGCGTTTAATTATTTCAATTAATTTTAATTGTTAGTCTAGAGTTTTTTTGTTTTGAACTTATTGAATATATTTTATTGTTGTGTTGCCATAATAATTGAATAATTTGTTGTTTTGTAATTCTTAATGTTGAATTTAACTTGTAATTAGTAATTGAATATGTTGGAATAATTAGTAATTTTACTCTATTATTGCATGAGTTGCGTTTAATTATTTCAATTAATTTTAATTGTTAGTCTAGAGTTTTTTTTTTTTGAACTTATTGAATATATTTTATTGTTCTGTTGCCATAATAATTGAATAATTTGTTGTTTTGTAATTCTTAATGTTGAATTTAACTTGTAATTAGTAATTGAATATGTTGGAATAATTAGTAATTTTACTCTATTATTGCATGAGTTGCGTTTAATTATTTCAATTAATTTTAATTGTTAGTCTAGAGTTTTTTTGTTTTGAACTTATTGAATATATTTTATTGTTGTGTTGCCATAATAATTGAATAATTTGTTGTTTTGTAATTCTTAATGTTGAATTTAACTTGTAATTAGTAATTGAATATGTTGGAATAATTAGTAATTTTACTCTATTATTGCATGAGTTGTGTTTAATTATTTCCATTAATTTTAATTGTTAGTCTAGTTTTTTTTTTTTGAACTTATTGAATATATTTTATTGTTGTGTTGCCATAATAATTGAATAATTTGTTGTTTTGTAATTCTTAATGTTGAATTTAACTTGTAATTAGTAATTGAATATGTTGGAATAATTAGTAATTTTACTCTATTATTGCATGATTTGCGTTTAATTATTTCAATTAATTTTAATTGTTAGTCTAGAGTTTTTTTGTTTTGAACTTATTGAATATATTTTATTGTTGTGTTGCCATAATAATTGAATAATTTGTTGTTTTGTAATTCTTAATGTTGAATTTAACTTGTAATTAGTAATTGAATATGTTGGAATAATTAGTAATTTTACTCTATTATTGCATGAGTTGCGTTTAATTATTTCAATTAATTTTAATTGTTAGTCTAGAGTTTTTTTGTTTTGAACTTATTGAATATATTTTATTGTTGTGTTGCCATAATAATTGAATAATTTGTTGTTTTGTAATTCTTAATGTTGAATTTAACTTGTAATTAGTAATTGAATATGTTGGAATAATTAGTAATTTTACTCTATTATTGCATGAGTTGCGTTTAATTATTTCAATTAATTTTAATTGTTAGTCTAGAGTTTTTTTGTTTTGAACTTATTGAATATATTTTATTGTTGTGTTGCCATAATAATTGAATAATTTGTTGTTTTGTAATTCTTAATGTTGAATTTAACTTGTAATTAGTAATTGAATATGTTGGAATAATTAGTAATTTTACTCTATTATTGCATGATTTGCGTTTAATTATTTCAATTAATTTTAATTGTTAGTCTAGAGTTTTTTTGTTTTGAACTTATTGAATATATTTTATTGTTGTGTTGCCATAATAATTGAATAATTTGTTGTTTTGTAATTCTTAATGTTGAATTTAACTTGTAATTAGTAATTGAATATGTTGGAATAATTAGTAATTTTACTCTATTATTGCATGAGTTGCGTTTAATTATTTCAATTAATTTTAATTGTTAGTCTAGAGTTTTTTTGTTTTGAACTTATTGAATATATTTTATTGTTGTGTTGCCATAATAATTGAATAATTTGTTGTTTTGTAATTCTTAATGTTGAATTTAACTTGTAATTAGTAATTGAATATGTTGGAATAATTAGTAATTTTACTCTATTATTGCATGAGTTGCGTTTAATTATTTCAATTAATTTTAATTGTTAGTCTAGAGTTTTTTTTGTTTTGAACTTATTGAATATATTTTATTGTTGTGTTGCCATTATAATTGAATAATTTGTTGTTTTGTAATTCTTAATGTTGAATTTAACTTGTAATTAGTAATTGAATATGTTGGAATAATTAGTAATTTTACTCTATTATTGCATGAGTTGTGTTTAATTATTTCAATTAATTTTAATTGTTAGTCTAGAGTTTTTTTGTTTTGAACTTATTGAATATATTTTATTGTTGTGTTGCCATAATAATTGAATAATTTGTTGTTTTGTAATTCTTAATGTTGAATTTAACTTGTAATTAGTAATTGAATATGTTGGAATAATTAGTAATTTTACTCTATTATTGCATGAGTTGCGTTTAATTATTTCAATTAATTTTAATTGTTAGTCTAGAGTTTTTTTTGTTTTGAACTTATTGAATATATTTTATTGTTGTGTTGCCATAATAATTGAATAATTTGTTGTTTTGTAATTCTTAATGTTGAATTTAACTTGTAATTAGTAATTGAATATGTTGGAATAATTAGTAATTTTACTCTATTATTGCATGAGTTGCGTTTAATTATTTCAATTAATTTTAATTGTTAGTCTAGAGTTTTTTTGTTTTGAACTTATTGAATATATTTTATTGTTGTGTTGCCATAATAATTGAATAATTTGTTGTTTTGTAATTCTTAATGTTGAATTTAACTTGTAATTAGTAATTGAATATGTTGGAATAATTAGTAATTTTACTCTATTATTGCATGAGTTGCGTTTAATTATTTCAATTAATTTTAATTGTTAGTCTAGAGTTTTTTTGTTTTGAACTTATTGAATATATTTTATTGTTGTGTTGCCATAATAATTGAATAATTTGTTGTTTTGTAATTCTTAATGTTGAATTTAACTTGTAATTAGTAATTGAATATGTTGGAATAATTAGTAATTTTACTCTATTATTGCATGAGTTGTGTTTAATTATTTCCATTAATTTTAATTGTTAGTCTAGAGTTTTTTTGTTTTGAACTTATTGAATATATTTTATTGTTGTGTTGCCATAACAATTGAATAATTTGTTGAATTGTAATTGTTAATGTTGAATTTAACTTGTAATTAGTAATTGAATATGATGGAATAATTAGTAATTTTACTCTATTATTGCATGATTTGCGTTTAATTATTTCAATTAATTTTAATTGTTAGTCTAGAGTTTTTTTGTTTTGAACTTATTGAATATATTTTATTGTTGTGTTGCCATAAGAATTGAATAATTTGTTGTTTTGTAATTCTTAATGTTGAATTTAACTTGTAATTAGTAATTGAATATGTTGGAATAATTAGTAATTTTACTCTATTATTGCATGATTTGCGTTTAATTATTTCAATTAATTTTAATTGTTAGTCTAGTTTTTTTGTTTTGAACTTATTGAATATATTTTATTGTTCTGTTGCCATAATAATTGAATAATTTGTTGTTTTGTAATTCTTAATGTTGAATTTAACTTGTAATTAGTAATTGAATATGTTGGAATAATTAGTAATTTTACTCTATTATTGCATGATTTGCGTTTAATTATTTCAATTAATTTTAATTGTTAGTCTAGAGTTTTTTTGTTTTGAACTTATTGAATATATTTTATTGTTGTGTTGCCATAATAATTGAATAATTTGTTGTTTTGTAATTCTTAATGTTGAATTTAACTTGTAATTAGTAATTGAATATGTTGGAATAATTAGTAATTTTACTCTATTATTGCATGAGTTGCGTTTAATTATTTCAATTAATTTTAATTGTTAGTCTAGAGTTTTTTTGTTTTGAACTTGTTGAATATATTTTATTGTTGTGTTGCCATAATAATTGAATAATTTATTGTTTTGTAATTCTTAATGTTGAATTTAACTTGTAATTAGTAATTGAATATGTTGGAATAATTAGTAATTTTACTCTATTATTGCATGAGTTGCGTTTAATTATTTCAATTAATTTTAATTGTTAGTCCAGAGTTTTTTTGTTTTGAACTTATTGAATATATTTTATTGTTGTGTTGCCATAATAATTGAATAATTTGTTGTTTTGTAATTCTTAATGTTGAATTTAACTTGTAATTAGTAATTGAATATGTTGGAATAATTAGTAATTTTACTCTATTATTGCATGAGTTGTGTTTAATTATTTCCATTAATTTTAATTGTTAGTCTAGAGTTTTTTGTTGTGAACTTATTGAATATATTTTATTGTTGTGTTGCCATAAGAATTGAATAATTTGTTGTTTTGTAATTCTTAATGTTGAATTTAACTTGTAATTAGTAATTGAATATGTTGGAATAATTAGTAATTTTACTCTATTATTGCATGAGTTGCGTTTAATTATTTCAATTAATTTTAATTGTTAGTCTAGAGTTTTTTTGTTTTGAACTTATTGAATATATTTTATTGTTGTGTTGCCATAATTATTGAATAATTTGTTGTTTTGTAATTCTTAATGTTGAATTTAACTTGTAATTAGTAATTGAATATGTTGGAATAATTAGTAATTTTACTCTATTATTGCATGAGTTGTGTTTAATTATTTCCATTAATTTTAATTGTTAGTCTAGCTTTTTTTTTTAATTTATTGAATATATTTTATTGTTGTGTTGCCATAACAATTGAATAATTTGTTGAATTGTAATTGTTAATGTTGAATTTAACTTGTAATTAGTAATTGAATATGATGGAATAATTAGTAATTTTACTCTATTATTGCATGATTTGCGTTTAATTATTTCAATTAATTTTAATTGTTAGTCTAGAGTTTTTTTGTTTTGAACTTATTGAATATATTTTATTGTTGTGTTGCCATAATAATTGAATAATTTGTTGTTTTGTAATTCTTAATGTTGAATTTAACTTGTAATTAGTAATTGAATATGTTGGAATAATTAGTAATTTTACTCTATTATTGCATGAGTTGCGTTTAATTATTTCAATTAATTTTAATTGTTAGTCTAGAGTTTTTTTGTTTTGAACTTATTGAATATATTTTATTGTTGTGTTGCCATAATAATTGAATAATTTGTTGTTTTGTAATTCTTAATGTTGAATTTAACTTGTAATTAGTAATTGAATATGTTGGAATAATTAGTAATTTTACTCTATTATTGCATGATTTGCGTTTAATTATTTCAATTAATTTTAATTGTTAGTCTAGAGTTTTTTTGTTTTGAACTTATTGAATATATTTTATTGTTGTGTTGCCATAATAATTGAATAATTTGTTGTTTTGTAATTCTTAATGTTGAATTTAACTTGTAATTAGTAATTGAATATGTTGGAATAATTAGTAATTTTACTCTATTATTGCATGATTTGCGTTTAATTATTTCAATTAATTTTAATTGTTAGTCTAGAGTTTTTTTGTTTTGAACTTATTGAATATATTTTATTGTTGTGTTGCCATAATTATTGAATAATTTGTTGTTTTGTAATTCTTAATGTTGAATTTAACTTGTAATTAGTAATTGAATATGTTGGAATAATTAGTAATTTTACTCTATTATTGCATGAGTTGTGTTTAATTATTTCCATTAATTTTAATTGTTAGTCTAGCTTTTTTTTAATTTATTGAATATATTTTATTGTTGTGTTGGCATAACAATTGAATAATTTGTTGAATTGTAATTGTTAATGTTGAATTTAACTTGTAATTAGTAATTGAATATGATGGAATAATTAGTAATTTTACTCTATTATTGCATGATTTGCGTTTAATTATTTCAATTAATTTTAATTGTTAGTCTAGAGTTTTTTTGTTTTGAACTTATTGAATATATTTTATTGTTGTGTTGCCATAATAATTGAATAATTTGTTGTTTTGTAATTCTTAATGTTGAATTTAACTTGTAATTAGTAATTGAATATGATGGAATAATTAGTAATTTTACTCTATTATTGCATGATTTGTGTTTAATTATTTCAATTAATTTTAATTGTTAGTCTAGAGTTTTTTTGTTTTGAACTTATTGAATATATTTTATTGTTGTGTTGCCATAACAATTGAATAATTTGTTGTTTTGTAATTCTTAATGTTGAATTTAACTTGTAATTAGTAATTGAATATGTTGGAATAATTAGTAATTTTACTCTATTATTGCATGAGTTGCGTTTAATTATTTCCATTAATTTTAATTGTTAGTCTAGAGTTTTTTTGTTTTGAACTTATTGAATATATTTTATTGTTGTGTTGGCATAATAATTGAATAATTTGTTGTTTTGTAATTCTTAATGTTGAATTTAACTTGTAATTAGTAATTGAATATGTTGGAATAATTAGTAATTTTACTCTATTATTGCATGAGTTGTGTTTAATTATTTCCATTAATTTTAATTGTTAGTCTAGAGTTTTTTTTGTTTTGAACTTATTGAATATATTTTATTGTTGTGTTGCCATAATAATTGAATAATTTGTTGTTTTGTAATTCTTAATGTTGAATTTAACTTGTAATTAGTAATTGAATATGTTGGAATAATTAGTAATTTTACTCTATTATTGCATGAGTTGTGTTTAATTATTTCCATTAATTTTAATTGTTAGTCTAGCTTTTTTTTTTAATTTATTGAATATATTTTATTGTTGTGTTGCCATAATTATTGAATAATTTGTTGTTTTGTAATTCTTAATGTTGAATTTAACTTGTAATTAGTAATTGAATATGTTGGAATAATTAGTAATTTTACTCTATTATTGCATGAGTTTGCGTTTAATTATTTCAATTAATTTTAATTGTTAGTCTAGAGTTTTTTTGTTTTGAACTTATTGAATATATTTTATTGTTGTGTTGCCATAATAATTGAATAATTTGTTGTTTTGTAATTCTTAATGTTGAATTTAACTTGTAATTAGTAATTGAATATGTTGGAATAATTAGTAATTTTACTCTATTATTGCATGAGTTGCGTTTAATTATTTCAATTAATTTTAATTGTTAGTCTAGAGTTTTTTTATTTTTGAACTTCTTGAATATATTTTATTGTTGTGTTGACATAATAATTGAATAACTTGTTGTTTTGTAATTCTTAATGTTGAATTTAACTTGTAATTAGTAATTGAATATGTTGGAATAATTAGTAATTTTACTCTATTATTGCATGAGTTGCGTTTAATTATTTCAATTAATTTTAATTGTTAGTCTAGAGTTTTTTTGTTTTGAACTTATTGAATATATTTTATTGTTGTGTTGCCATAATTATTGAATAATTTGTTGTTTTGTAATTCTTAATGTTGAATTTAACTTGTAATTAGTAATTGAATATGTTGGAATAATTAGTAATTTTACTCTATTATTGCATGAGTTGCGTTTAATTATTTCAATTAATTTTAATTGTTAGTCTAGAGTTTTTTTGTTTTGAACTTATTGAATATATTTTATTGTTGTGTTGCCATAATAATTGAATAATTTGTTGTTTTGTAATTCTTAATGTTGAATTTAACTTGTAATTAGTAATTGAATATGTTGGAATAATTAGTAATTTTACTCTATTATTGCATGATTTGCGTTTAATTATTTCAATTAATTTTAATTGTTAGTCTAGTTTTTTTTTGTTTTGAACTTGTTGAATATATTTTATTGTTGTGTTGCCATAATAATTGAATAATTTGTTGTTTTGTAATTCTTAATGTTGAATTTAACTTGTAATTAGTAATTGAATATGTTGGAATAATTAGTAATTTTACTCTATTATTGCATGATTTGCGTTTAATTATTTCAATTAATTTTAATTGTTAGTCTAGAGTTTTTTTTGTTTTGAACTTATTGAATATATTTTATTGTTGTGTTGCCATAATAATTGAATAATTTGTTGTTTTGTAATTCTTAATGTTGAATTTAACTTGTAATTAGTAATTGAATATGTTGGAATAATTAGTAATTTTACTCTATTATTGCATGAGTTGTGTTTAATTATTTCCATTAATTTTAATTGTTAGTCTAGTTTTTTTTTGTTTTGAACTTATTGAATATATTTTATTGTTGTGTGTTGGCATAATAAATTGAATAATTTGTTGTTTTGTAATTCTTAATGTTGAATTTAACTTGTAATTAGTAATTGAATATGTTGGAATAATTAGTAATTTTACTCTATTATTGCATGAGTTGCGTTTAATTATTTCAATTAATTTTAATTGTTAGTCTAGTTTTTTTTTGTTTTGAACTTGTTGAATATATTTTATTGTTGTGTTGCCATAATTATTGAATAATTTGTTGTTTTGTAATTCTTAATGTTGAATTTAACTTGTAATTAGTAATTGAATATGTTGGAATAATTAGTAATTTTACTCTATTATTGCATGATTTGCGTTTAATTATTTCAATTAATTTTAATTGTTAGTCTAGAGTTTTTTTGTTTTGAACTTATTGAATATATTTTATTGTTGTGTTGCCAGAATAATTGAATAATTTGTTGTTTTGTAATTCTTAATGTTGAATTTAACTTGTAATTAGTAATTGAATATGTTGGAATAATTAGTAATTTTACTCTATTATTGCATGATTTGCGTTTAATTATTTCAATTAATTTTAATTGTTAGTCTAGAGTTTTTTTGTTTTGAACTTATTGAATATATTTTATTGTTGTGTTGCGCGGAATAATTGAATAATTTGTTGTTTTGTAATTCTTAATGTTGAATTTAACTTGTAATTAGTAATTGAATATGTTGGAATAATTAGTAATTTTACTCTATTATTGCATGAGTTGCGTTTAATTATTTCAATTAATTTTAATTGTTAGTCTAGAGTTTTTTTGTTTTGAACTTATTGAATATATTTTATTGTTGTGTTGCCATAATAATTGAATAATTTGTTGTTTTGTAATTCTTAATGTTGAATTTAACTTGTAATTAGTAATTGAATATGTTGGAATAATTAGTAATTTTACTCTATTATTGCATGAGTTGCGTTTAATTATTTCAATTAATTTTAATTGTTAGTCTAGAGTTTTTTTGTTTTGAACTTATTGAATATATTTTATTGTTGTGTTGCCATAATAATTGAATAATTTGTTGTTTTGTAATTCTTAATGTTGAATTTAACTTGTAATTAGTAATTGAATATGTTGGAATAATTAGTAATTTTACTCTATTATTGCATGAGTTGCGTTTAATTATTTCAATTAATTTTAATTGTTAGTCTAGAGTTTTTTGTTTTGAAGTTATTGAATATATTTTATTGTTGTGTTGCCATAATAAATGAATAATTTGTTGTTTTGTAATTCTTAATGTTGAATTTAACTTGTAATTAGTAATTGAATATGTTGGAATAATTAGTAATTTTACTCTATTATTGCATGATTTGCGTTTAATTATTTCAATTAATTTTAATTGTTAGTCTAGAGTTTTTTTGTTTTGAACTTCTTGAATATATTTTATTGTTGTGTTGACATAATAATTGAATAACTTGTTGTTTTGTAATTCTTAATGTTGAATTTAACTTGTAATTAGTAATTGAATATGTTGGAATAATTAGTAATTTTACTCTATTATTGCATGATTTGCGTTTAATTATTTCAATTAATTTTAATTGTTAGTCTAGAGTTTTTTTGTTTTGAACTTATTGAATATATTTTATTGTTGTGTTGCCATAATTATTGAATAATTTGTTGTTTTGTAATTCTTAATGTTGAATTTAACTTGTAATTAGTAATTGAATATGTTGGAATAATTAGTAATTTTACTCTATTATTGCATGAGTTGCGTTTAATTATTTCAATTAATTTTAATTGTTAGTCTAGAGTTTTTTTGTTTTGAACTTGTTGAATATATTTTATTGTTGTGTTGCCATAATAATTGAATAATTTATTGTTTTGTAATTCTTAATGTTGAATTTAACTCGTAATTAGTAATTGAATATGTTGGAATAATTAGTAATTTTACTCTATTATTGCATGATTTGCGTTTAATTATTTCAATTAATTTTAATTGTTAGTCTAGAGTTTTTTTGTTTTGAACTTATTGAATATATTTTATTGTTGTGTTGCCATAATTATTGAATAATTTGTTGTTTTGTAATTCTTAATGTTGAATTTAACTTGTAATTAGTAATTGAATATGTTGGAATAATTAGTAATTTTACTCTATTATTGCATGAGTTGCGTTTAATTATTTCAATTAATTTTAATTGTTAGTCTAGAGTTTTTTTGTTTTGAACTTATTGAATATATTTTATTGTTGTGTTGCCATAATAAATGAATAATTTGTTGTTTTGTAATTCTTAATGTTGAATTTAACTTGTAATTAGTAATTGAATATGTTGGAATAATTAGTAATTTTACTCTATTATTGCATGAGTTGCGTTTAATTATTTCAATTAATTTTAATTGTTAGTCTAGAGTTTTTTTGTTTTGAACTTATTGAATATATTTTATTGTTGTGTTGCCATAATAATTGAATAATTTGTTGTTTTGTAATTCTTAATGTTGAATTTACGTTGTAATTAGTAATTGAATATGATGGAATAATTAGTAATTTTACTCTATTATTGCATGATTTGTGTTTAATTATTTCAATTAATTTTAATTGTTAGTCTAGAGTTTTTTTGTTTTGAACTTATTGAATATATTTTATTGTTGTGTTGCCATAATTATTGAATAATTTGTTGTTTTGTAATTCTTAATGTTGAATTTAACTTGTAATTAGTAATTGAATATGTTGGAATAATTAGTAATTTTACTCTATTATTGCATGAGTTGCGTTTAATTATTTCAATTAATTTTAATTGTTAGTCTAGTGGTTTTTTGGTTTTGAACTTATTGAATATATTTTTATTGTTGTGTTGGCAGAATAATTGAATAATTTGTTGTTTTGTAATTCTTAATGTTGAATTTAACTTGTAATTAGTAATTGAATATGTTGGAATAATTAGTAATTTTACTCTATTATTGCATGAGTTGCGTTTAATTATTTCAATTAATTTTAATTGTTAGTCTAGAGTTTTTTTGTTTTGAACTTATTGAATATATTTTATTTTTGTGTTGCCATAATAATTGAATAAGTTGTTGTTTTGTAATTCTTAATGTTGAATTTAACTTGTAATTAGTAATTGAATATGTTGGAATAATTAGTAATTTTACTCTATTATTGCATGAGTTGTGTTTAATTATTTCAATTAATTTTAATTGTTAGTCTAGAGTTTTTTTGTTTTGAACTTATTGAATATATTTTATTGTTGTGTTGCCATAATAATTGAATAATTTGTTGTTTTGTAATTCTTAATGTTGAATTTAACTTGTAATTAGTAATTGAATATGTTGGAATAATTAGTAATTTTACTCTATTATTGCATGAGTTGTGTTTAATTATTTCAATTAATTTTAATTGTTAGTCTAGGGTTTTTTGTTTTAAATTTATTGAATATATTTTATTGTTGTGTTGCCATAATAATTGAATAATTTGTTGTTTTGTAATTCTTAATGTTGAATTTAACTTGTAATTAGTAATTGAATATGTTGGAATAATTAGTAATTTTACTCTATTATTGCATGAGTTGCGTTTAATTATTTCAATTAATTTTAATTGTTAGTCTAGTTTTTTTTTGTTTTGAACTTGTTGAATATATTTTATTGTTGTGTTGCCATAATAATTGAATAATTTATTGTTTTGTAATTCTTAATGTTGAATTTAACTTGTAATTAGTAATTGAATATGTTGGAATAATTAGTAATTTTACTCTATTATTGCATGATTTGCGTTTAATTATTTCAATTAATTTTAATTGTTAGTCTAGCTTTTTTTTTTTAATTTATTGAATATATTTTATTGTTGTGTTGCCATAATAATTGAATAATTTGTTGTTTTGTAATTCTTAATGTTGAATTTAACTTGTAATTAGTAATTGAATATGTTGGAATAATTAGTAATTTTACTCTATTATTGCATGATTTGCGTTTAATTATTTCAATTAATTTTAATTGTTAGTCTAGAGTTTTTTTGTTTTGAACTTATTGAATATATTTTATTGTTGTGTTGCCATAATTATTGAATAATTTGTTGTTTTGTAATTCTTAATGTTGAATTTAACTTGTAATTAGTAATTGAATATGTTGGAATAATTAGTAATTTTACTCTATTATTGCATGATTTGCGTTTAATTATTTCAATTAATTTTAATTGTTAGTCTAGAGTTTTTTTGTTTTGAACTTATTGAATATATTTTATTGTTGTGTTGCCATAATAATTGAATAATTTGTTGTTTTGTAATTCTTAATGTTGAATTTAACTTGTAATTAGTAATTGAATATGTTGGAATAATTAGTAATTTTACTCTATTATTGCATGATTTGCGTTTAATTATTTCAATTAATTTTAATTGTTAGTCTAGGTTTTTTTGTTTTGAACTTATTGAATATATTTTATTGTTGTGTTGCCATAATAATTGAATAATTTGTTGTTTTGTAATTCTTAATGTTGAATTTAACTTGTAATTAGTAATTGAATATGTTGGAATAATTAGTAATTTTACTCTATTATTGCATGAGTTGTGTTTAATTATTTCCATTAATTTTAATTGTTAGTCTAGGTTTTTTTGTTTTGAACTTATTGAATATATTTTATTGTTGTGTTGCCATAATAATTGAATAATTTGTTGTTTTGTAATTCTTAATGTTGAATTTAACTTGTAATTAGTAATTGAATATGTTGGAATAATTAGTAATTTTACTCTATTATTGCATGAGTTGTGTTTAATTATTTCCATTAATTTTAATTGTTAGTCTAGAGTTTTTTTGTTTTGAACTTATTGAATATATTTTATTGTTGTGTTGCCAGAATAATTGAATAATTTGTTGTTTTGTAATTCTTAATGTTGAATTTAACTTGTAATTAGTAATTGAATATGTTGGAATAATTAGTAATTTTACTCTATTATTGCATGATTTGCGTTTAATTATTTCAATTAATTTTAATTGTTAGTCTAGAGTTTTTTTGTTTTGAACTTATTGAATATATTTTATTGTTGTGTTGCCATAATAATTGAATAATTTGTTGTTTTGTAATTCTTAATGTTGAATTTAACTTGTAATTAGTAATTGAATATGTTGGAATAATTAGTAATTTTACTCTATTATTGCATGATTTGCGTTTAATTATTTCAATTAATTTTAATTGTTAGTCTAGAGTTTTTTTGTTTTGAACTTATTGAATATATTTTATTGTTGTGTTGCCATAATAATTGAATAATTTGTTGTTTTGTAATTCTTAATGTTGAATTTAACTTGTAATTAGTAATTGAATATGTTGGAATAATTAGTAATTTTACTCTATTATTGCATGAGTTGCGTTTAATTATTTCAATTAATTTTAATTGTTAGTCTAGAGTTTTTTTGTTTTGAACTTATTGAATATATTTTATTGTTGTGTTGCCATAATAATTGAATAATTTGTTGTTTTGTAATTCTTAATGTTGAATTTAACTTGTAATTAGTAATTGAATATGTTGGAATAATTAGTAATTTTACTCTATTATTGCATGAGTTGCGTTTAATTATTTCAATTAATTTTAATTGTTAGTCTAGAGTTTTTTTGTTTTGAACTTATTGAATATATTTTATTGTTGTGTTGCCATAATAATTGAATAATTTGTTGTTTTGTAATTCTTAATGTTGAATTTAACTTGTAATTAGTAATTGAATATGTTGGAATAATTAGTAATTTTACTCTATTATTGCATGCGTTGCGTTTAATTATTTCAATTAATTTTTAATTGTTAGTCTAGAGTTTTTTTGTTTTGAACTTGTTGAATATATTTTATTGTTGTGTTGCCATAATTATTGAATAATTTGTTGTTTTGTAATTCTTAATGTTGAATTTAACTTGTAATTAGTAATTGAATATGTTGGAATAATTAGTAATTTTACTCTATTATTACATGCGTTGCGTTTAATTATTTCAATTAATTTTAATTGTTAGTCTAGAGTTTTTTTGTTTTGAACTTATTGAATATATTTTATTGTTGTGTTGCCATAATAATTGAATAATTTGTTGTTTTGTAATTCTTAATGTTGAATTTAACTTGTAATTAGTAATTGAATATGTTGGAATAATTAGTAATTTTACTCTATTATTGCATGAGTTGCGTTTAATTATTTCAATTAATTTTAATTGTTAGTCTAGAGTTTTTTTGTTTTGAACTTATTGAATATATTTTATTGTTGTGTTGCCAGAATAATTGAATAATTTGTTGTTTTGTAATTCTTAATGTTGAATTTAACTTGTAATTAGTAATTGAATATGTTGGAATAATTAGTAATTTTACTCTATTATTGCATGCGTTGCGTTTAATTATTTCAATTAATTTTAATTGTTAGTCTAGAGTTTTTTTATTTTTGAACTTATTGAATATATTTTATTGTTGTGTTGCCATAATAAATGAATAATTTGTTGTTTTGTAATTCTTAATGTTGAATTTAACTTGTAATTAGTAATTGAATATGTTGGAATAATTAGTAATTTTACTCTATTATTGCATGAGTTGCGTTTAATTATTTCAATTAATTTTAATTGTTAGTCTAGAGTTTTTTTGTTTTGAACTTATTGAATATATTTTATTGTTGTGTTGCCATAATAATTGAATAATTTGTTGTTTTGTAATTCTTAATGTTGAATTTAACTTGTAATTAGTAATTGAATATGTTGGAATAATTAGTAATTTTACTCTATTATTGCATGATTTGTGTTTAATTATTTCAATTAATTTTAATTGTTAGTCTAGCTTTTTTTTTTAATTTATTGAATATATTTTATTGTTGTGTTGGCATAACAATTGAATAATTTGTTGTTTTGTAATTCTTAATGTTGAATTTAACTTGTAATTAGTAATTGAATATGTTGGAATAATTAGTAATTTTACTCTATTATTGCATGAGTTGCGTTTAATTATTTCAATTAATTTTAATTGTTAGTCTAGAGTTTTTTTGTTTTGAACTTATTGAATATATTTTATTGTTGTGTTGCCATAATAATTGAATAATTTGTTGTTTTGTAATTCTTAATGTTGAATTTAACTTGTAATTAGTAATTGAATATGTTGGAATAATTAGTAATTTTACTCTATTATTGCATGAGTTGCGTTTAATTATTTCAATTAATTTTAATTGTTAGTCTAGAGTTTTTTGTTTTGAACTTATTGAATATATTTTATTGTTGTGTTGCCATAATAAATGAATAATTTGTTGTTTTGTAATTCTTAATGTTGAATTTAACTTGTAATTAGTAATTGAATATGTTGGAATAATTAGTAATTTTACTCTATTATTGCATGAGTTGCGTTTAATTATTTCAATTAATTTTAATTGTTAGTCTAGAGTTTTTTTGTTTTGAACTTATTGAATATATTTTATTGTTGTGTTGCCATAATTATTGAATAATTTGTTGTTTTGTAATTCTTAATGTTGAATTTAACTTGTAATTAGTAATTGAATATGTTGGAATAATTAGTAATTTTACTCTATTATTGCATGATTTGCGTTTAATTATTTCAATTAATTTTAATTGTTAGTCTAGTTTTTTTTTTGTTTTGAACTTGTTGAATATATTTTATTGTTGTGTTGCCATAATAATTGAATAATTTCTTGTTTTGTAATTCTTAATGTTGAATTTAACTTGTAATTAGTAATTGAATATGTTGGAATAATTAGTAATTTTACTCTATTATTGCATGAGTTGCGTTTAATTATTTCAATTAATTTTAATTGTTAATCTAGCGGGTTTTTTGTTTTGAACTTATTGAATATATTTTATTGTTGTGTTGCCATAATAATTGAATAATTTGTTGTTTTGTAATTCTTAATGTTGAATTTAACTTGTAATTAGTAATTGAATATGTTGGAATAATTAGTAATTTTACTCTATTATTGCATGAGTTGCGTTTAATTATTTCAATTAATTTTAATTGTTAGTCTAGAGTTTTTTTTTTTTGAACTTATTGAATATATTTTATTGTTGTGTTGCCATAATAATTGAATAATTTGTTGTTTTGTAATTCTTAATGTTGAATTTAACTTGTAATTAGTAATTGAATATGTTGTAATAATTAGTAATTTTACTCTATTATTGCATGAGTTGCGTTTAATTATTTCAATTAATTTTAATTGTTAGTCTAGAGTTTTTTTGTTTTGAACTTATTGAATATATTTTATTGTTGTGTTGCCATAATAATTGAATAATTTGTTGTTTTGTAATTCTTAATGTTGAATTTAACTTGTAATTAGTAATTGAATATGTTGGAATAATTAGTAATTTTACTCTATTATTGCATGAGTTGCGTTTAATTATTTCAATTAATTTTAATTGTTAGTCTAGAGGTTTTTTGTTTTGAACTTCTTGAATATATTTTATTGTTGTGTTTGCCAGAATAATTGAATAATTTGTTGTTTTGTAATTCTTAATGTTGAATTTAACTCGTAATTAGTAATTGAATATGTTGGAATAATTAGTAATTTTACTCTATTATTGCATGATTTGCGTTTAATTATTTCAATTAATTTTAATTGTTAGTCTAGAGTTTTTTTGTTTTGAACTTATTGAATATATTTTATTGTTGTGTTGCCATAATAATTGAATAATTTGTTGTTTTGTAATTCTTAATGTTGAATTTAACTTGTAATTAGTAATTGAATATGTTGGAATAATTAGTAATTTTACTCTATTATTGCATGAGTTGCGTTTAATTATTTCAATTAATTTTAATTGTTAGTCTAGAGTTTTTTTGTTTTGAACTTATTGAATATATTTTATTGTTGTGTTGCCAGAATAATTGAATAATTTGTTGTTTTGTAATTCTTAATGTTGAATTTAACTTGTAATTAGTAATTGAATATGTTGGAATAATTAGTAATTTTACTCTATTATTGCATGAGTTGCGTTTAATTATTTCAATTAATTTTAATTGTTAGTCTAGAGTTTTTTGTTTTGAACTTATTGAATATATTTTATTGTTGTGTTGCCATAATAATTGAATAATTTGTTGTTTTGTAATTCTTAATGTTGAATTTAACTTGTAATTAGTAATTGAATATGTTGGAATAATTAGTAATTTTACTCTATTATTGCATGAGTTGTGTTTAATTATTTCCATTAATTTTAATTGTTAGTCTAGCTTTTTTTTTTAATTTATTGAATATATTTTATTGTTGTGTTGGCAGAACAATTGAATAATTTGTTGTTTTGTAATTCTTAATGTTGAATTTAACTTGTAATTAGTAATTGAATATGTTGGAATAATTAGTAATTTTACTCTATTATTGCATGATTTGCGTTTAATTATTTCAATTAATTTTAATTGTTAGTCTAGAGTTTTTTTGTTTTGAACTTATTGAATATATTTTATTGTTGTGTTGCCATAATAATTGAATAATTTGTTGTTTTGTAATTCTTAATGTTGAATTTAACTTGTAATTAGTAATTGAATATGTTGGAATAATTAGTAATTTTACTCTATTATTGCATGAGTTGCGTTTAATTATTTCAATTAATTTTAATTGTTAGTCTAGAGTTTTTTGTTTTGAACTTGTTTGAATATATTTTATTGTTGTGTTGCCATAATAATTGAATAATTTGTTGTTTTGTAATTCTTAATGTTGAATTTAACTTGTAATTAGTAATTGAATATGTTGGAATAATTAGTAATTTTACTCTATTATTGCATGAGTTGCGTTTAATTATTTCAATTAATTTTAATTGTTAGTCTAGAGTTTTTTTGTTTTGAACTTATTGAATATATTTTATTGTTGTGTTGCCATAATAATTGAATAATTTGTTGTTTTGTAATTCTTAATGTTGAATTTAACTTGTAATTAGTAATTGAATATGTTGGAATAATTAGTAATTTTACTCTATTATTGCATGAGTTGCGTTTAATTATTTCAATTAATTTTAATTGTTAGTCTAGAGTTTTTTTTGTTTTGAACTTATTGAATATATTTTTATTGTTGTGTTGCCATAATAATTGAATAACTTGTTGTTTTGTAATTCTTAATGTTGAATTTAACTTGTAATTAGTAATTGAATATGTTGGAATAATTAGTAATTTTACTCTATTATTGCATGAGTTGCGTTTAATTATTTCAATTAATTTTAATTGTTAGTCTAGAGTTTTTTTGTTTTGAACTTATTGAATATATTTTATTGTTGTGTTGCCATAATAATTGAATAATTTATTGTTTTGTAATTCTTAATGTTGAATTTAACTCGTAATTAGTAATTGAATATGTTGGAATAATTAGTAATTTTACTCTATTATTGCATGAGTTGCGTTTAATTATTTCAATTAATTTTAATTGTTAGTCTAGAGTTTTTTTGTTTTGAACTTATTGAATATATTTTATTGTTGTGTTGGCAGAATAATTGAATAATTTGTTGTTTTGTAATTCTTAATGTTGAATTTAACTTGTAATTAGTAATTGAATATGTTGGAATAATTAGTAATTTTACTCTATTATTGCATGAGTTGCGTTTAATTATTTCAATTAATTTTAATTGTTAGTCTAGTTTTTTTTTGTTTTGAACTTGTTGAATATATTTTATTGTTGTGTTGCCGTAATTATTGAATAATTTGTTGTTTTGTAATTCTTAATGTTGAATTTAACTTGTAATTAGTAATTGAATATGTTGGAATAATTAGTAATTTTACTCTATTATTGCATGAGTTGCGTTTAATTATTTCAATTAATTTTAATTGTTAGTCTAGAGTTTTTTTGTTTTGAACTTGTTGAATATATTTTATTGTTGTGTTGCCATAATAAATGAATAATTTGTTGTTTTGTAATTCTTAATGTTGAATTTAACTTGTAATTAGTAATTGAATATGTTGGAATAATTAGTAATTTTACTCTATTATTGCATGAGTTGTGTTTAATTATTTCCATTAATTTTAATTGTTAGTCTAGAGCTTTTTTTGGTTTTTAACGTATTGAGTATATTTTATTGTTGTGTTGCCATAATTATTGAATAATTTGTTGTTTTGTAATTCTTAATGTTGAATTTAACTTGTAATTAGTAATTGAATATGTTGGAATAATTAGTAATTTTACTCTATTATTGCATGAGTTGCGTTTAATTATTTCAATTAATTTTAATTGTTAGTCTAGAGTTTTTTTGTTTTGAACTTATTGAATATATTTTATTGTTGTGTTGCCATAATAATTGAATAATTTGTTGTTTTGTAATTCTTAATGTTGAATTTAACTTGTAATTAGTAATTGAATATGTTGGAATAATTAGTAATTTTACTCTATTATTGCATGATTTGCGTTTAATTATTTCAATTAATTTTAATTGTTAGTCTAGAGTTTTTTTGTTTTGAACTTATTGAATATATTTTATTGTTGTGTTGCCATAATAATTGAATAATTTGTTGTTTTGTAATTCTTAATGTTGAATTTAACTTGTAATTAGTAATTGAATATGTTGGAATAATTAGTAATTTTACTCTATTATTGCATGAGTTGCGTTTAATTATTTCAATTAATTTTAATTGTTAGTCTAGAGTTTTTTTGTTTTGAACTTATTGAATATATTTATTGAATATATTTTATTGTTGTGTTGGCATAATAATTGAATAACTTGTTGTTTTGTAATTCTTAATGTTGAATTTAACTTGTAATTAGTAATTGAATATGTTGGAATAATTAGTAATTTTACTCTATTATTGCATGAGTTGCGTTTAATTATTTCAATTAATTTTAATTGTTAGTCCAGAGTTTTTTTGTTTTGAACTTATTGAATATATTTTATTGTTGTGTTGCCATAATTATTGAATAATTTGTTGTTTTGTAATTCTTAATGTTGAATTTAACTTGTAATTAGTAATTGAATATGTTGGAATAATTAGTAATTTTACTCTATTATTGCATGATTTGCGTTTAATTATTTCAATTAATTTTAATTGTTAGTCTAGAGTTTTTTGTTTTGAACTTATTGAATATATTTTATTGTTGCGTTACCATAATTATTGAATAATTTGTTGTTTTGTAATTCTTAATGTTGAATTTAACTTGTAATTAGTAATTGAATATGTTGGAATAATTAGTAATTTTACTCTATTATTGCATGAGTTGCGTTTAATTATTTTAATTAATTTTAATTGTTAGTCTAGAGTTTTTTGTTTTGAACTTATTGAATATATTTTATTGTTGTGTTGCCATAATAATTGAATAATTTGTTGTTTTGTAATTCTTAATGTTGAATTTAACTTGTAATTAGTAATTGAATATGTTGGAATAATTAGTAATTTTACTCTATTATTGCATGAGTTGCGTTTAATTATTTCAATTAATTTTAATTGTTAGTCTAGTTTTTTTTGTTTTGAACTTATTGAATATATTTTTATTGTTGTGTTGGCCATAATAATTGAATAATTTGTTGTTTTGTAATTCTTAATGTTGAATTTAACTTGTAATTAGTAATTGAATATGTTGGAATAATTAGTAATTTTACTCTATTATTGCATGAGGTTGGGTTTAATTATTTCAATTAATTTTAATTGTTAGTCTAGGTTTTTTTGTTTTGAACTTATTGAATATATTTTATTGTTGTGTTGCCATAATAATTGAATAATTTGTTGTTTTGTAATTCTTAATGTTGAATTTTACTTGTAATTAGTAATTGAATATGTTGGAATAATTAGTAATTTTACTCTATTATTGCATGATTTGCGTTTAATTATTTCAATTAATTTTAATTGTTAGTCTAGAGTTTTTTTGTTTTGAACTTATTGAATATATTTTTATTGTTGTGTTGCCATAATAAATGAATAATTTGTTGTTTTGTAATTCTTAATGTTGAATTTAACTTGTAATTAGTAATTGAATATGTTGGAATAATTAGTAATTTTACTCTATTATTGCATGAGTTGCGTTTAATTATTTCAATTAATTTTAATTGTTAGTCTAGTTTTTTTGTTTTGAACTTATTGAATATATTTTATTGTTGTGTTGCCATAATAATTGAATAATTTGTTGTTTTGTAATTCTTAATGTTGAATTTAACTTGTAATTAGTAATTGAATATGTTGGAATAATTAGTAATTTTACTCTATTATTGCATGAGTTGCGTTTAATTATTTCAATTAATTTTAATTGTTAGTCTAGAGTTTTTTTGTTTTGAACTTATTGAATATATTTTATTGTTGTGTTGCCATAATAATTGAATAATTTGTTGTTTTGTAATTCTTAATGTTGAATTTAACTTGTAATTAGTAATTGAATATGTTGGAATAATTAGTAATTTTACTCTATTATTGCATGAGTTGTGTTTAATTATTTCAATTAATTTTAATTGTTAGTCTAGAGTTTTTTTGTTTTGAACTTATTGAATATATTTTATTGTTGTGTTGCCATAATAATTGAATAATTTGTTGTTTTGTAATTCTTAATGTTGAATTTAACTTGTAATTAGTAATTGAATATGTTGGAATAATTAGTAATTTTACTCTATTATTGCATGAGTTGCGTTTAATTATTTCAATTAATTTTAATTGTTAGTCTATAGTTTTTTTGTTTTGAACTTATTGAATATATTTTATTGTTGTGTTGCCATAATTATTGAATAATTTGTTGTTTTGTAATTCTTAATGTTGAATTTAACTTGTAATTAGTAATTGAATATGTTGGAATAATTAGTAATTTTACTCTATTATTGCATGAGTTGCGTTTAATTATTTCAATTAATTTTAATTGTTAGTCTAGAGTTTTTTTGTTTTTGAACTTGTTGAATATATTTTATTGTTGTGTTGCCATAATTATTGAATAATTTGTTGTTTTGTAATTCTTAATGTTGAATTTAACTTGTAATTAGTAATTGAATATGTTGGAATAATTAGTAATTTTACTCTATTATTGCATGAGTTGCGTTTAATTATTTCAATTAATTTTAATTGTTAGTCTAGAGTTTTTTTGTTTTGAACTTATTGAATATATTTTATTGTTGTGTTGCCATAATAATTGAATAAGTTGTTGTTTTGTAATTCTTAATGTTGAATTTAACTTGTAATTAGTAATTGAATATGTTGGAATAATTAGTAATTTTACTCTATTATTGCATGAGTTGCGTTTAATTATTTCAATTAATTTTAATTGTTAGTCTAGAGTTTTTTTGTTTTGAACTTATTGAATATATTTTATTATTGTGTTGCCATAATTATTGAATAATTTGTTGTTTTGTAATTCTTAATGTTGAATTTAACTTGTAATTAGTAATTGAATATGTTGGAATAAGTAGTAATTTTACTCTATTATTGCATGAGTTGCGTTTAATTATTTCAATTAATTTTAATTGTTAGTCTAGAGTTTTTTTTGTTTTGAACTTATTGAATATATTTTATTGTTGTGTTGCCATAATAATTGAATAATTTGTTGTTTTGTAATTCTTAATGTTGAATTTAACTTGTAATTAGTAATTGAATATGTTGGAATAAGTAGTAATTTTACTCTATTATTGCATGCGTTGCTTTTAATTATTTCAATTAATTTTAATTGTTAGTCTAGAGTTTTTTTGTTTTGAACTTATTGAATATATTTTATTGTTGTGTTGCCATAATAAATGAATAATTTGTTGTTTTGTAATTCTTAATGTTGAATTTAACTTGTAATTAGTAATTGAATATGTTGGAATAATTATTAATTTTACTCTATTATTGCATGAGTTGCGTTTAATTATTTCAATTAATTTTAATTGTTAGTCCAGAGTTTTTTTGTTTTGAACTTATTGAATATATTTTATTGTTGTGTTGCCATAATAAATGAATAATTTGTTGTTTTGTAATTCTTAATGTTGAATTTAACTTGTAATTAGTAATTGAATATGTTGGAATAATTAGTAATTTTACTCTATTATTGCATGAGTTGCGTTTAATTATTTCAATTAATTTTAATTGTTAGTCTAGAGTTTGTTTGTTTTGAACTTATTGAATATATTTTTATTGTTGTGTTGCCATAATTAATTGAATAATTTGTTGTTTTGTAATTCTTAATGTTGAATTTAACTTGTAATTAGTAATTGAATATGTTGGAATAATTAGTAATTTTACTCTATTATTGCATGAGTTGCGTTTAATTATTTCAATTAATTTTAATTGTTAGTCTAGAGTTTTTTTGTTTTGAACTTATTGAATATATTTTATTGTTGTGTTGCCATAATAATTGAATAATTTGTTGTTTTGTAATTCTTAATGTTGAATTTAACTTGTAATTAGTAATTGAATATGTTGGAATAATTAGTAATTTTACTCTATTATTGCATGATTTGCGTTTAATTATTTCAATTAATTTTAATTGTTAGTCTAGAGTTTTTTTTTTTGAACTTATTGAATATATTTTTATTGTTGTGTTGCCATAATAATTGAATAAGTTGTTGTTTTGTAATTCTTAATGTTGAATTTAACTTGTAATTAGTAATTGAATATGTTGGAATAATTAGTAATTTTACTCTATTATTGCATGAGTTGCGTTTAATTATTTCAATTAATTTTAATTGTTAGTCTAGAGTTTTTTTGTTTTGAACTTATTGAATATATTTTATTGTTGTGTTGGCATAATTATTGAATAATTTGTTGTTTTGTAATTCTTAAAGTTGAATTTAACTTGTAATTAGTAATTGAATATGTTGGAATAATTAGTAATTTTACTCTATTATTGCATGCGTTGCGTTTAATTATTTCAATTAATTTTAATTGTTAGTCTAGAGTTTTTTTGTTTTGAATTTATTGAATATATTTTATTGTTGTGTTGGCATAATAATTGAATAACTTGTTGTTTTGTAATTCTTAATGTTGAATTTAACTTGTAATTAGTAATTGAATATGTTGGAATAATTAGTAATTTTACTCTATTATTGCATGAGTTGCGTTTAATTATTTCAATTAATTTTAATTGTTAGTCTAGGGGTTTTTTGTTTTAAACTTATTGAATATATTTTATTGTTGTGTTGCCATAATAATTGAATAATTTCTTGTTTTGTAATTCTTAATGTTGAATTTAACTTGTAATTAGTAATTGAATATGTTGGAATAATTAGTAATTTTACTCTATTATTGCATGAGTTGCGTTTAATTATTTCAATTAATTTTAATTGTTAGTCTAGAGTTTTTTTGTTTTGAACTTATTGAATATATTTTATTGTTGTGTTGGCAGAATAATTGAATAAGTTGTTGTTTTGTAATTCTTAATGTTGAATTTAACTTGTAATTAGTAATTGAATATGATGGAATAATTAGTAATTTTACTCTATTATTGCATGATTTGCGTTTAATTATTTCAATTAATTTTAATTGTTAGTCTAGTTTTTTTGTTTTGAACTTATTGAATATATTTTATTGTTGTGTTGGCATAATAATTGAATAACTTGTTGTTTTGTAATTCTTAATGTTGAATTTAACTTGTAATTAGTAATTGAATATGTTGGAATAATTAGTAATTTTACTCTATTATTGCATGAGTTGCGTTTAATTATTTCAATTAATTTTAATTGTTAGTCTAGAGTTTTTTTTTTTGAACTTATTGAATATATTTTATTGTTGTGTTGGCAGAATAATTGAATAATTTGTTGTTTTGTAATTCTTAATGTTGAATTTAACTTGTAATTAGTAATTGAATATGTTGGAATAATTAGTAATTTTACTCTATTATTGCATGAGTTGCGTTTAATTATTTCAATTAATTTTAATTGTTAGTCTAGAGTTTTTTTGTTTTGAACTTGTTGAATATATTTTATTGTTGTGTTGCCATAATAATTGAATAAGTTGTTGTTTTGTAATTCTTAATGTTGAATTTAACTTGTAATTAGTAATTGAATATGTTGGAATAATTAGTAATTTTACTCTATTATTGCATGATTTGCGTTTAATTATTTCAATTAATTTTAATTGTTAGTCTAGAGTTTTTTTGTTTTGAACTTCTTGAATATATTTTATTGTTGTGTTGACATAATAATTGAATAACTTGTTGTTTTGTAATTGTTAATGTTGAATTTAACTTGTAATTAGTAATTCAATATGTTGGAATAATTAGTAATTTTACTCTATTATTCCATGAGTTGCGTTTAATTATTTCAATTAATTTTAATTGTTAGTCCAGAGTTTTTTTGTTTTGAACTTATTGAATATATTTTATTGTTGTGTTGCCATAATTATTGAATAATTTGTTGTTTTGTAATTCTTAATGTTGAATTTAACTTGTAATTAGTAATTGAATATGTTGGAATAATTAGTAATTTTACTCTATTATTGCATGAGTTGCGTTTAATTATTTCAATTAATTTTAATTGTTAGTCTAAGTTTTTTTTTTTGAACTTATTGAATATATTTTATTGTTGTGTTGGCAGAATAATTGAATAATTTGTTGTTTTGTAATTCTTAATGTTGAATTTAACTTGTAATTAGTAATTGAATATGTTGGAATAATTAGTAATTTTACTCTATTATTGCATGAGTTGCGTTTAATTATTTCAATTAATTTTAATTGTTAGTCTAGAGTTTTTTTGTTTTGAACTTATTGAATATATTTTATTGTTGTGTTGCCATAATAAATGAATAATTTGTTGTTTTGTAATTCTTAATGTTGAATTTAACTTGTAATTAGTAATTGAATATGTTGGAATAATTAGTAATTTTACTCTATTATTGCATGAGTTGTGTTTAATTATTTCCATTAATTTTAATTGTTAGTCTAGCTTTTTTTTTTAATTTATTGAATATATTTTATTGTTGTGTTGGCATAACAATTGAATAATTTGTTGTTTTGTAATTCTTAATGTTGAATTTAACTTGTAATTAGTAATTGAATATGTTGGAATAATTAGTAATTTTACTCTATTATTGCATGAGTTGCGTTTAATTATTTCAATTAATTTTAATTGTTAGTCTAGAGTTTTTTTGTTTTGAACTTATTGAATATATTTTATTGTTGTGTTGGCAGAATAATTGAATAATTTGTTGTTTTGTAATTCTTAATGTTGAATTTAACTTGTAATTAGTAATTGAATATGTTGGAATAATTAGTAATTTTACTCTATTATTGCATGATTTGCGTTTAATTATTTCAATTAATTTTAATTGTTAGTCTAGAGTTTTTTTGTTTTGAACTTATTGAATATATTTTATTGTTGTGTTGGCAGAATAATTGAATAATTTGTTGTTTTGTAATTCTTAATGTTGAATTTAACTTGTAATTAGTAATTGAATATGTTGGAATAATTAGTAATTTTACTCTATTATTGCATGAGTTGCGTTTAATTATTTCAATTAATTTTAATTGTTAGACTAAGGTTTTTTTTTTTAACTTATTGAAATATATTTATTGTTGTGTTGGCAGAATAATTGAATAATTTGTTGTTTTGTAATTCTTAATGTTGAATTTAACTTGTAATTAGTAATTGAATATGTTGGAATAATTAGTAATTTTACTCTATTATTGCATGATTTGCGTTTAATTATTTCAATTAATTTTAATTGTTAGTCTAGAGTTTTTTTGTTTTGAACTTATTGAATATATTTTATTGTTGTGTTGCCATAATAATTGAATAATTTGTTGTTTTGTAATTCTTAATGTTGAATTTAACTTGTAATTAGTAATTGAATATGTTGGAATAATTAGTAATTTTACTCTATTATTGCATGAGTTGCGTTTAATTATTTCAATTAATTTTAATTGTTAGTCTAGTTTTTTTTTGTTTTGAACTTGTTGAATATATTTTATTGTTGTGTTGCCATAATAATTGAATAATTTGTTGTTTTGTAATTCTTAATGTTGAATTTAACTTGTAATTAGTAATTGAATATGTTGTAATAATTAGTAATTTTACTCTATTATTGCATGAGTTGCGTTTAATTATTTCAATTAATTTTAATTGTTAGTCTAGAGTTTTTTTTTGTGAACTTGTTGAATATATTTTATTGTTGTGTTGCCATAATAATTGAATAATTTATTGTTTTGTAATTCTTAATGTTGAATTTAACTTGTAATTAGTAATTGAATATGTTGGAATAATTAGTAATTTTACTCTATTATTACATGCGTTGCGTTTAATTATTTCAATTAATTTTAATTGTTAGTCTAGAGTTTTTTTCTTTTTGAACTTATTGAATATATTTTATTGTTGTGTTGGCAGAATAATTGAATAATTTGTTGTTTTGTAATTCTTAATGTTGAATTTAACTTGTAATTAGTAATTGAATATGTTGGAATAATTAGTAATTTTACTCTATTATTGCATGAGTTGCGTTTAATTATTTCAATTAATTTTAATTGTTAGTCTAGAGTTTTTTTGTTTTGAACTTATTGAATATATTTTATTGTTGTGTTGGCAGAATAATTGAATAATTTGTTGTTTTGTAATTCTTAATGTTGAATTTAACTTGTAATTAGTAATTGAATATGTTGGAATAATTAGTAATTTTACTCTATTATTGCATGATTTGCGTTTAATTATTTCAATTAATTTTAATTGTTAGTCTAGAGTTTTTTTGTTTTGAACTTATTGAATATATTTTATTGTTGTGTTGCCATAATAATTGAATAATTTGTTGTTTTGTAATTCTTAATGTTGAATTTAACTTGTAATTAGTAATTGAATATGTTGGAATAATTAGTAATTTTACTCTATTATTGCATGAGTTGCGTTTAATTATTTCAATTAATTTTAATTGTTAGTCTAGAGTTTTTTTGTTTTGAACTTATTGAATATATTTTATTGTTGTGTTGGCATAATAATTGAATAACTTGTTGTTTTGTAATTCTTAATGTTGAATTTAACTTGTAATTAGTAATTCAATATGATGGAATAATTAGTAATTTTACTCTATTATTGCATGAGTTGCGTTTAATTATTTTAATTAATTTTAATTGTTAGTCTAGAGTTTTTTTGTTTTGAACTTATTGAATATATTTTATTGTTGTGTTGCCAGAATAATTGAATAATTTGTTGTTTTGTAATTCTTAATTTTGAATTTAACTTGTAATTAGTAATTGAATATGTTGGAATAATTAGTAATTTTACTCTATTATTGCATGAGTTGCGTTTAATTATTTCAATTAATTTTAATTGTTAGTCTAGAGTTTTTTTGTTTTGAACTTATTGAATATATTTTATTGTTGTGTTGCCATAATTATTGAATAATTTGTTGTTTTGTAATTCTTAATGTTGAATTTAACTTGTAATTAGTAATTGAATATGTTGGAATAATTAGTAATTTTACTCTATTATTGCATGAGTTGCGTTTAATTATTTCAATTAATTTTAATTGTTAGTCTAGAGTTTTTTGTTTTGAACTTGTTGAATATATTTTATTGTTTGTTGTTGCATAATAATTGAATAATTTGTTGTTTTGTAATTCTTAATGTTGAATTTAACTTGTAATTAGTAATTGAATATGTTGGAATAATTAGTAATTTTACTCTATTATTGCATGAGTTGCGTTTAATTATTTCAATTAATTTTAATTGTTAGTCTAGAGTTTTTTTGTTTTGAACTTATTGAATATATTTTATTGTTTTGGTTTCATAATAATTGGATAAGTTTTTTTTTGTTAATTCTTAATGTTGAATTTAACTTGTAATTAGTAATTGAATATGTTGGAATAATTAGTAATTTTACTCTATTATTGCATGAGTTGCGTTTAATTATTTCAATTAATTTTAATTGTTAGTCTAGAGTTTTTTTGTTTTGAACTTATTGAATATATTTTATTGTTGTGTTGGCAGAATAATTGAATAATTTGTTGTTTTGTAATTCTTAATGTTGAATTTAACTTGTAATTAGTAATTGAATATGTTGGAATAATTAGTAATTTTACTCTATTATTGCATGAGTTGCGTTTAATTATTTCAATTAATTTTAATTGTTAGTCTAGGGTTTTTTTTGTTTTGAACTTATTGAATATATTTTATTGTTGTGTTGGCAGAATAATTGAATAATTTGTTGTTTTGTAATTCTTAATGTTGAATTTAACTTGTAATTAGTAATTGAATATGTTGGAATAATTAGTAATTTTACTCTATTATTGCATGAGTTGCGTTTAATTATTTCAATTAATTTTAATTTTTATTCTATAGTTTTTTTTTTTTGAACTTATTGAATATATTTTATTGTTGTGTTGCCAGAATAATTGAATAATTTGTTGTTTTGTAATTCTTAATGTTGAATTTAACTTGTAATTAGTAATTGAATATGTTGGAATAATTAGTAATTTTACTCTATTATTGCATGATTTGCGTTTAATTATTTCAATTAATTTTAATTGTTAGTCTAGAGTTTTTTTGTTTTGAACTTATTGAATATATTTTATTGTTGTGTTGGCAGAATAATTGAATAATTTGTTGTTTTGTAATTCTTAATGTTGAATTTAACTTGTAATTAGTAATTGAATATGTTGGAATAATTAGTAATTTTACTCTATTATTGCATGAGTTGCGTTTAATTATTTCAATTAATTTTAATTGTTAGTCTAAGTTTTTTGTTTTGAACTTATTGAATATATTTTATTGTTGTGTTGCCATAATAATTGAATAATTTGTTGTTTTGTAATTCTTAATGTTGAATTTAACTTGTAATTAGTAATTGAATATGTTGGAATAATTAGTAATTTTACTCTATTATTGCATGAGTTGCGTTTAATTATTTCAATTAATTTTAATTGTTAGTCTAGAGTTTTTTTTGTTTTGAACTTATTGAATATATTTTATTGTTGTGTTGCCATATTAATTGAATAATTTGTTGTTTTGTAATTCTTAATGTTGAATTTAACTTGTAATTAGTAATTGAATATGTTGGAATAATTAGTAATTTTACTCTATTATTGCATGAGTTGCGTTTAATTATGTCCATTAATTTTAATTGTTAGTCTAGGTTTTTTTTTTTTTGAACTTATTGAATATATTTTATTGTTGTGTTGGCATAATAATTGAATAATTTGTTGTTTTGTAATTCTTAATGTTGAATTTAACTTGTAATTAGTAATTGAATATGTTGGAATAATTAGTAATTTTACTCTATTATTGCATGAGTTGCGTTTAATTATTTCAATTAATTTTAATTGTTAGTCTAGGGTTTTTTGTTTTGAACTTATTGAATATATTTTATTGTTGTGTTGCATAATAATTGAATAATTTGTTGTTTTGTAATTGTTAATGTTGAATTTAACTTGTAATTAGTAATTGAATATGTTGGAATAATTAGTAATTTTACTCTATTATTGCATGAGTTGCGTTTAATTATTTCAATTAATTTTAATTGTTAGTCTAGAGTTTTTTTGTTTTGAACTTATTGAATATATTTTATTGTTGTGTTGGCATAATAATTGAATAACTTGTTGTTTTGTAATTCTTAATGTTGAATTTAACTTGTAATTAGTAATTGAATATGTTGGAATAATTAGTAATTTTACTCTATTATTGCATGAGTTGCGTTTAATTATTTCAATTAATTTTAATTGTTAGTCTAGAGTTTTTTTGTTTTGAACTTATTGAATATATTTTATTGTTGTGTTGCCATAATAATTGAATAATTTGTTGTTTTGTAATTCTTAATGTTGAATTTAACTTGTAATTAGTAATTGAATATGTTGGAATAATTAGTAATTTTACTCTATTATTACATGCGTTGCGTTTAATTATTTCAATTAATTTTAATTGTTAGTCTAGAGTTTTTTTATTTTTGAACTTATTGAATATATTTTATTGTTGTGTTGCCATAATAAATGAATAATTTGTTGTTTTGTAATTCTTAATGTTGAATTTAACTTGTAATTAGTAATTGAATATGTTGGAATAATTAGTAATTTTACTCTATTATTGCATGAGTTGCGTTTAATTATTTCAATTAATTTTAATTGTTAGTCTAGTTTTTTTTTGTTTTGAACTTGTTGAATATATTTTATTGTTGTGTTGCCATAATAATTGAATAATTTATTGTTTTGTAATTCTTAATGTTGAATTTAACTCGTAATTAGTAATTGAATATGTTGGAATAATTAGTAATTTTACTCTATTATTGCATGAGTTGCGTTTAATTATTTCAATTAATTTTAATTGTTAGTCTAGAGTTTTTTTGTTTTGAACTTGTTGAATATATTTTATTGTTGTGTTGGCAGAATAATTGAATAATTTGTTGTTTTGTAATTCTTAATGTTGAATTTAACTTGTAATTAGTAATTGAATATGTTGGAATAATTAGTAATTTTACTCTATTATTGCATGAGTTGCGTTTAATTATTTCAATTAATTTTAATTGTTAGTCTAGAGTTTTTTTGTTTTAAATTTATTGAATATATTTTATTGTTGTGTTGCCATAATAATTGAATAATTTGTTGTTTTGTAATTCTTAATGTTGAATTTAACTTGTAATTAGTAATTGAATATGTTGGAATAATTAGTAATTTTACTCTATTATTGCATGAGTTGCGTTTAATTATTTCAATTAATTTTAATTGTTAGTCTAGAGTTTTTTGTTTTGAACTTATTGAATATATTTTATTGTTGTGTTGCCATAATAAATGAATAATTTGTTGTTTTGTAATTCTTAATGTTGAATTTAACTTGTAATTAGTAATTGAATATGTTGGAATAATTATTAATTTTACTCTATTATTGCATGAGTTGCGTTTAATTATTTCAATTAATTTTAATTGTTAATCTAGAGTTTTTTTGTTTTGAACTTATTGAATATATTTTATTGTTGTGTTGGCAGAAAAATTGAATAATTTGTTGTTTTGTAATTCTTAATGTTGAATTTAACTTGTAATTAGTAATTGAATATGTTGGAATAATTATTAATTTTACTCTATTATTGCATGAGTTGCGTTTAATTATGTCCATTAATTTTAATTGTTAGTCTAAGGGTTTTTTATTTTGAACTTATTGAATATATTTTATTGTTGTGTTGGCAGAAAAATTGAATAATTTGTTGTTTTGTAATTCTTAATGTTGAATTTAACTTGTAATTAGTAATTGAATATGTTGGAATAATTATTAATTTTACTCTATTATTGCATGATTTGCGTTTAATTAATTCAATTAATTTTAATTGTTAGTCTAGGGTTTTTTTGTTTTGACTTATTGAATATATTTTATTGTTGTGTTGCCATAATAATTGAATAATTTGTTGTTTTGTAATTCTTAATGTTGAATTTAACTTGTAATTAGTAATTGAATATGTTCGAATAATTAGTAATTTTACTCTATTATTGCATGAGTTGCGTTTAATTATTTCAATTAATTTTAATTGTTAGTCTAGAGTTTTTTTGTTTTGAACTTATTGAATATATTTTATTGTTGTGTTGGCAGAATAATTGAATAATTTGTTGTTTTGTAATTCTTAATGTTGAATTTAACTTGTAATTAGTAATTGAATATGTTGGAATAATTAGTAATTTTACTCTATTATTGCATGAGTTGCGTTTAATTATTTCAATTAATTTTAATTGTTAGTCTAGAGTTTTTTTGTTTTGAACTTATTGAATATATTTTATTGTTGTGTTGGCAGAATAATTGAATAATTTGTTGTTTTGTAATTCTTAATGTTGAATTTAACTTGTAATTAGTAATTGAATATGTTGGAATAATTAGTAATTTTACTCTATTATTGCATGAGTTGCGTTTAATTATTTCAATTAATTTTAATTGTTAGTCTAGAGTTTTTTTGTTTTGAACTTGTTGAATATATTTTATTGTTGTGTTGCCATAATAATTGAATAATTTATTGTTTTGTAATTCTTAATGTTGAATTTAACTTGTAATTAGTAATTGAATATGTTGGAATAATTAGTAATTTTACTCTATTATTGCATGAGTTGCGTTTTATTATTTCAATTAATTTTAATTGTTAGTCTAGAGTTTTTTTCTTTTTGAACTTATTGAATATATTTTATTGTTGTGTTGGCAGAATAATTGAATAATTTGTTGTTTTGTAATTCTTAATGTTGAATTTAACTTGTAATTAGTAATTGAATATGTTGGAATAATTAGTAATTTTACTCTATTATTGCATGATTTGCGTTTAATTATTTCAATTAATTTTAATTGTTAGTCTAGGGTTTTTTGTTTTGAACTTATTGAATATATTTTATTGTTGTGTTGCCATAATAATTGAATAATTTGTTGTTTTGTAATTCTTAATTTTGAATTTAACTTGTAATTAGTAATTGAATATGTTGGAATAATTAGTAATTTTACTCTATTATTGCATGCGTTGCGTTTAATTATTTCAATTAATTTTAATTGTTAGTCTAGAGTTTTTTTTTTTGAACTTATTGAATATATTTTATTGTTGTGTTGCCAGAATAATTGAATAAGTTGTTGTTTTGTAATTCTTAATGTTGAATTTAACTTGTAATTAGTAATTGAATATGTTGGAATAATTAGTAATTTTACTCTATTATTGCATGAGTTGCGTTTAATTATTTCAATTAATTTTAATTGTTAGTCTAGAGTTTTTTTGTTTTGAACTTATTGAATATATTTTATTGTTGTGTTGGCAGAATAATTGAATAATTTGTTGTTTTGTAATTCTTAATGTTGAATTTAACTTGTAATTAGTAATTGAATATGTTGGAATAATTAGTAATTTTACTCTATTATTGCATGAGTTGCGTTTAATTATTTCAATTAATTTTAATTGTTAGTCTAGAGTTTTTTTTGTTTTGAACTTATTGAATATATTTTATTGTTGTGTTGCCATAATAATTGAATAATTTGTTGTTTTGTAATTCTTAATGTTGAATTTAACTTGTAATTAGTAATTGAATATGTTGGAATAATTAGTAATTTTACTCTATTATTGCATGAGTTTGCGTTTAATTATTTCAATTAATTTTAATTGTTAGTCTAGAGTTTTTTTGTTTTGAACTTATTGAATATATTTTATTGTTGTGTTGCCATAATAATTGAATAATTTGTTGTTTTGTAATTCTTAATGTTGAATTTAACTTGTAATTAGTAATTGAATATGTTGGAATAATTAGTAATTTTACTCTATTATTGCATGATTTGCGTTTAATTATTTCCATTAATTTTAATTGTTAGTCTAGTTTTTTTGTTTTGAACTTATTGAATATATTTTATTGTTGTGTTGCCATAATAATTGAATAATTTGTTGTTTTGTAATTCTTAAAGTTGAATTTAACTTGTAATTAGTAATTGAATATGTTGGAATAATTAGTAATTTTACTCTATTATTGCATGAGTTGCGTTTAATTATTTCCATTAATTTTAATTGTTAGTCTAAGTTTTTTTTTGTTTTGAATTTATTGAATATATTTTATTGTTGTGTTGGCATAATAATTGAATAATTTGTTGTTTTTGTAATTCTTAATGTTGAATTTAACTTGTAATTAGTAATTGAATATGTTGGAATAATTAGTAATTTTACTCTATTATTGCATGAGTTGCGTTTAATTATTTCAATTAATTTTTAATTGTTAGTCTAGGTTTTTTTTTTTTTGAACTTATTGAATATATTTTATTGTTGTGTTGGCATAATAATTGGATAACTTTTTTTTTTGTAATTCTTAATGTTGAATTTAACTTGTAATTAGTAATTGAATATGTTGTAATAATTAGTAATTTTACTCTATTATTGCATGAGTTGCGTTTAATTATTTCAATTAATTTTAATTGTTAGTCTAGAGTTTTTTTGTTTTGAACTTATTGAATATATTTTATTGTTGTGTTGCCATAAGAATTGAATAATTTGTTGTTTTGTAATTCTTAATGTTGAATTTAACTTGTAATTAGTAATTGAATATGTTGGAATAATTAGTAATTTTACTCTATTATTGCATGAGTTGCGTTTAATTATTTCAATTAATTTTAATTGTTAGTCTAGAGTTTTTTTTTTTGAACTTATTGAATATATTTTATTGTTGTGTTGCCATAATAATTGAATAATTTGTTGTTTTGTAATTCTTAATGTTGAATTTAACTTGTAATTAGTAATTGAATATGTTGGAATAATTAGTAATTTTACTCTATTATTGCATGAGTTGCGTTTAATTATTTCAATTAATTTTAATTGTTAGTCTAGAGTTTTTTTGTTTTGAACTTATTGAATATATTTTATTGTTGTGTTGCCATAATTATTGAATAATTTGTTGTTTTGTAATTCTTAATGTTGAATTTAACTTGTAATTAGTAATTGAATATGTTGGAATAATTAGTAATTTTACTCTATTATTGCATGAGTTGCGTTTAATTATTTCAATTAATTTTAATTGTTAGTCTAGAGTTTTTTTGTTTTGAACTTATTGAATATATTTTATTGTTGTGTTGGCAGAATAATTGAATAATTTGTTGTTTTGTAATTCTTAATGTTGAATTTAACTTGTAATTAGTAATTGAATATGTTGGAATAATTAGTAATTTTACTCTATTATTGCATGAGTTGCGTTTAATTATTTCAATTAATTTTAATTGTTAGTCTAGAGTTTTTTTTTTTTGAACTTATTGAATATATTTTATTGTTGTGTTGGCATAATAATTGAATAATTTGTTGTTTTGTAATTCTTAATGTTGAATTTAACTTGTAATTAGTAATTGAATATGTTGGAATAATTAGTAATTTTACTCTATTATTGCATGAGTTGCGTTTAATTATTTCAATTAATTTTAATTGTTAGTCTAGAGTTTTTTTATTTTTGAACTTATTGAATATATTTTATTGTTGTGTTGCCAGAATAATTGAATAATTTGTTGTTTTGTAATTCTTAATGTTGAATTTAACTTGTAATTAGTAATTGAATATGTTGGAATAATTAGTAATTTTACTCTATTATTGCATGAGTTGGGTTTAATTATTTCCATTAATTTTAATTGTTAGTCTAGCTTTTTTTTTAATTTATTGAATATATTTTATTGTTGTGTTGGCAGAACAATTGAATAATTTGTTGTTTTGTAATTCTTAATGTTGAATTTAACTTGTAATTAGTAATTGAATATGTTGGAATAATTAGTAATTTTACTCTATTATTGCATGATTTGCGTTTAATTATTTCAATTAATTTTAATTGTTAGTCTAGAGTTTTTTTGTTTTGAACTTATTGAATATATTTTATTGTTGTGTTGGCAGAATAATTGAATAATTTGTTGTTTTGTAATTCTTAAAGTTGAATTTAACTTGTAATTAGTAATTGAATATGTTGGAATAATTAGTAATTTTACTCTATTATTACATGCGTTGCGTTTAATTATTTCAATTAATTTTAATTGTTAGTCTAGAGTTTTTTTGTTTTGAACTTATTGAATATATTTTATTGTTGTGTTGCCATAATTATTGAATAATTTGTTGTTTTGTAATTCTTAATGTTGAATTTAACTTGTAATTAGTAATTGAATATGTTGGAATAATTAGTAATTTTACTCTATTATTGCATGATTTGCGTTTAATTATTTCAATTAATTTTAATTGTTAGTCTAGCTTTTTTTTTAATTTATTGAATATATTTTATTGTTGTGTTGCCATAATAATTGAATAATTTGTTGTTTTGTAATTCTTAATGTTGAATTTAACTTGTAATTAGTAATTGAATATGTTGGAATAATTAGTAATTTTACTCTATTATTGCATGAGTTGCGTTTAATTATTTCAATTAATTTTAATTGTTAGTCTAGAGTTTTTTTGTTTTGAACTTATTGAATATATTTTATTGTTGTGTTGCCATAATAATTGAATAATTTGTTGTTTTGTAATTCTTAATGTTGAATTTAACTTGTAATTAGTAATTGAATATGTTGGAATAATTAGTAATTTTACTCTATTATTGCATGAGTTGCGTTTAATTATTTCAATTAATTTTAATTGTTAGTCTAGGTTTTTTTGTTTTGAACTTATTGAATATATTTTATTGTTGTGTTGGCAGAATAATTGAATAATTTGTTGTTTTGTAATTCTTAATGTTGAATTTAACTTGTAATTAGTAATTGAATATGTTGGAATAATTAGTAATTTTACTCTATTATTGCATGAGTTGCGTTTAATTATTTCAATTAATTTTAATTGTTAGTCTAGAGTTTTTTTGTTTTGAACTTATTGAATATATTTTATTGTTGTGTTGGCAGAATAATTGAATAATTTGTTGTTTTGTAATTCTTAATGTTGAATTTAACTTGTAATTAGTAATTGAATATGTTGGAATAATTAGTAATTTTACTCTATTATTGCATGAGTTGCGTTTAATTATTTCAATTAATTTTAATTGTTAGTCTAGGGTTTTTTTGTTTTGAACTTATTGAATATATTTTATTGTTGTGTTGCCATAATAATTGAATAATTTGTTGTTTTGTAATTCTTAATGTTGAATTTAACTTGTAATTAGTAATTGAATATGTTGGAATAAGTAGTAATTTTACTCTATTATTGCATGCGTTGCGTTTAATTATTTCAATTAATTTTAATTGTTAGTCTAGAGTTTTTTTGTTTTGAACTTATTGAATATATTTTATTGTTGTGTTGCCATAATTATTGAATAATTTGTTGTTTTGTAATTCTTAATGTTGAATTTAACTTGTAATTAGTAATTGAATATGTTGGAATAAGTAGTAATTTTACTCTATTATTGCATGCGTTGCTTTTAATTATTTCAATTAATTTTAATTGTTAGTCTAGAGTTTTTTTGTTTTGAACTTATTGAATATATTTTATTGTTGTGTTGCCATAATAATTGAATAATTTGTTGTTTTGTAATTCTTAATGTTGAATTTAACTTGTAATTAGTAATTGAATATGTTGGAATAATTATTAATTTTACTCTATTATTGCATGAGTTGCGTTTAATTATTTCAATTAATTTTAATTGTTAGTCCAGAGTTTTTTGTTTTGAACTTATTGAATATATTTTATTGTTGTGTTGGCAGAATAATTGAATAATTTGTTGTTTTGTAATTCTTAATGTTGAATTTAACTTGTAATTAGTAATTGAATATGTTGGAATAATTAGTAATTTTACTCTATTATTGCATGATTTGCGTTTAATTATTTCAATTAATTTTAATTGTTAGTCTAGGGTTTTTTGTTTTGAACTTATTGAATATATTTTATTGTTGTGTTGCCATAATAATTGAATAATTTGTTGTTTTGTAATTCTTAATGTTGAATTTAACTTGTAATTAGTAATTGAATATGTTGGAATAATTAGTAATTTTACTCTATTATTGCATGAGTTGCGTTTAATTATTTCAATTAATTTTAATTGTTAGTCTAGAGTTTTTTTGTTTTGAACTTATTGAATATATTTTATTGTTGTGTTGCCATAAGAATTGAATATTTTTTTGTTTTGTAATTCTTAATGTTGAATTTAACTTGTAATTAGTAATTGAATATGTTGGAATAATTAGTAATTTTACTCTATTATTGCATGAGTTGCGTTTAATTATTTCAATTAATTTTACTTGTTAGTCCAGAGTTTTTTTGTTTTGAACTTATTGAATATATTTTATTGTTGTGTTGGCAAAATAATTGAATAACTTGTTGTTTTGTAATTCTTAATGTTGAATTTAACTTGTAATTAGTAATTGAATATGTTGGAATAATTAGTAATTTTACTCTATTATTGCATGAGTTGCGTTTAATTATTTCAATTAATTTTAATTGTTAGTCTAGAGTTTTTTTGTTTTGAACTTATTGAATATATTTTATTGTTGTGTTGCCATAATAATTGAATAATTTGTTGTTTTGTAATTCTTAATGTTGAATTTAACTTGTAATTAGTAATTGAATATGTTGTAATAATTAGTAATTTTACTCTATTATTGCATGAGTTGCGTTTAATTATTTCAATTAATTTTAATTGTTAGTCTAGAGTTTTTTTGTTTTGAACTTATTGAATATATTTTATTGTTGTGTTGGCATAATAATTGAATAACTTGTTGTTTTGTAATTCTTAATGTTGAATTTAACTTGTAATTAGTAATTGAATATGTTGTAATAATTAGTAATTTTACTCTATTATTGCATGCGTTGCGTTTAATTATTTCAATTAATTTTAATTGTTAGTCTAGAGTTTTTTTGTTTTGAACTTATTGAATATATTTTATTGTTGTGTTGCCAGAATAATTGAATAATTTGTTGTTTTGTAATTCTTAATGTTGAATTTAACTTGTAATTAGTAATTGAATATGATGGAATAATTAGTAATTTTACTCTATTATTGCATGATTTGCGTTTAATTATTTCAATTAATTTTAATTGTTAGTCTAGAGTTTTTTTGTTTTGAACTTATTGAATATATTTTATTGTTGTGTTGGCATAATTATTGAATAATTTGTTGTTTTGTAATTCTTAATGTTGAATTTAACTTGTAATTAGTAATTGAATATGTTGGAATAATTAGTAATTTTACTCTATTATTGCATGATTTGCGTTTAATTATTTCAATTAATTTTAATTGTTAGTCTAGTTTTTTTTTGTTTTGAACTTATTGAATATATTTTATTGTTGTGTTGGCAGAACAATTGAATAATTTGTTGTTTTGTAATTCTTAATGTTGAATTTAACTTGTAATTAGTAATTGAATATGTTGGAATAATTAGTAATTTTACTCTATTATTGCATGAGTTGCGTTTAATTATTTCAATTAATTTTAATTGTTAGTCTAGAGTTTTTTTGTTTTGAACTTATTGAATATATTTTATTGTTGTGTTGGCAGAATAATTGAATAATTTGTTGTTTTGTAATTCTTAATGTTGAATTTAACTTGTAATTAGTAATTGAATATGTTGGAATAATTAGTAATTTTACTCTATTATTGCATGATTTGCGTTTAATTATTTCAATTAATTTTAATTGTTAGTCTAGTTTTTTTTTGTTTTGAACTTATTGAATATATTTTATTGTTGTGTTGCCATAATTATTGAATAATTTGTTGTTTTGTAATTCTTAATGTTGAATTTAACTTGTAATTAGTAATTGAATATGTTGGAATAATTAGTAATTTTACTCTATTATTGCATGAGTTGCGTTTAATTATTTCAATTAATTTTAATTGTTAGTCTAGTTTTTTTTTGTTTTGAACTTGTTGAATATATTTTATTGTTGTGTTGCCATAATAATTGAATAATTTATTGTTTTGTAATTCTTAATGTTGAATTTAACTTGTAATTAGTAATTGAATATGTTGGAATAATTAGTAATTTTACTCTATTATTGCATGAGTTGCGTTTAATTATTTCAATTAATTTTAATTGTTAGTCTAGGTTTTTTTTGTTTTGAACTTATTGAATATATTTTATTGTTGTGTTGGCAGAATAATTGAATAATTTGTTGTTTTGTAATTCTTAATGTTGAATTTAACTTGTAATTAGTAATTGAATATGTTGGAATAATTAGTAATTTTACTCTATTATTGCATGAGTTGCGTTTAATTATTTCAATTAATTTTAATTGTTAGTCTAGAGTTTTTTTTGTTTTGAACTTATTGAATATATTTTATTGTTGTGTTGCCATAATAATTGAATAATTTGTTGTTTTGTAATTCTTAATGTTGAATTTAACTTGTAATTAGTAATTGAATATGTTGGAATAATTAGTAATTTTACTCTATTATTGCATGAGTTGCGTTTAATTATTTCAATTAATTTTAATTGTTAGTCTAGAGTTTTTTTGTTTTGAACTTATTGAATATATTTTATTGTTGTGTTGCCATAATAATTGAATAATTTGTTGTTTTGTAATTCTTAATGTTGAATTTAACTTGTAATTAGAAATTGAATATGTTGGAATAATTAGTAATTTTACTCTATTATTGCATGAGTTGCGTTTAATTATTTCAATTAATTTTAATTGTTAGTCTAGGTTTTTTTGTTTTGAACTTATTGAATATATTTTATTGTTGTGTTGCCAGAATAATTGAATAATTTGTTGTTTTGTAATTCTTAATGTTGAATTTAACTTGTAATTAGTAATTGAATATGTTGGAATAATTAGTAATTTTACTCTATTATTGCATGAGTTGCGTTTAATTATTTCAATTAATTTTAATTGTTAGTCTAGGTTTTTTTGTTTTGAACTTATTGAATATATTTTATTGTTGTGTTGCCATAATAATTGAATAATTTGTTGTTTTGTAATTCTTAAAGTTGAATTTAACTTGTAATTAGTAATTGAATATGTTGGAATAATTAGTAATTTTACTCTATTATTGCATGCGTTGCGTTTAATTATTTCAATTAATTTTTAATTGTTAGTCTAGAGTTTTTTGTTTTGAACTTATTGAATATATTTTATTGTTGTGTTGGCATAATAATTGAATAACTTGTTGTTTTGTAATTCTTAATGTTGAATTTAACTTGTAATTAGTAATTGAATATGTTGGAATAATTAGTAATTTTACTCTATTATTGCATGAGTTGCGTTTAATTATTTCAATTAATTTTAATTGTTAGTCTAGAGTTTTTTTTTTTAATTTATTGAATATATTTTATTGTTGTGTTGCCATAATAATTGAATAATTTGTTGTTTTGTAATTCTTAATGTTGAATTTAACTTGTAATTAGTAATTGAATATGTTGGAATAATTAGTAATTTTACTCTATTATTGCATGAGTTGCGTTTAATTATTTCAATGAATTTTAATTGTTAGTCTAGGGTTTTTTTTGTTTTGAACTTATTGAATATATTTTATTGTTGTGTTGCCGTAATAATTGAATAATTTGTTGTTTTGTAATTCTTAATGTTGAATTTAACTTGTAATTAGTAATTGAATATGTTGTAATAATTAGTAATTTTACTCTATTATTGCATGATTTGCGTTTAATTATTTCAATTAATTTTAATTGTTAGTCTAGTTTTTTTTTGTTTTGAACTTGTTGAATATATTTTATTGTTGTGTTGCCATAATAATTGAATAATTTCTTGTTTTGTAATTCTTAATGTTGAATTTAACTTGTAATTAGTAATTGAATATGTTGGAATAATTAGTAATTTTACTCTATTATTGCATGAGTTGCGTTTAATTATTTCAATTAATTTTAATTGTTAGTCTAGCTTTTTTTTTTAATTTATTGAATATATTTTATTGTTGTGTTGGCATAACAATTGAATAATTTGTTGTTTTGTAATTCTTAATGTTGAATTTAACTTGTAATTAGTAATTGAATATGTTGGAATAATTAGTAATTTTACTCTATTATTGCATGAGTTGCGTTTAATTATTTCAATTAATTTTAATTGTTAGTCTAGAGTTTTTTTGTTTTGAACTTATTGAATATATTTTATTGTTGTGTTGGCAGAATAATTGAATAATTTGTTGTTTTGTAATTCTTAATGTTGAATTTAACTTGTAATTAGTAATTGAATATGTTGGAATAATTAGTAATTTTACTCTATTATTGCATGAGTTGCGTTTAATTATGTCCATTAATTTTAATTGTTAGTCTAGGGTTTTTTTGTTTTGAACTTGTTGAATATATTTTATTGTTGTGTTGGCAGAACAATTGAATAATTTGTTGTTTTGTAATTCTTAATGTTGAATTTAACTTGTAATTAGTAATTGAATATGTTGGAATAATTAGTAATTTTACTCTATTATTGCATGATTTGCGTTTAATTATTTCAATTAATTTTAATTGTTAGTCTAGGTTTTTTTGTTTTGAACTTATTGAATATATTTTATTGTTGTGTTGCCATAATAATTGAATAATTTGTTGTTTTGTAATTCTTAATGTTGAATTTAACTTGTAATTAGTAATTGAATATGTTGGAATAATTAGTAATTTTACTCTATTATTGCATGAGTTGCGTTTAATTATTTCAATTAATTTTAATTGTTAGTCTAGAGTTTTTTTGTTTTGAACTTATTGAATATATTTTATTGTTGTGTTGGCAGAATAATTGAATAATTTGTTGTTTTGTAATTCTTAATGTTGAATTTAACTTGTAATTAGTAATTGAATATGTTGGAATAATTAGTAATTTTACTCTATTATTGCATGATTTGCGTTTAATTATTTCAATTAATTTTAATTGTTAGTCTAGAGTTTTTTTGTTTTGAACTTATTGAATATATTTTATTGTTGTGTTGGCATAATAATTGAATAACTTGTTGTTTTGTAATTCTTAATGTTGAATTTAACTTGTAATTAGTAATTGAATATGTTGGAATAATTAGTAATTTTACTCTATTATTGCATGAGTTGCGTTTAATTATTTCAATTAATTTTAATTGTTAGTCTAGAGTTTTTTTGTTTTGAACTTATTGAATATATTTTATTGTTGTGTTGCCATAATAATTGAATAATTTGTTGTTTTGTAATTCTTAATGTTGAATTTAACTTGTAATTAGTAATTGAATATGTTGGAATAATTAGTAATTTTACTCTATTATTGCATGAGTTGCGTTTAATTATGTCCATTAATTTTAATTGTTAGTCTAGTTTTTTTTTTTAATTTATTGAATATATTTTATTGTTGTGTTGGCAGAATAATTGAATAATTTGTTGTTTTGTAATTCTTAATGTTGAATTTAACTTGTAATTAGTAATTGAATATCGTGGAATAATTAGTAATTTTACTCTATTATTGCATGATTTGCGTTTAATTATTTCAATTAATTTTAATTGTTAATCTAGCTTTTTTTTTTAATTTATTGAATATATTTTATTGTTGTGTTGGCATAATTATTGAATAATTTGTAGTTTTGTAATTCTTAAAGTTGAATTTAACTTGTAATTAGTAATTGAATATGTTGGAATAATTAGTAATTTTACTCTATTATTGCATGAGTTGCGTTTAATTATTTCAATTAATTTTAATTGTTAATCTAGCTTTTTTTTTTAATTTATTGAATATATTTTATTGTTGTGTTGGCATAATAATTGAATAACTTGTTGTTTTGTAATTCTTAATGTTGAATTTAACTTGTAATTAGTTATTGAATATGTTGGAATAATTAGTAATTTTACTCTATTATTGCATGAGTTGCGTTTAATTATGTCCATTAATTTTAATTGTTAGTCTAGTTTTTTTGTTTTGAACTTATTGAATATATTTTATTGTTGTGTTGCCATAATTATTGAATAATTTGTTGTTTTGTAATTCTTAATGTTGAATTTAACTTGTAATTAGTAATTGAATATGTTGGAATAATTAGTAATTTTACTCTATTATTGCATGAGTTGCGTTTAATTATTTCAATTAATTTTAATTGTTAGTCTAGAGTTTTTTTGTTTTGAACTTATTGAATATATTTTATTGTTGTGTTGCCATAATAATTGAATAATTTGTTGTTTTGTAATTCTTAATGTTGAATTTAACTTGTAATTAGTAATTGAATATGTTGGAATAATTAGTAATTTTACTCTATTATTGCATGAGTTGCGTTTAATTATTTCAATTAATTTTTAATTGTTAGTCTAGAGTTTTTTTGTTTTGAACTTATTGAATATATTTTTATTATTGTGTTGGCATAATAATTGAATAATTTGTTGTTTTGTAATTCTTAATGTTGAATTTAACTTGTAATTAGTAATTGAATATGTTGGAATAATTAGTAATTTTACTCTATTATTGCATGAGTTGCGTTTAATTATTTCAATTAATTTTAATTGTTAGTCTAGAGTTTTTTTTTTTGACTTATTGAATATATTTTATTGTTGTGTTGCCATAATTATTGAATAATTTGTTGTTTTGTAATTCTTAATGTTGAATTTAACTTGTAATTAGTAATTGAATATGTTGGAATAATTAGTAATTTTACTCTATTATTGCATGAGTTGCGTTTAATTATTTCAATTAATTTTAATTGTTATTCTAGAGTTTTTTTTTTTTTAACTTATTTAATATATTTTATTGTTGTGTTGCCATAATAATTGAATAATTTGTTGTTTTGTAATTCTTAATTTTGAATTTAACTTGTAATTAGTAATTGAATATGTTGGAATAATTAGTAATTTTACTCTATTATTGCATGAGTTGCGTTTAATTATTTCAATTAATTTTAATTGTTAGTCTAGAGTTTTTTTGTTTTGAATTTATTGAATATATTTTATTGTTGTGTTGGCATAATAATTGAATAACTTGTTGTTTTGTAATTCTTAATGTTGAATTTAACTTGTAATTAGTAATTCAATATGATGGAATAATTAGTAATTTTACTCTATTATTGCATGAGTTGCGTTTAATTATTTCAATTAATTTTAATTGTTAGTCTAGAGTTTTTTTGTTTTGAACTTATTGAATATATTTTATTGTTGTGTTGCCATAATTATTGAATAATTTGTTGTTTTGTAATTCTTAATGTTGAATTTAACTTGTAATTAGTAATTGAATATGTTGGAATAATTAGTAATTTTACTCTATTATTGCATGAGTTGCGTTTAATTATGTCCATTAATTTTAATTGTTAGTCGAGGGGTTTTTTTTTTTTAATTTATTGAATATATTTTATTGTTGTGTTGCCGGAACAATTGAATAATTTGTTGTTTTGTAATTCTTAATGTTGAATTTAACTTGTAATTAGTAATTGAATATGTTGGAATAATTAGTAATTTTACTCTATTATTGCATGAGTTGCGTTTAATTATTTCAATTAATTTTAATTGTTAGTCTAGAGTTTTTTTGTTTTGAACTTATTGAATATATTTTTGTTGTTGTGTTGCCATAATTATTGAATAATTTGTTGTTTTGTAATTCTTAATGTTGAATTTAACTTGTAATTAGTAATTGAATATGTTGGAATAATTAGTAATTTTACTCTATTATTGCATGAGTTGTGTTTAATTATTTCAATTAATTTTAATTGTTAGTCTAGCTTTTTTTTTTAATTTATTGAATATATTTTATTGTTGTGTTGCCATAACAATTGAATAATTTGTTGTTTTGTAATTCTTAATGTTGAATTTAACTTGTAATTAGTAATTGAATATGTTGGAATAATTAGTAATTTTACTCTATTATTGCATGATTTGCGTTTAATTATTTCAATTAATTTTAATTGTTAGTCTAGAGTTTTTTTGTTTTGAACTTATTGAATATATTTTATTGTTGTGTTGCCATAAGAATTGAATAATTTGTTGTTTTGTAATTCTTAATGTTGAATTTAACTTGTAATTAGTTATTGAATATGTTGGAATAATTAGTAATTTTACTCTATTATTGCATGAGTTGCGTTGAATTATTTCAATTAATTTTAATTGTTAGTCTAGTTTTTTTTTGTTTTGAACTTGTTGAATATATTTTTATTGTTGTGTTGGCAGAATAATTGAATAATTTGTTGTTTTGTAATTCTTAATGTTGAATTTAACTTGTAATTAGTAATTGAATATGTTGGAATAATTAGTAATTTTACTCTATTATTGCATGAGTTTGCGTTTAATTATTTCCATTAATTTTAATTGTTAGTCTAGAGTTTTTTTTTTTTGAACTTATTGAATATATTTTATTGTTGTGTTGGCGTAACAATTGAATAATTTGTTGTTTTGTAATTCTTAATGTTGAATTTAACTTGTAATTAGTAATTGAATATGTTGGAATAATTAGTAATTTTACTCTATTATTGCATGAGTTGCGTTTAATTATTTCAATTAATTTTAATTGTTAGTCTAGAGCTTTTTTTTTGGTTTTGAACTTATTGAATATATTTTATTGTTGTGTTGGCATAATAATTGAATAATTTGTTGTTTTGTAATTCTTAATGTTGAATTTAACTTGTAATTAGTAATTGAATATGTTGGAATAATTAGTAATTTTACTCTATTATTGCATGAGTTGCGTTTAATTATTTCAATTAATTTTAATTGTTAGTCTAGAGTTTTTTTCTTTTTGAACTTATTGAATATATTTTATTGTTGTGTTGCCATAATAATTGAATAATTTGTTGTTTTGTAATTCTTAATGTTGAATTTAACTTGTAATTAGTAATTGAATATGTTGGAATAATTAGTAATTTTACTCTATTATTGCATGATTTGCGTTTAATTATTTCAATTAATTTTAATTGTTAGTCTAGAGTTTTTTTGTTTTGAACTTATTGAATATATTTTATTGTTGTGTTGGCATAATTATTGAATAATTTGTTGTTTTGTAATTCTTAATGTTGAATTTAACTTGTAATTAGTAATTGAATATGTTGGAATAATTAGTAATTTTACTCTATTATTGCATGATTTGCGTTTAATTATTTCAATTAATTTTAATTGTTAGTCTAGAGTTTTTTTGTTTTGAACTTATTGAATATATTTTATTGTTGTGTTGCCATAATAATTGAATAATTTGTTGTTTTGTAATTCTTAATGTTGAATTTAACTTGTAATTAGTAATTGAATATGTTGGAATAATTAGTAATTTTACTCTATTATTGCATGAGTTGCGTTTAATTATTTCAATTAATTTTAATTGTTAGTCTAGAGTTTTTTTGTTTTGAACTTATTGAATATATTTTATTGTTGTGTTGGCAGAATAATTGAATAATTTGTTGTTTTGTAATTCTTAATGTTGAATTTAACTTGTAATTAGTAATTGAATATGTTGTAATAATTAGTAATTTTACTCTATTATTGCATGAGTTGCGTTTAATTATTTCAATTAATTTTAATTGTTAGTCTAGCTTTTTTTTTTAATTTATTGAATATATTTTATTGTTGTGTTGGCATAATAATTGAATAACTTGTTGTTTTGTAATTCTTAATGTTGAATTTAACTTGTAATTAGTAATTGAATATGTTGGAATAATTAGTAATTTTACTCTATTATTGCATGAGTTGCGTTTAATTATTTCAATTAATTTTAATTGTTAGACTAGGTGTTTTTTGTTTGAACTTCTTGAATATATTTTATTATTGTGTTGGCAGAATAATTGAATAATTTGTTGTTTTGTAATTCTTAATGTTGAATTTAACTTGTAATTAGTAATTGAATATGTTGGAATAATTAGTAATTTTACTCTATTATTGCATGAGTTGCGTTTAATTATGTCCATTAATTTTAATTGTTAGTCTAGTTTTTTTTTTAATTTATTGAATATATTTTATTGTTGTGTTGCCCTAGTAATTGAATAATTTGTTGAATTGTAATTGTTAATGTTGAATTTAACTTGTAATTAGTAATTGAATATGTTGGAATAATTAGTAATTTTACTCTTTTATTGCATGAGTTGTGTTTAATTATTTCCATTAATTTTAATTGTTAGTCTAGCTTTTTTTTTAATTTCTTGAATATATTTTATTGTTGTGTTGGCATAACAATTGAATAATTTGTTGTTTTGTAATTCTTAATGTTGAATTTAACTTGTAATTAGTAATTGAATATGTTGTAATAATTAGTAATTTTACTCTATTATTGCATGAGTTGCGTTTAATTATTTCAATTAATTTTAATTGTTAGTCTAGAGTTTTTTTGTTTTGAACTTATTGAATATATTTTATTGTTGTGTTGCCATAATAATTGAATAATTTGTTGTTTTGTAATTCTTAATGTTGAATTTAACTTGTAATTAGTAATTGAATATGTTGGAATAATTAGTAATTTTACTCTATTATTGCATGATTTGCGTTTAATTATTTCAATTAATTTTAATTGTTAGTCTAGAGTTTTTTTTGTTTTGAACTTATTGAATATATTTTATTGTTGTGTTGGCAGAATAATTGAATAATTTGTTGTTTTGTAATTCTTAATGTTGAATTTAACTTGTAATTAGTAATTGAATATGTTGGAATAATTAGTAATTTTACTCTATTATTGCATGATTTGCGTTTAATTATTTCAATTAATTTTAATTGTTAGTCTAGTGTTTTTTTGTTTTGAACTTATTGAATATATTTTATTGTTGTGTTGCCATAATAATTGAATAATTTGTTGTTTTGTAATTCTTAATGTTGAATTTAACTTGTAATTAGTAATTGAATATGTTGGAATAATTAGTAATTTTACTCTATTATTGCATGAGTTGCGTTTAATTATTTCAATTAATTTTAATTGTTAGTCTAGAGTTTTTTTGTTTTGAACTTATTGAATATATTTTATTGTTGTGTTGCCATAAGAATTGAATAATTTGTTGTTTTGTAATTCTTAATGTTGAATTTAACTTGTAATTAGTAATTGAATATGTTGGAATAATTAGTAATTTTACTCTATTATTGCATGAGTTGCGTTTTAATTATTTCCATTAATTTTAATTGTTAGTCTAGAGTTTCTTTTTTTAATTTATTGAATATATTTTATTGTTGTGTTGGCAGAACAATTGAATAATTTGTTGTTTTGTAATTCTTAATGTTGAATTTAACTTGTAATTAGTAATTGAATATGTTGGAATAATTAGTAATTTTACTCTATTATTGCATGAGTTGGGTTTAATTATTTCAATTAATTTTAATTGTTAGTCTAGAGTTTTTTTTTTGAACTTATTGAATATATTTTATTGTTGTGTTGGCATAATAATTGAATAATTTGTTGTTTTGTAATTCTTAATGTTGAATTTAACTTGTAATTAGTAATTGAATATGTTGGAATAATTAGTAATTTTACTCTATTATTGCATGAGTTGCGTTTAATTATGTCCATTAATTTTAATTGTTAGTCTAGAGTTTTTTTTTTTAATTTATTGAATATATTTTATTGTTGTGTTGCCGTAATAATTGAATAATTTGTTGTTTTGTAATTCTTAATGTTGAATTTAACTTGTAATTAGTAATTGAATATGTTGGAATAATTAGTAATTTTACTCTATTATTGCATGATTTGCGTTTAATTATTTCAATTAATTTTTAATTGTTAGTCTAGGGGTTTTTTTGTTTTGAACTTATTGAATATATTTTATTGTTGTGTTGCCATAATTATTGAATAATTTGTTGTTTTGTAATTCTTAATGTTGAATTTAACTTGTAATTAGTAATTGAATATGTTGGAATAATTAGTAATTTTACTCTATTATTGCATGAGTTGCGTTTAATTATGTCCATTAATTTTAATTGTTAGTCTAGTTTTTTTTTTTAATTTATTGAATATATTTTATTGTTGTGTTGCCATAATTATTGAATAATTTGTTGTTTTGTAATTCTTAATGTTGAATTTAACTTGTAATTAGTAATTGAATATGTTGGAATAATTAGTAATTTTACTCTATTATTGCATGATTTGCGTTTAATTATTTCAATTAATTTTAATTGTTAGTCTAGAGTTTTTTTGTTTTGAACTTATTGAATATATTTTATTGTTGTGTTGCCATAATTATTGAATAATTTGTTGTTTTGTAATTCTTAATGTTGAATTTAACTTGTAATTAGTAATTGAATATGTTGGAATAATTAGTAATTTTACTCTATTATTGCATGAGTTGCGTTTAATTATTTCAATTAATTTTAATTGTTAGTCTAGAGTTTTTTTGTTTTGAACTTATTGAATATATTTTATTGTTGTGTTGCCATAATTATTGAATAATTTGTTGTTTTGTAATTCTTAATGTTGAATTTAACTTGTAATTAGTAATTGAATATGTTGGAATAATTAGTAATTTTACTCTATTATTGCATGAGTTGCGTTTAATTATTTCAATTAATTTTAATTGTTAGTCTAGAGTTTTTTTATTTTGAACTTGTTGAATATATTTTATTGTTGTGTTGCCATAATAATTGAATAATTTATTGTTTTGTAATTCTTAATGTTGAATTTAACTCGTAATTAGTAATTGAATATGTTGGAATAATTAGTAATTTTACTCTATTATTGCATGAGTTGCGTTTAATTATTTCAATTAATTTTAATTGTTAGTCTAGAGTTTTTTTGTTTTGAACTTCTTGAATATATTTTATTGTTGTGTTGCCATAATAATTGAATAATTTGTTGTTTTGTAATTCTTAATGTTGAATTTAACTTGTAATTAGTAATTGAATATGTTGGAATAATTAGTAATTTTACTCTATTATTGCATGAGTTGCGTTTAATTATTTCAATTAATTTTAATTGTTAGTCTAGAGTTTTTTTTGTTTTGAACTTATTGAATATATTTTATTGTTGTGTTGCCATAATAATTGAATAATTTGTTGTTTTGTAATTCTTAATGTTGAATTTAACTTGTAATTAGTAATTGAATATGTTGGAATAATTAGTAATTTTACTCTATTATTGCATGATTTGCGTTTAATTATTTCAATTAATTTTAATTGTTAGTCTAACTTTTTTTGGTTTGAACTTTTTTAATATATTTTATTGTTGTGTTGCCATAATAATTGAATAATTTGTTGTTTTGTAATTCTTAATGTTGAATTTAACTTGTAATTAGTAATTGAATATGTTGGAATAATTAGTAATTTTACTCTATTATTGCATGAGTTGCGTTTAATTATTTCAATTAATTTTAATTGTTAGTCTAGAGTTTTTTTGTTTTGAACTTATTGAATATATTTTATTGTTGTGTTGGCAGAATAATTGAATAATTTGTTGTTTTGTAATTCTTAATGTTGAATTTAACTTGTAATTAGTAATTGAATATGTTGGAATAATTAGTAATTTTACTCTATTATTGCATGAGTTGCGTTTAATTATTTCCATTAATTTTAATTGTTAGTCTAGCTTTTTTTTTTAATTTATTGAATATATTTTATTGTTGTGTTGGCAGAACAATTGAATAATTTGTTGAATTGTAATTGTTAATGTTGAATTTAACTTGTAATTAGTAATTGAATATGTTGGAATAATTAGTAATTTTACTCTATTATTGCATGAGTTGCGTTTAATTATTTCAATTAATTTTAATTGTTAGTCTAGAGTTTTTTTGTTTTGAACTTATTGAATATATTTTATTGTTGTGTTGGCAGAATAATTGAATAATTTGTTGTTTTGTAATTCTTAATGTTGAATTTAACTTGTAATTAGTAATTGAATATGTTGGAATAATTAGTAATTTTACTCTATTATTGCATGAGTTGCGTTTAATTATTTCCATTAATTTTAATTGTTAGTCTAGCTTTTTTTTTTTAATTTATTGAATATATTTTATTGTTGTGTTGGCAGAATAATTGAATAATTTGTTGTTTTGTAATTCTTAATGTTGAATTTTACTTGTAATTAGTAATTGAATATGTTGTAATAATTAGTAATTTTACTCTATTATTGCATGATTTGCGTTTAATTATTTCAATTAATTTTAATTGTTAGTCTAAGGTTTTTTGTTTTGAAGTTATTGAATATATTTTATTGTTGTGTTGCCATAATTATTGAATAATTTGTTGTTTTGTAATTCTTAATGTTGAATTTAACTTGTAATTAGTAATTGAATATGTTGGAATAATTAGTAATTTTACTCTATTATTGCATGAGTTGCGTTTAATTATTTCAATTAATTTTAATTGTTAGTCTAGGGTTTTTTGGTTTGAATTTATTGAATATATTTTATTGTTGTGTTGCCATAAGAATTGAATAATTTGTTGTTTTGTAATTCTTAATGTTGAATTTAACTTGTAATTAGTAATTGAATATGTTGGAATAATTAGTAATTTTACTCTATTATTGCATGAGTTGCGTTTAATTATGTCCATTAATTTTAATTGTTAGTCTAGGTTTTTTTGTTTAGAACTTATTGAATATATTTTATTGTTGTGTTGCCATAATAATTGAATAATTTGTTGTTTTGTAATTCTTAATGTTGAATTTAACTTGTAATTAGTAATTGAATATGTTGGAATAATTAGTAATTTTACTCTATTATTGCATGAGTTGCGTTTAATTATTTCAATTAATTTTAATTGTTAGTCTAGAGTTTTTTTGTTTTGAATTTATTGAATATATTTTATTGTTGTGTTGCCATAATTATTGAATAATTTGTTGTTTTGTAATTCTTAATGTTGAATTTAACTTGTAATTAGTAATTGAATATGTTGGAATAATTAGTAATTTTACTCTATTATTGCATGAGTTGCGTTTAATTATTTCAATTAATTTTAATTGTTAGTCTAGAGTTTTTTTGTTTTGAACTTATTGAATATATTTTATTGTTGTGTTGCCATAATTATTGAATAATTTGTTGTTTTGTAATTCTTAATGTTGAATTTAACTTGTAATTAGTAATTGAATATGTTGGAATAATTAGTAATTTTACTCTATTATTGCATGAGTTGCGTTTAATTATTTCAATTAATTTTAATTGTTAGTCTAGAGTTTTTTGTTTTGAACTTATTGAATATATTTTATTGTTGTGTTGCCATAATAATTGAATAAGTTGTTGTTTTGTAATTCTTAATGTTGAATTTAACTTGTAATTAGTAATTGAATATGTTGGAATAATTAGTAATTTTACTCTATTATTGCATGAGTTGCGTTTAATTATTTCAATTAATTTTAATTGTTAGTCTAGAGTTTTTTTGTTTTGAACTTATTGAATATATTTTATTGTTGTGTTGCCATAATAATTGAATAATTTGTTGTTTTGTAATTCTTAATGTTGAATTTAACTTGTAATTAGTAATTGAATATGTTGGAATAATTAGTAATTTTACTCTATTATTGCATGAGTTGCGTTTAATTATTTCAATTAATTTTAATTGTTAGTCTAGTTTTTTTGTTTTGAACTTATTGAATATATTTTATTGTTGTGTTGCCATAATAATTGAATAATTTGTTGTTTTGTAATTCTTAATGTTGAATTTAACTTGTAATTAGTAATTGAATATGTTGGAATAATTAGTAATTTTACTCTATTATTGCATGATTTGCGTTTAATTATTTCAATTAATTTTAATTGTTAGTCTAGAGTTTTTTTGTTTTGAACTTATTGAATATATTTTATTGTTGTGTTGCCATAATTATTGAATAATTTGTTGTTTTGTAATTCTTAATGTTGAATTTAACTTGTAATTAGTAATTGAATATGTTGGAATAATTAGTAATTTTACTCTATTATTGCATGAGTTGCGTTTAATTATTTCAATTAATTTTAATTGTTAGTCTAGAGTTTTTTTGTTTTGAACTTATTGAATATATTTTATTGTTGTGTTGCCAGAATAATTGAATAATTTGTTGTTTTGTAATTCTTAATTTTGAATTTAACTTGTAATTAGTAATTGAATATGTTGGAATAATTAGTAATTTTACTCTATTATTGCATGAGTTGCGTTTAATTATTTCAATTAATTTTAATTGTTAGTCTAGAGTTTTTTTCTTTTTGAACTTATTGAATATATTTTATTGTTGTGTTGGCAGAATAATTGAATAATTTGTTGTTTTGTAATTCTTAAAGTTGAATTTAACTTGTAATTAGTAATTGAATATGTTGGAATAATTAGTAATTTTACTCTATTATTGCATGAGTTGCGTTTAATTATTTCAATTAATTTTAATTGTTAGTCTAGGGGTTTTTTTTTTGAATTTATTGAATATATTTTATTGTTGTGTTGCCGGAACAATTGAATAATTTGTTGTTTTGTAATTCTTAATGTTGAATTTAACTTGTAATTAGTAATTGAATATGTTGGAATAATTAGTAATTTTACTCTATTATTGCATGAGTTGCGTTTAATTATTTCAATTAATTTTAATTGTTAGTCTAGTTTTTTTTTGTTTTGAACTTGTTGAATATATTTTATTGTTGTGTTGCCATAATAATTGAATAATTTATTGTTTTGTAATTCTTAATGTTGAATTTAACTTGTAATTAGTAATTGAATATGTTGGAATAATTAGTAATTTTACTCTATTATTGCATGAGTTGCGTTTAATTATTTCAATTAATTTTAATTGTTAGTCTAGCTTTTTTTTTTAATTTATTGAATATATTTTATTGTTGTGTTGCCATAATAATTGAATAATTTGTTGTTTTGTAATTCTTAATGTTGAATTTAACTTGTAATTAGTAATTGAATATGTTGGAATAATTAGTAATTTTACTCTATTATTGCATGATTTGCGTTTAATTATTTCAATTAATTTTAATTGTTAGTCTAGAGTTTTTTTGTTTTGAACTTATTGAATATATTTTATTGTTGTGTTGCCATAATTATTGAATAATTTGTTGTTTTGTAATTCTTAATGTTGAATTTAACTTGTAATTAGTAATTGAATATGTTGGAATAATTAGTAATTTTACTCTATTATTGCATGAGTTTGCGTTTAATTATTTCAATTAATTTTAATTGTTAGTCTAGAGTTTTTTTATTTTTGAACTTATTGAATATATTTTATTGTTGTGTTGCCATAATAATTGAATAATTTCTTGTTTTGTAATTCTTAATGTTGAATTTAACTTGTAATTAGTAATTGAATATGTTGGAATAATTAGTAATTTTACTCTATTATTGCATGAGTTGCGTTTAATTATTTCAATTAATTTTAATTGTTAGTCTAGAGTTTTTTTGTTTTGAACTTATTGAATATATTTTATTGTTGTGTTGCCATAATAATTGAATAATTTGTTGTTTTGTAATTCTTAATGTTGAATTTAACTTGTAATTAGTAATTGAATATGTTGGAATAATTAGTAATTTTACTCTATTATTGCATGAGTTGCGTTTAATTATTTCCATTAATTTTAATTGTTAGTCTAGCTTTTTTTTTTAATTTATTGAATATATTTTATTGTTGTGTTGGCAGAATAATTGAATAATTTGTTGTTTTGTAATTCTTAATGTTGAATTTAACTTGTAATTAGTAATTGAATATGATGGAATAATTAGTAATTTTACTCTATTATTGCATGATTTGCGTTTAATTATTTCAATTAATTTTAATTGTTAGTCTAGAGTTTTTTTGTTTTGAACTTATTGAATATATTTTATTGTTGTGTTGCCATAATTATTGAATAATTTGTTGTTTTGTAATTCTTAATGTTGAATTTAACTTGTAATTAGTAATTGAATATGTTGTAATAATTAGTAATTTTACTCTATTATTGCATGAGTTGCGTTTAATTATTTCAATTAATTTTAATTGTTAATCTAGCTTTTTTTTTTAATTTATTGAATATATTTTATTGTTGTGTTGGCATAACAATTGAATAATTTGTTGTTTTGTAATTCTTAATGTTGAATTTAACTTGTAATTAGTAATTGAATATGTTGGAATAATTAGTAATTTTACTCTATTATTGCATGAGTTGCGTTTAATTATGTCCATTAATTTTAATTGTTAGTCTAGTTTGTTTTTGTTTTGAATTTATTGAATATATTTTATTGTTGTGTTGCCATAATAATTGAATAATTTGTTGTTTTGTAATTCTTAATGTTGAATTTAACTTGTAATTAGTAATTGAATATGTTGGAATAATTAGTAATTTTACTCTATTATTGCATGATTTGCGTTTAATTATTTCAATTAATTTTAATTGTTAGTCTAGAGTTTTTTTTTGTTTTGAACTTATTGAATATATTTTATTGTTGTGTTGCCATAATTATTGAATAATTTGTTGTTTTGTAATTCTTAATGTTGAATTTAACTTGTAATTAGTAATTGAATATGTTGGAATAATTAGTAATTTTACTCTATTATTGCATGAGTTGCGTTTAATTATTTCAATTAATTTTAATTGTTAGTCTAGGTTTTTGTTTTGAGCTTATTGAATATATTTTATTGTTGTGTTGGCAGAACAATTGAATAATTTGTTGTTTTGTAATTCTTAATGTTGAATTTAACTTGTAATTAGTAATTGAATATGTTGGAATAATTAGTAATTTTACTCTATTATTGCATGATTTGCGTTTAATTATTTCAATTAATTTTAATTGTTAGTCTAAGGTTTTTTGTTTTGAACTTATTGAATATATTTTATTGTTGTGTTGCCATAATTATTGAATAATTTGTTGTTTTGTAATTCTTAATGTTGAATTTAACTTGTAATTAGTAATTGAATATGTTGGAATAATTAGTAATTTTACTCTATTATTGCATGAGTTGCGTTTAATTATTTCAATTAATTTTAATTGTTAGTCTAGAGGTTTTTTTGTTTTGAAATTATTGAATATATTTTATTGTTGTGTTGGCAGAATAATTGAATAATTTGTTGTTTTGTAATTCTTAATGTTGAATTTAACTTGTAATTAGTAATTGAATATGTTGGAATAATTAGTAATTTTACTCTATTATTGCATGAGTTGCGTTTAATTATTTCAATTAATTTTAATTGTTAATCTAGCGTTTTTTGTTTTGAACTTATTGAATATATTTTATTGTTGTGTTGGCATAATAATTGAATAACTTGTTGTTTTGTAATTCTTAATGTTGAATTTAACTTGTAATTAGTAATTGAATATGTTGGAATAATTAGTAATTTTACTCTATTATTGCATGAGTTGCGTTTAATTATGTCCATTAATTTTAATTGTTAGTCTAGTTTTTTTTTTTGAACTTATTGAATATATTTTATTGTTGTGTTGGCAGAACAATTGAATAATTTGTTGTTTTGTAATTCTTAATGTTGAATTTAACTTGTAATTAGTAATTGAATATGATGGAATAATTAGTAATTTTACTCTATTATTGCATGATTTGCGTTTAATTATTTCAATTAATTTTAATTGTTAGTCTAGAGTTTTTTTTTTTGAACTTATTGAATATATTTTATTGTTGTGTTGCCATAATAATTGAATAATTTGTTGTTTTGTAATTCTTAATGTTGAATTTAACTTGTAATTAGTAATTGAATATGTTGGAATAATTAGTAATTTTACTCTATTATTGCATGAGTTGTGTTTAATTATTTCCATTAATTTTAATTGTTAGTCTAGCTTTTTTTTTTAATTTATTGAATATATTTTATTGTTGTGTTGGCAGAACAATTGAATAATTTGTTGAATTGTAATTGTTAATGTTGAATTTAACTTGTAATTAGTAATTGAATATGATGGAATAATTAGTAATTTTACTCTATTATTGCATGATTTGCGTTTAATTATTTCAATTAATTTTAATTGTTAGTCTAGAGTTTTTTTGTTTTGAACTTATTGAATATATTTTATTGTTGTGTTGCCATAATTATTGAATAATTTGTTGTTTTGTAATTCTTAATGTTGAATTTAACTTGTAATTAGTAATTGAATATGTTGGAATAATTAGTAATTTTACTCTATTATTGCATGAGTTGCGTTTAATTATTTCAATTAATTTTAATTGTTAGTCTAGTTTTTTTTTGTTTTGAACTTGTTGAATATATTTTATTGTTGTGTTGCCATAATAATTGAATAATTTATTGTTTTGTAATTCTTAATGTTGAATTTAACTCGTAATTAGTAATTGAATATGTTGGAATAATTAGTAATTTTACTCTATTATTGCATGAGTTGCGTTTAATTATTTCAATTAATTTTAATTGTTAGTCTAGAGTTTTTTTGTTTTGAACTTATTGAATATATTTTATTGTTGTGTTGCCATAATTATTGAATAATTTGTTGTTTTGTAATTCTTAATGTTGAATTTAACTCGTAATTAGTAATTGAATATGTTGGAATAATTAGTAATTTTACTCTATTATTGCATGAGTTGCGTTTAATTATTTCAATTAATTTTAATTGTTAGTCTAGTTTTTTTTTGTTTTGAACTTATTGAATATATTTTATTGTTGTGTTGCCATAATAATTGAATAATTTGTTGTTTTGTAATTCTTAATGTTGAATTTAACTTGTAATTAGTAATTGAATATGTTGGAATAATTAGTAATTTTACTCTATTATTGCATGATTTGCGTTTAATTATTTCAATTAATTTTAATTGTTAGTCTAGAGTTTTTTTGTTTTGAACTTATTGAATATATTTTATTGTTGTGTTGCCATAATTATTGAATAATTTGTTGTTTTGTAATTCTTAATGTTGAATTTAACTTGTAATTAGTAATTGAATATGTTGGAATAATTAGTAATTTTACTCTATTATTGCATGATTTGCGTTTAATTATTTCAATTAATTTTAATTGTTAGTCTAGATTTTTTTTGTTTTGAACTTATTGAATATATTTTATTGTTGTGTTGCCATAATTATTGAATAATTTGTTGTTTTGTAATTCTTAATGTTGAATTTAACTTGTAATTAGTAATTGAATATGTTGGAATAATTAGTAATTTTACTCTATTATTGCATGAGTTGCGTTTAATTATTTCAATTAATTTTAATTGTTAGTCTAGAGTTTTTTTGTTTTGAACTTATTGAATATATTTTATTGTTGTGTTGGCAGAATAATTGAATAATTTGTTGTTTTGTAATTCTTAATGTTGAATTTAACTTGTAATTAGTAATTGAATATGTTGGAATAATTAGTAATTTTACTCTATTATTGCATGAGTTGCGTTTAATTATTTCCATTAATTTTAATTGTTAGTCTAGCTTTTTTTTTAATTTATTGAATATATTTTATTGTTGTGTTGCCATAATAATTGAATAATTTGTTGTTTTGTAATTCTTAATGTTGAATTTAACTTGTAATTAGTAATTGAATATGTTGGAATAATTAGTAATTTTACTCTATTATTGCATGAGTTGCGTTTAATTATTTCAATTAATTTTAATTGTTAGTCTAGCTTTTTTTTTAATTTATTGAATATATTTTATTGTTGTGTTGCCATAATTATTGAATAATTTGTTGTTTTGTAATTCTTAATGTTGAATTTAACTCGTAATTAGTAATTGAATATGTTGGAATAATTAGTAATTTTACTCTATTATTGCATGAGTTGCGTTTAATTATTTCCATTAATTTTAATTGTTAGTCTAGTTTTTTTTTTGTTTTGAACTTATTGAATATATTTTATTGTTGTGTTGGCAGAATAATTGAATAATTTGTTGTTTTGTAATTCTTAATGTTGAATTTAACTTGTAATTAGTAATTGAATATGTTGGAATAATTAGTAATTTTACTCTATTATTGCATGATTTGCGTTTAATTATTTCAATTAATTTTAATTGTTAGTCTAAGGTTTTTTGTTTTGAACTTATTGAATATATTTTATTGTTGTGTTGCCATAATTATTGAATAATTTGTTGTTTTGTAATTCTTAATGTTGAATTTAACTTGTAATTAGTAATTGAATATGTTGGAATAATTAGTAATTTTACTCTATTATTGCATGAGTTGCGTTTAATTATTTCAATTAATTTTAATTGTTAGTCTAGGTTTTTTTTTTTGAACTTATTGAATATATTTTATTGTTGTGTTGGCAGAATAATTGAATAATTTGTTGTTTTGTAATTCTTAATGTTGAATTTAACTTGTAATTAGTAATTGAATATGTTGGAATAATTAGTAATTTTACTCTATTATTGCATGAGTTGCGTTTAATTATTTCCATTAATTTCAATTGTTAGTCTAGGTTTTTTGGTTTGAATTTATTGAATATATTTTATTGTTGTGTTGCCCTAACTATTGACTAATTTGTTGTTTTGTAATTCTTAATGTTGAATTTAACTTGTAATTAGTAATTGAATATGTTGGAATAATTAGTAATTTTACTCTATTATTGCATGATTTGCGTTTAATTATTTCAATTAATTTTAATTGTTAGTCTAGGTTTTTTTGTTTTGAACTTATTGAATATATTTTATTGTTGTGTTGCCATAATAATTGAATAAGTTGTTGTTTTGTAATTCTTAATGTTGAATTTAACTTGTAATTAGTAATTGAATATGTTGGAATAATTAGTAATTTTACTCTATTATTGCATGAGTTGCGTTTAATTATTTCAATTAATTTTAATTGTTAGTCTAGGGTTTTTTTGTTTTGAACTTATTGAATATATTTTATTGTTGTGTTGGCATAATAATTGAATAACTTGTTGTTTTGTAATTCTTAATGTTGAATTTAACTTGTAATTAGTAATTGAATATGTTGTAATAATTAGTAATTTTACTCTATTATTGCATGAGTTGCGTTTAATTATTTCAATTAATTTTAATTGTTAGTCTAGGGTTTTTTTGTTTTGAACTTATTGAATATATTTTATTGTTGTGTTGCCAGAATAATTGAATAATTTGTTGTTTTGTAATTCTTAATTTTGAATTTAACTTGTAATTAGTAATTGAATATGTTGGAATAATTAGTAATTTTACTCTATTATTACATGCGTTGCGTTTAATTATTTCAATTAATTTTAATTGTTAGTCTAAGTTTTTTTTTTTAATTTATTGAATATATTTTATTGTTGTGTTGCCATAATTATTGAATAATTTGTTGTTTTGTAATTCTTAATGTTGAATTTAACTTGTAATTAGTAATTGAATATGTTGGAATAATTAGTAATTTTACTCTATTATTGCATGAGTTGCGTTTAATTATTTCAATTAATTTTTAATTGTTAGTCTAGAGTTTTTTTGTTTTGAATTTATTGAATATATTTTATTGTTGTGTTGGCATAATAATTGAATAACTTGTTGTTTTGTAATTCTTAATGTTGAATTTAACTTGTAATTAGTAATTGAATATGTTGGAATAATTAGTAATTTTACTCTATTATTGCATGATTTGCGTTTAATTATTTCCATTAATTTTAATTGTTAGTCTAGATTGTTTTTTTTTTTAACTTATTGAATATATTTTATTGTTGTGTTGCCATAATAATTGAATAATTTGTTGTTTTGTAATTCTTAATGTTGAATTTAACTTGTAATTAGTAATTGAATATGTTGGAATAATTAGTAATTTTACTCTATTATTGCATGATTTGCGTTTAATTATTTCAATTAATTTTAATTGTTAGTCTAGAGTTTTTTTGTTTTGAACTTATTGAATATATTTTATTGTTGTGTTGCCATAATTATTGAATAATTTGTTGTTTTGTAATTCTTAATGTTGAATTTAACTTGTAATTAGTAATTGAATATGTTGGAATAATTAGTAATTTTACTCTATTATTGCATGATTTGCGTTTAATTATTTCCATTAATTTTAATTGTTAGTCTAGAGTTTTTTTGTTTTGAACTTATTGAATATATTTTATTGTTGTGTTGCCATAATTATTGAATAATTTGTTGTTTTGTAATTCTTAATGTTGAATTTAACTTGTAATTAGTAATTGAATATGTTGGAATAATTAGTAATTTTACTCTATTATTGCATGAGTTGTGTTTAATTATTTCCATTAATTTTAATTGTTAGTCTAGCTTTTTTTTAATTTATTGAATATATTTTATTGTTGTGTTGGCATAACAATTGAATAATTTGTTAGATTGTAATTGTTAATGTTGAATTTAACTTGTAATTAGTAATTCAATATGTTGGAATAATTAGTAATTTTACTCTATTATTGCATGAGTTGCGTTTAATTATTTCAATTAATTTTAATTGTTAGTCTAGAGTTTTTTTGTTTTGAACTTATTGAATATATTTTATTGTTGTGTTGCCATAATTATTGAATAATTTGTTGTTTTGTAATTCTTAATGTTGAATTTAACTTGTAATTAGTAATTGAATATGTTGGAATAATTAGTAATTTTACTCTATTATTGCATGATTTGCGTTTAATTATTTCAATTAATTTTAATTGTTAGTCTAGAGTTTTTTTGTTTTGAACTTATTGAATATATTTTATTGTTGTGTTGGCAGAATAATTGAATAATTTGTTGTTTTGTAATTCTTAATGTTGAATTTAACTTGTAATTAGTAATTGAATATGTTGGAATAATTAGTAATTTTACTCTATTATTGCATGATTTGCGTTTAATTATTTCAATTAATTTTAATTGTTAGTCTAGAGTTTTTTTGTTTTGAACTTATTGAATATATTTTATTGTTGTGTTGCCATAATTATTGAATAATTTGTTGTTTTGTAATTCTTAATGTTGAATTTAACTTGTAATTAGTAATTGAATATGTTGGAATAATTAGTAATTTTACTCTATTATTGCATGAGTTGTGTTTAATTATTTCCATTAATTTTAATTGTTAGTCTAGCTTTTTTTTTTAATTTATTGAATATATTTTATTGTTGTGTTGGCAGAACAATTGAATAATTTGTTGAATTGTAATTGTTAATGTTGAATTTAACTTGTAATTAGTAATTGAATATGATGGAATAATTAGTAATTTTACTCTATTATTGCATGATTTGCGTTTAATTATTTCAATTAATTTTAATTGTTAGTCTAGAGTTTTTTTGTTTTGAACTTATTGAATATATTTTATTGTTGTGTTGCCATAATTATTGAATAATTTGTTGTTTTGTAATTCTTAATGTTGAATTTAACTTGTAATTAGTAATTGAATATGTTGGAATAATTAGTAATTTTACTCTATTATTGCATGAGTTGCGTTTAATTATTTCAATTAATTTTAATTGTTAGTCTAGAGTTTTTTTATTTTTGAACTTATTGAATATATTTTATTGTTGTGTTGCCATAATAATTGAATAATTTGTTGTTTTGTAATTCTTAATGTTGAATTTAACTTGTAATTAGTAATTGAATATGTTGGAATAATTAGTAATTTTACTCTATTATTGCATGAGTTGCGTTTAATTATTTCAATTAATTTTAATTGTTAGTCTAGAGTTTTTTTGGTTTTTGAACTTATTGAATATATTTTTATTGTTGTGTTGCCATAATAATTGAATAATTTGTTGTTTTGTAATTCTTAATGTTGAATTTAACTTGTAATTAGTAATTGAATATGTTGGAATAATTAGTAATTTTACTCTATTATTGCATGAGTTGCGTTTAATTATTTCAATTAATTTTAATTGTTAGTCTAGAGTTTTTTGTTTTGAACTTATTGAATATATTTTATTGTTGTGTTGCCATAATAATTGAATAATTTGTTGTTTTGTAATTCTTAATGTTGAATTTAACTTGTAATTAGTAATTGAATATGTTGGAATAATTAGTAATTTTACTCTATTATTGCATGAGTTGCGTTTAATTATTTCAATTAATTTTAATTGTTAGTCTAGGGGGTTTTTTGTTTTGAACTTATTGAATATATTTTATTGTTGTGTTGCCATAATAATTGAATAATTTGTTGTTTTGTAATTCTTAATGTTGAATTTAACTTGTAATTAGTAATTGAATATGTTGGAATAATTAGTAATTTTACTCTATTATTGCATGATTTGCGTTTAATTATTTCAATTAATTTTAATTGTTAGTCTAGAGTGTTTTTTGTGTGAACTTATTGAATATATTTTATTGTTGTGTTGCCATAATTATTGAATAATTTGTTGTTTTGTAATTCTTAATGTTGAATTTAACTTGTAATTAGTAATTGAATATGTTGTAATAATTAGTAATTTTACTCTATGATTGCATGAGTTGCGTTTAATTATTTCAATTAATTTTAATTGTTAGTCTAGAGTTTTTTTGTTTTGAACTTATTGAATATATTTTATTGTTGTGTTGCCATAATAATTGAATAATTTGTTGTTTTGTAATTCTTAATGTTGAATTTAACTTGTAATTAGTAATTGAATATGTTGTAATAATTAGTAATTTTACTCTATTATTGCATGAGTTGCGTTTAACTATTTCAATTAATTTTAATTGTTAGTCTAGCTTTTTTTTTTAATTTATTGAATATATTTTATTGTTGTGTTGGCAGAACAATTGAATAATTTGTTGAATTGTAATTCTTAATGTTGAATTTAACTTGTAATTAGTAATTGAATATGTTGTAATAATTAGTAATTTTACTCTATTATTGCATGAGTTGCGTTTAATTATTTCAATTAATTTTAATTGTTAATCTAGCTTTTTTTTTTAATTTATTGAATATATTTTATTGTTGTGTTGGCATAACAATTGAATAATTTGTTGTTTTGTAATTCTTAATGTTGAATTTAACTTGTAATTAGTAATTGAATATGTTGGAATAATTAGTAATTTTACTCTATTATTGCATGAGTTGCGTTTAATTATGTCCATTAATTTTAATTGTTAGTCTAGTTTTTTTTTTTAATTTATTGAATATATTTTATTGTTGTGTTGGCAGAACAATTGAATAATTTGTTGTTTTGTAATTCTTAATGTTGAATTTAACTTGTAATTAGTAATTGAATATGTTGGAATAATTAGTAATTTTACTCTATTATTGCATGATTTGCGTTTAATTATTTCAATTAATTTTAATTGTTAGTCTAGAGTTTTTTTTTTTGAACTTATTGAATATATTTTATTGTTGTGTTGCCATAATTATTGAATAATTTGTTGTTTTGTAATTCTTAATGTTGAATTTAACTTGTAATTAGTAATTGAATATGTTGTAATAATTAGTAATTTTACTCTATTATTGCATGAGTTGCGTTTAATTATTTCAATTAATTTTAATTGTTAATCTAGCTTTTTTTTTTTAATTTATTGAATATATTTTATTGTTGTGTTGGCATAACAATTGAATAATTTGTTGAATTGTAATTGTTAATGTTGAATTTAACTTGTAATTAGTAATTGAATATGATGGAATAATTAGTAATTTTACTCTATTATTGCATGAGTTGCGTTTAATTATGTCCATTAATTTTAATTGTTAGTCTAGTTTTTTTTTAATTTATTGAATATATTTTATTGTTGTGTTGGCAGAACAATTGAATAATTTGTTGAATTGTAATTGTTAATGTTGAATTTAACTTGTAATTAGTAATTGAATATGTTGGAATAATTAGTAATTTTACTCTATTATTGCATGATTTGCGTTTAATTATTTCAATTAATTTTAATTGTTAGTCTAGAGTTTTTTTGTTTTGAACTTATTGAATATATTTTATTGTTGTGTTGCCATAATTATTGAATAATTTGTTGTTTTGTAATTCTTAATGTTGAATTTAACTTGTAATTAGTAATTGAATATGTTGGAATAATTAGTAATTTTACTCTATTATTGCATGAGTTGCGTTTAATTATTTCAATTAATTTTAATTGTTAGTCTAGCTTTTTTTTTTAATTTATTGAATATATTTTATTGTTGTGTTGGCAGAATAATTGAATAATTTGTTGTTTTGTAATTCTTAATGTTGAATTTAACTTGTAATTAGTAATTGAATATGTTGGAATAATTAGTAATTTTACTCTATTATTGCATGATTTGCGTTTAATTATTTCAATTAATTTTAATTGTTAGTCTAGAGTTTTTTTGTTTTGAACTTGTTGAATATATTTTATTGTTGTGTTGCCATAATAATTGAATAATTTATTGTTTTGTAATTCTTAATGTTGAATTTAACTCGTAATTAGTAATTGAATATGTTGGAATAATTAGTAATTTTACTCTATTATTGCATGAGTTGCGTTTAATTATTTCAATTAATTTTAATTGTTAGTCTAGCTTTTTTTGTTTTGAACTTATTGAATATATTTTATTGTTGTGTTGGCAGAATAATTGAATAATTTGTTGTTTTGTAATTCTTAATGTTGAATTTAACTTGTAATTAGTAATTGAATATGTTGGAATAATTAGTAATTTTACTCTATTATTGCATGAGTTGCGTTTAATTATTTCAATTAATTTTAATTGTTAGTCTAGAGTTTTTTTGTTTTGAACTTGTTGAATATATTTTATTGTTGTGTTGCCATAATAATTGAATAATTTATTGTTTTGTAATTCTTAATGTTGAATTTAACTCGTAATTAGTAATTGAATATGTTGGAATAATTAGTAATTTTACTCTATTATTGCATGAGTTGCGTTTAATTATTTCAATTAATTTTAATTGTTAGTCTAGAGTTTTTTTGTTTTGAACTTATTGAATATATTTTATTGTTGTGTTGCCATAATAATTGAATAATTTGTTGTTTTGTAATTCTTAATGTTGAATTTAACTTGTAATTAGTAATTGAATATGTTGGAATAATTAGTAATTTTACTCTATTATTGCATGAGTTGCGTTTAATTATTTCAATTAATTTTAATTGTTAGTCTAGAGTTTTTTTGTTTTGAACTTATTGAATATATTTTATTGTTGTGTTGCCATAATAATTGAATAATTTGTTGTTTTGTAATTCTTAATGTTGAATTTAACTTGTAATTAGTAATTGAATATGTTGGAATAATTAGTAATTTTACTCTATTATTGCATGAGTTGTGTTTAATTATTTCCATTAATTTTAATTGTTAGTCTAGCTTTTTTTTTTAATTTATTGAATATATTTTATTGTTGTGTTGGCAGAACAATTGAATAATTTGTTGAATTGTAATTGTTAATGTTGAATTTAACTTGTAATTAGTAATTGAATATGTTGGAATAATTAGTAATTTTACTCTATTATTGCATGATTTGCGTTTAATTATTTCAATTAATTTTAATTGTTAGTCTAGAGTTTTTTTGTTTTGAACTTATTGAATATATTTTATTGTTGTGTTGCCATAATAATTGAATAATTTGTTGTTTTGTAATTCTTAATGTTGAATTTAACTTGTAATTAGTAATTGAATATGTTGGAATAATTAGTAATTTTACTCTATTATTGCATGAGTTGCGTTTAATTATTTCAATTAATTTTAATTGTTAATCTAGCTTTTTTTTTTAATTTATTGAATATATTTTATTGTTGTGTTGGCATAATAATTGAATAACTTGTTGTTTTGTAATTCTTAATGTTGAATTTAACTTGTAATTAGTAATTGAATATGTTGGAATAATTAGTAATTTTACTCTATTATTGCATGAGTTGCGTTTAATTATTTCAATTAATTTTAATTGTTAGTCTAGAGTTTTTTTGTTTTGAACTTATTGAATATATTTTATTGTTGTGTTGCCATAATAATTGAATAATTTGTTGTTTTGTAATTCTTAATGTTGAATTTAACTTGTAATTAGTAATTGAATATGTTGGAATAATTAGTAATTTTACTCTATTATTGCATGAGTTGCGTTTAATTATGTCCATTAATTTTAATTGTTAGTCTAGGTTTTTTTTTTTGAATTTATTGAATATATTTTATTGTTGTGTTGGCAGAATAATTGAATAATTTGTTGTTTTGTAATTCTTAATGTTGAATTTAACTTGTAATTAGTAATTGAATATGTTGGAATAATTAGTAATTTTACTCTATTATTGCATGATTTGCGTTTAATTATTTCAATTAATTTTAATTGTTAGTCTAGAGTTTTTTTGTTTTGAATTTATTGAATATATTTTATTGTTGTGTTGGCATAATAATTGAATAATTTGTTGTTTTGTAATTCTTAATGTTGAATTTAACTTGTAATTAGTAATTGAATATGTTGGAATAATTAGTAATTTTACTCTATTATTGCATGAGTTGCGTTTAATTATTTCCATTAATTTTAATTGTTAGTCTAGAGTTTTTTTGTTTTGAACTTGTTGAATATATTTTATTGTTGTGTTGCCATAATAATTGAATAATTTATTGTTTTGTAATTCTTAATGTTGAATTTAACTCGTAATTAGTAATTGAATATGTTGGAATAATTAGTAATTTTACTCTATTATTGCATGATTTGCGTTTAATTATTTCCATTAATTTTAATTGTTAGTCTAGCTTTTTTTTTTAATTTATTGAATATATTTTATTGTTGTGTTGCCATAATAATTGAATAATTTGTTGTTTTGTAATTCTTAATGTTGAATTTAACTTGTAATTAGTAATTGAATATGTTGGAATAATTAGTAATTTTACTCTATTATTGCATGAGTTGGGTTTAATTATTTCCATTAATTTTAATTGTTAGTCTAGCTTTTTTTTTTAATTTATTGAATATATTTTATTGTTGTGTTGGCAGAATAATTGAATAATTTGTTGTTTTGTAATTCTTAATGTTGAATTTAACTTGTAATTAGTAATTGAATATGTTGGAATAATTAGTAATTTTACTCTATTATTGCATGAGTTTGCGTTTAATTATTTCAATTAATTTTAATTGTTAGTCTAGTTTTTTTTTGTTTTGAACTTGTTGAATATATTTTATTGTTGTGTTGCCATAATAATTGAATAATTTATTGTTTTGTAATTCTTAATGTTGAATTTAACTCGTAATTAGTAATTGAATATGTTGGAATAATTAGTAATTTTACTCTATTATTGCATGAGTTGCGTTTAATTATTTCAATTAATTTTAATTGTTAGTCTAGAGTTTTTTTGTTTTGAACTTATTGAATATATTTTATTGTTGTGTTGCCATAATAATTGAATAATTTGTTGTTTTGTAATTCTTAATGTTGAATTTAACTTGTAATTAGTAATTGAATATGTTGGAATAATTAGTAATTTTACTCTATTATTGCATGATTTGTGTTTAATTATTTCCATTAATTTTAATTGTTAGTCTAGCTTTTTTTTTTTAATTTATTGAATATATTTTATTGTTGTGTTGCCATAATAATTGAATAATTTATTGTTTTGTAATTCTTAATGTTGAATTTAACTTGTAATTAGTAATTGAATATGTTGGAATAATTAGTAATTTTACTCTATTATTGCATGATTTGTGTTTAATTATTTCCATTAATTTTAATTGTTAGTCTAGAGTTTTTTTGTTTTGAATTTATTGAATATATTTTATTGTTGTGTTGCCATAATAATTGAATAATTTATTGTGTTGTAATTCTTAATGTTGAATTTAACTTGTAATTAGTAATTGAATATGTTGGGATAATTAGTAATTTTACTCTATTATTGCGTGATTTGTGTTTAATTATTTCCATTAATTTTAATTGTTTGTCTAGGTTTTTTTTTTGAAATTTATTGAATATATTTTATTGTTGTGTTGCCATAATAATTGAATAATTTATTGAGTTGTAATTCTTAATGTTGAATTTAACTCGTAATTAGTAATTGAATATGTTGGGATAATTAGTAATTTTACTCTATTATTGCATGATTTGCGTTTAATTATTTCCATTAATTTTAATTGTTAGTCTAGTTGGTTTTTTTTTTTGAACTTATTGAATATATTTTATTGTTGTGTTGCCATAATAATTGAATACTTTGTTGTTTTGTAATTCTTAATGTTGAATTTAACTTGTAATTAGTAATTGAATATGTTGGAATAATTAGTAATTTTACTCTATTATTGCATGATTTGCGTTTAATTATTTCAATTAATTTTAATTGTTAGTCTAGAGTTTTTTTGTTTTGAACTTATTGAATATATTTTATTGTTGTGTTGGCAGAATAATTGAATAATTTGTTGTTTTGTAATTCTTAATGTTGAATTTAACTTGTAATTAGTAATTGAATATGTTGGAATAATTAGTAATTTTACTCTATTATTGCATGATTTGCGTTTAATTATTTCCATTAATTTTAATTGTTAGTCTAGAGTTTTTTTTGTTTTGAACTTATTGAATATATTTTATTGTTGTGTTGCCATAATAATTGAATAATTTGTTGTTTTGTAATTCTTAATGTTGAATTTAACTTGTAATTAGTAATTGAATATGTTGGAATAATTAGTAATTTTACTCTATTATTGCATGATTTGCGTTTAATTATTTCAATTAATTTTAATTGTTAGTCTAGAGTTTTTTTGTTTTGAACTTATTGAATATATTTTATTGTTGTGTTGCCATAATAATTGAATAATTTGTTGTTTTGTAATTCTTAATGTTGAATTTAACTTGTAATTAGTAATTGAATATGTTGGAATAATTAGTAATTTTACTCTATTATTGCATGAGTTGGGTTTAATTATTTCCATTAATTTTAATTGTTAGTCTAGCTTTTTTTTTTAATTTATTGAATATATTTTATTGTTGTGTTGCCATAATTATTGAATAATTTGTTGTTTTGTAATTCTTAATGTTGAATTTAACTTGTAATTAGTAATTGAATATGTTGGAATAATTAGTAATTTTACTCTATTATTGCATGAGTTGGGTTTAATTATTTCCATTAATTTTAATTGTTAGTCTAGCTTTTTTTTTTAATTTATTGAATATATTTTATTGTTGTGTTGCCATAATTATTGAATAATTTGTTGTTTTGTAATTCTTAATGTTGAATTTAACTTGTAATTAGTAATTGAATATGTTGGAATAATTAGTAATTTTACTCTATTATTGCATGAGTTGTGTTTAATTATTTCCATTAATTTTAATTGTTAGTCTAGAGTTTTTTTGTTTTGAACTTGTTGAATATATTTTATTGTTGTGTTGCCATAATAATTGAATAATTTATTGTTTTGTAATTCTTAATGTTGAATTTACGTTGTAATTAGTAATTGAATATGATGGAATAATTAGTAATTTTACTCTATTATTGCATGATTTGTGTTTAATTATTTCAATTAATTTTAATTGTTAGTTTTTTTTAGTCTATTGAATATATTTTTTTGTTGTGTTGCCAAACTTATTGAATATGATTTTATTGTTAATGTTGTTTGCCTGTAATTAGTAATTGAATATTGTTGGGATAATTAGTAATTTTACATATTATTGCATGATTTGTGTTTAATTATTTCCATTAATTTTTATTGTTGGTCGGGGGTTTTTTGTTTGAATTTATTGAATATATTTTATTGTTGGTTTTGGATAATTATTGAATAATTTGTTGATTTTTTTTGTTAATGTTGAATTTAACTTGTAATTAGTAATTGAATATGTTGGAATAATTAGTAATTTTACTCTATTATTGCATGATTTGTGTTTAATTATTTTCATTAATTTTAATTGTTAGTCTAGAGTTTTTTTTGAATTTAGTGAATATATTTTATTGTTGTGTTGCCATAATAATTGAATAATTTATTGAGTTGTAATTGTTAATGTTGAATTTAACTTGTAATTAGTAATTGAATATGTTGGAATAATTAGTAATTTTACTCTATTATTGCATGATTTGTGTTTAATTATTTCCATTAATTTTAATTGTTAGTCTACAGTTTTTTTTTTGAATTTAGTGAATATATTTTATTGTTGTGTTGCCATAATAATTGAATAATTTATTGTGTTGTAATTCTTAATGTTGAATTTAACTTGTAATTAGTAATTGAATATGTTGGGATAATTAGTAATTTTACTCTATTATTGCATGATTTGTGTTTAATTATTTCCATTAATTTTAATTGTTAGTCTAGGTTTTTTTTTTTTGAATTTATTGAATATATTTTATTGTTGTGTTGCCATAATAATTGTATAATTTATTGAGTTGTAATTGTTAATGTTGAATTTAACTCGTAATTAGTAATTGAATATGTTGGGATAATTAGTAATTTTACTCTATTATTGCATGATTTGTGTTTAATTATTTCCATTAATTTTAATTGTTAGTCTAGAGTTTTTTTTTTTTGAACTTATTGAATATATTTTATTGTTGTGTTGCCATAATAAATGAATAATTTGTTGTTTTGTAATTCTTAATGTTGAATTTAACTTGTAATTAGTAATTGAATATGTTGGAATAATTAGTAATTTTACTCTATTATTGCATGATTTGCGTTTAATTATTTCAATTAATTTTAATTGTTAGTCTAGAGTTTTTTTGTTTTGAACTTATTGAATATATTTTATTGTTGTGTTGCCATAATAATTGAATAATTTGTTGTTTTGTAATTCTTAATGTTGAATTTAACTTGTAATTAGTAATTGAATATGTTGGAATAATTAGTAATTTTACTCTATTATTGCATGAGTTGTGTTTAATTATTTCCATTAATTTTAATTGTTAGTCTAGCTTTTTTTTTTAATTTATTGAATATATTTTATTGTTGTGTTGGCATAACAATTGAATAATTTGTTGAATTGTAATTGTTAATGTTGAATTTAACTTGTAATTAGTAATTGAATATGTTGGAATAATTAGTAATTTTACTCTATTATTGCATGATTTGCGTTTAATTATTTCAATTAATTTTAATTGTTAGTCTAGAGTTTTTTTGTTTTGAACTTATTGAATATATTTTATTGTTGTGTTGCCATAATAATTGAATAATTTGTTGTTTTGTAATTCTTAATGTTGAATTTAACTTGTAATTAGTAATTGAATATGTTGGAATAATTAGTAATTTTACTCTATTATTGCATGATTTGCGTTTAATTATTTCAATTAATTTTAATTGTTAGTCTAGAGTTTTTTTGTTTGAACTTATTGAATATATTTTATTGTTGTGTTGCCATATAATAATTGAATAATTTGTTGTTTTGTAATTCTTAATGTTGAATTTAACTTGTAATTAGTAATTGAATATGTTGGAATAATTAGTAACATTGAATGATTTGTTTTAATTGATAAGTTTTTTTTTTTGAATTTATTGAATATATTTTATTTTTTTGGTGTGTTGCCATAATTAATTGAATAATTTGTTGAATTGTAATTGTTAATGTTGAATTTAATTCGTAATTAGTAATTGAATATGTTGGAATAATTAGTAATTTTACTCTATTATTGCATGATTTGTGTTTAATTATTTCCATTAATTTTAATTGTTAGTCTAGAGTTTTTTTTTTGAATTTAGTGAATATATTTTATTGTTGTGTTGCCATAATAATTGAAAATTTATTGAGTTGTAATTGTTAATGTTGAATTTAACTTGTAATTAGTAATTGAATATGATGGAATAATTAGTAATTTTACTCTATTATTGCATGATTTGTGTTTAATTATTTCCATTAATTTTAATTATTAGTCTAGAGTTTTTTTTTTTGAATTTATTGAATATATTTTATTGTTGTGTTGCCATAATAATTGAAAATTTATTGAGTTGTAATTGTTAATGTTGAATTTAACTCGTAATTAGTAATTGAATATGTTGGGATAATTAGTAATTTTACTCTATTATTGCATGATTTGTGTTTAATTATTTCCATTAATTTTAATTGTTAGTCTAGTTTTTTTTTTTTGAATTTATTGAATATATTTTATTGTTGTGTTGCCATAATAATTGAATAATTTGTTGTTTTGTAATTCTTAATGTTGAATTTAACTCGTAATTAGTAATTGAATATGTTGGAATAATTAGTAATTTTACTCTATTATTGCATGATTTGTGTTTAATTATTTCAATTAATTTTAATTGTTAGTCTAGAGTTTTTTTGTTTTGAATTTATTGAATATATTTTATTGTTGTGTTGCCATAAGAATTGAATAATTTGTTGTTTTGTAATTCTTAATGTTGAATTTAACTTGTAATTAGTAATTGAATATGTTGGAATAATTAGTAATTTTACTCTATTATTGCATGATTTGCGTTTAATTATTTCAATTAATTTTAATTGTTAGTCTCGAGTTTTTTTGTTTTGAACTTATTGAATATATTTTATTGTTCTGTTGCCATAATAATTGAATAATTTGTTGTTTTGTAATTCTTAATGTTGAATTTAACTTGTAATTAGTAATTGAATATGATGGAATAATTAGTAATTTTACTCTATTATTGCATGATTTGTGTTTAATTATTTCAATTAATTTTAATTGTTAGTCTAGGTTTTTTTTTTTGAATTTATTGAATATATTTTATTGTTGTGTTGCCATAATAATTGAATAATTTGTTGAATTGTAATTGTTAATGTTGAATTTAACTTGTAATTAGTAATTGAATATGTTGGAATAATTAGTAATTTTACTCTATTATTGCATGATTTGTGTTTAATTATTTCAATTAATTTTAATTGTTAGTCTAAGGTTTTTTTTTTTTGAACTTATTGAATATATTTTATTGTTGTGTTGCCATAATAATTGAATAATTTGTTGACTTGTAATTGTTAATGTTGAATTTAACTCGTAATTAGTAATTGAATATGTTGGGATAATTAGTAAATTTATTCTATTATTGTGTGATTTGTGTTTAATTATTTCCATTAATTTTAATTGTTAGTCTATTTTTTTTTTTTTGAATTTATTGAATATATTTTATTGTTGTGTTGCCATAATAATTGAATAATTTATTGATTTGTAATTGTTAATGTTGAATTTAACTTGTAATTAGTAATTGAATATGTTGGGATAATTAGTAATTTTACTCTATTATTGCATGATTTGGGTTTAATTATTTCCTTTAATTTTAATTGTTAGTCTAGATTTTTTTTTGAATTTATTGAATATATTTTATTGTTGTGTTGCCATAAGAATTGAATAATTTGTTGAATTGTAATTGTTAATGTTGAATTTAACTTGTAATTAGTAATTGAATATGTTGGAATAATTAGTAATTTTACTCTATTATTGCATGAATTGTATTTAATTATTTCCATTAATTTTAACTGTTAGTCTAGATTTTTTTTTAATTTATTGAATATATTTTATTGTTGTGTTACCATAATAATTGAATAATTTGTTGAATTGTAATTGTTAATGTTGAATTTAACTCCGTAATTAGTAATTGAATATGTTGGAATAATTAGTAATTTTATCTCTATTATTGCATGATTTGTGTTTAATTATTTCCATTAATTTTAATTGTTAGTCTAGTTTTTTTTTTAATTTATTGAATATATTTTATTGTTGTGTTGGCAGAACAATTGAATAATTTGTTGAATTGTAATTGTTAATGTTGAATTTAACTTGTAATTAGTAATTGAATATGTTGGAATAATTAGTAATTTTACTCTATTATTGCATGATTTGTGTTTAATTATTTCCATTAATTTTAATTGTTAGTCTAAGTTTTTGTTTTGAACTTATTGAATATATTTTATTGTTGTGTTGGCATAACAATTGAATAATTTGTTGAATTGTAATTGTTAATGTTGAATTTAACTTGTAATTAGTAATTGAATATGTTGGAATAATTAGTAATTTTACTCTATTATTGCATGATTTGTGTTTAATTATTTCCATTAATTTTAATTGTTAGTCTAGCTTTTTTTTTAATTTCTTGAATATATTTTATTGTTGTGTTGCTATAATAATTGAATAATTTATTGAGTTGTAATTGTTAATGTTGAATTTAACTAGTAATTAGTAATTGAATATGTTGGGATAGTTAGTAATTTTACTCTATTATTGCGTGATTTGTGTTTAATTATTTCCATTAATTTTAATTGTTAGTCTAGAGTTTTTTTTTTGAATTTAATGAATATATTTTATTGTTGTGTTGCTATAATAATTGAATAATTTATTGAGTTGTAATTGTTAATGTTGAATATAACTAGTAATTAGTAATTGAATATGATGGAATAATTAGTAATTTTACTCTATTATTGCATGATTAGCGTTTAATTATTTCAATTAATTTTAATTGTTAGTCTAGTTTTTTTTTTTTTTGAATTTATTGAATATATTTTATTGTTGTGTTGCCATAATAATTGAATAATTTGTTGAATTGTAATTGTTAATGTTGAATTTAACTCGTAATTAGTAATTGAATATGTTGGAATAATTAGTAATTTTACTCTTATTATTGCATGATTTGGGTTTAATTATTTCCTTTAATTTTAATTGTTAGTCTAGATTTTTTTTTGAATTTATTGAATATATTTTATTGTTGTGTTGCCATAAGAATTGAATAATTTGTTGAATTGTAATTGTTAATGTTGAATTTAACTTGTAATTAGTAATTGAATATGTTGGAATAATTAGTAATTTTACTCTATTATTGCATGATTTGTGTTTAATTATTTCCATTAATTTTAACTGTTAGTCTAGATTTTTTTTTAATTTATTGAATATATTTTATTGTTGTGTTGCCATAATAATTGAATAATTTGTTGAATTGTAATTGTTAATGTTGAATTTAACTCGTAATTAGTAATTGAATATGTTGGAATAATTAGTAATTTTACTCTATTATTGCATGATTTGTGTTTAATTATTTCCATTAATTTTAATTGTTAGTCTAGAGTTTTTTTTGAATTTATTGAATATATTTTATTGTTGTGTTGCCATAATAATTGAATAATTTGTTGACTTGTAATTGTTAATGTTGAATTTAACTCGTAATTAGTAATTGAATATGTTGGAATAATTAGTAATTTTACTCTATTATTGCATGATTTGTGTTTAATTATTTTCCATTAATTTTAATTGTTAGTCCAGAGTTTTTTTTTTTGAATTTATTGAATATATTTTATTGTTGTGATGCTATAATAATTGAATAATTTATTGAGTTGTAATTGTTAATGTTGAATTTAACTCGTAATTAGTAATTGAATATGTTGGAATGATTAGTAATTTTACTCTATTATTGCATGATTTGTGTTTAATTATTTCCATTAATTTTCATTGTTATTCCAGAGTTGATTTTTTTTGAATTTAATGAATATATTTTATTGTTGTGTTGCTATAATAATTGAATAATTTATTGAGTTGTAATTGTTAATGTTGAATTTAACTTGTAATTAGTAATTGAATATGTTGGGATAATTAGTAATTTTACTCTATTATTGCGTGATTTGTGTTTAATTATTTCCATTAATTTTAATTGTTAGTCCCGAGTTTTTTGTTTTGAATTTAATGAATATATTTTATTGTTGTGTTGCCATAGTAATTGAATAATTTGTTGAATTGTAATTGTTAATGTTGAATTTAACTCGTAATCAGTAATTGCATATGTTGGAATAATTAGTAATTTTACTCTATTATTGCATGATTTGTGTTTAATTATTTTCATTAATTTTAATTGTTAGTCTAAAGTTTTTTTTTTTTGAATTTATTGAATATATTTTATTGTTGTGTTGCTATAATAATTGAATAATTTATTGAGTTGTAATTGTTAATGTTGAATTTAACTAGTAATTAGTAATTGAATATGATGGAATAATTAGTAATTTTACTCTATTATTGCATGATTTGTGTTTAATTATTTCAATTAATTTTAATTGTTAGTCTAGATTTTTTTGTTTTGAATTTATTGAATATATTTTATTGTTGTGTTGCCATAATAATTGAATAATTTGTTGAATTGTAATTGTTAATGTTGAATTTAACTTCGTAATTAGTAATTGAATATGTTGGAATAATTAGTAATTTTACTCTATTATTGCATGATTTGTGTTTAATTATTTCATTAATTTTAATTGTTAGTCTATAATTTGTTTTTTGAATTTATTGAATATATTTTGTTGTTGTGTTGCCATAATAATTGAATAATTTGTTGAATTGTAATTGTTAATGTTGAATTTAACTCGTAATTACTAGTTGAATATGTTGGAATGATTAGTAGTTTTACTCTATTATTGCATGATTTGTGTTTAATTATTTCCATTAATTTTAATTGTTAGTCTACATTTTTTTTTGAATTTATTGAATATATTTTATTGTTGTGTTGCCATAATAATTGAAAATTTGTTGAATTGTAATTGTTAATGTTGAATTTAACTCGTAATTAATAATTGAATATGTTGGAATAATTAGTAATTTTACTCTATTATTGCATGATTTGTGTTTAATTATTTCCATTAATTTTAATTGTTAGTCTACATTTTTTTTTGAATTTATTGAATATATTTTATTGTTGTGTTGCCATAATAATTGAAAATTTGTTGAATTGTAATTGTTAATGTTGAATTTAACTCGTAATTAATAATTGAATATGTTGGAATAATTAGTAATTTTACTCTATTATTGCATGATTTGTGTTTAATTATTTTCATTAATTTTAATTGTTAATCTATAGTTTTTTTTTTTTAAATTTATTGAATATATTTTATTGTTGTGTTGCTATAATAATTGAATAATTTATTGAGTTGTAATTGTTAATGTTGAATTTAACTCGTAATTACTAGTTGAATATGTTGGAATGATTAGTAGTTTTACTCTATTATTGAATGATTTGTGTTTAATTATTTCCATTAATTTTAATTGTTATTCTAGTTTGTTTTTTAATTTATTTAATATATTTTGTTGTTGTGTTGCCATAATAATTGAATAATTTATTGAGTTGTAATTGTTAATGTTGAATTTAACTTGTAATTAGTAATTGAATATGTTGGGATAATTAGTAATTTTACTCTATTATTGCATGATTTGTGTTTAATTATTTCCATTAATTTTAATTGTTGGTCCAGAGTTTTTTTGTTTTGAATTTAATGAATATATTTTATTGTTGTGTTTCTATAATAATTGAATAATTTGTTGAATTGTAATTGTTAATGTTGAATTTACCTCGTAATTTGTAATTGAATATGTTGGAATAATTAGTAATTTTACTCTATTATTGCATGATTTGTGTTTAATTATTTTCATTAATTTTAATTGTTATTCTAGAGTTGATTTTTTTTGAATTTAATGAATATATTTTATTGTTGTGTTGCTATAATAATTGAATAATTTATTGAGTTGTAATTGTTAATGTTGAATTTAAATCGTAATTAGTAATTGAATATGTTGGGATAATTAGTAATTTTACTCTATTATTGCGTGATTTGTGTTTAATTATTTCCATTAATTTTAATTGTTAGTCCAGAGTTTTTTTGTTTTGAATTTAATGAATATATTTTATTGTTGTGTTGCTATAATAATTGAATAATTTGTTGAATTGTAATTGTTAATGTTGAATTTACCTCGTAATTTGTAATTGAATATGTTGGAATAATTAGTAATTTTACTCTATTATTGCATGATTTGTGTTTAATTATTTTCATTAATTTTAATTGTTAATCTATAATTTTGTTTTTTAAATTTATTGAATATATTTTGTTGTTGTGTTGCCATAATAATTGAATAATTTGTTGAATTGTAATTGTTAATGTTGAATTTAACTCGTAATTAGTAATTGAATATGTTGGAATAATTAGTAGTTTTACTCTATTATTGCATGATTTGTGTTTAATTATTTCCATTAATTTTAATTGTTAGTCTACATTTTTTTTTGAATTTATTGAATATATTTTATTGTTGTGTTGCCATAATAATTGAAAATTTGTTGAATTGTAATTGTTAATGTTGAATTTAACTCGTAATTAATAATTGAATATGTTGGAATAATTAGTAATTTTACTCTATTATTGCATGATTTGTGTTTAATTATTTCCATTAATTTTAATTGTTAGTCTACATTTTTTTTTGAATTTATTGAATATATTTTATTGTTGTGTTGCCATAATAATTGAAAATTTGTTGAATTGTAATTGTTAATGTTGAATTTAACTCGTAATTAATAATTGAATATGTTGGAATAATTAGTAATTTTACTCTATTATTGCATGATTTGTGTTTAATTATTTTCATTAATTTTAATTGTTAATCTATAATTTTGTTTTTTAAATTTATTGAATATATTTTGTTGTTGTGTTGCTATAATAATTGAATAATTTATTGAGTTGTAATTGTTAATGTTGAATTTAAATCGTAATTAGTAATTGAATATGTTGGGATAATTAGTAATTTTACTCTATTATTGCGTGATTTGTGTTTAATTATTTCCATTAATTTTAATTGTTAGTCTAAAGTTTTGTTTTTTGAATTTATTGAATATATTTTATTGTTATGTTGCCAGAATTATTGAATATTTGTTGAATTGTAATTGTTAATGTTGAATTTAACTCGTAATTAGTAATTGAATATGTTGGAATAATTAGTCGTTTTACTCTATTATTGCATGATTTGTGTTTAATTATTTCCATTAATTTTAATTGTTAGTCTACATTTTTTTTTGAATTTAGTGAATATATTTTATTGTTGTGTTGCTATAATAATTGAATAATTTGTTGAATTGTAATTGTTAATGTTGAATTTAACTCGTAATTAGTAATTGAATATGTTGGGATAATTAGTAAATTTATTCTATTATTGCATGATTTGTGTTTAATTATTTCCATTAATTTTAATTGTTAGTCTAAAGTTTTGTTTTTTGAATTTATTGAATATATTTTATTGTTGTGTTGCCATAATAATTGATTAATTTGTTGAATTGTAATTGTTAATGTTGAAATTAACTCGTAATTAGTAATTGAATATGTTGGAATAATTAGTAATTTTACTCTATTATTGCATGATTTTTGTTTAATTATTTCCATTAATTTTAATTGTTGTTCTAGATTTTTTTTTTGAATTTATTGAATATATTTTATTGTTGTGTTGCCATAATAATTGAAAATTTGTTGAATTGTAATTGTTAATGTTGAATTTAACTCGTAATTACTAGTTGAATATGTTGGAATGATTAGTAGTTTTACTCTATTATTGCATGATTTGTGTTTAATTATTTTCATTAATTTTAATTGTTAGTCTCATTTTTTTTAAATTTATTGAATATATTTTATTGTTGTGTTGCTATAATTATTGAATAATTTGTTGAATTGTAATTGTTAATGTTGAATTTACCTCGTAATTAGTAATTGAATATGTTGGAATAATTAGTAAATTTATTCTATTATTGCATGATTTGTGTTTAATTATTTCCATTAATTTTAATTGTTAGTCTAGAGTTTTTTTTTGTATTTATTGAATATATTTTATTGTTGTGTTGTTTTAATAATTGAATAATTTGTTGAATTGTAATTGTTAATGTTTAATTTACCTTGTAGTTTGTGTGGATGTTATTTGTATTGTTGTTATGTTAAATACAATATTAGAAGAGATGGGGTCAATTGGTTGTGGCTATTGTCAATATTTGCAGGTTTGTGGATTTGGATTGTCTACAGTTTAGGAGAGGTGTTGTCGAATTTTTTTTAACAGTCAAATTTAATTATATAATTATTCATATAAAATTATGTAGATGCGTAGAACGAAATCCACGGCTCATCGCTCACGTATGGTCGCAGTAGGTCTTTTAGTAGCGAGGATGACATATCCTTAGGTGCCTCTCAAGAGGAGGCACCTGCGCCATCAACCGATGATGCCTCTTTCAGCGCGGTTTCACAGCGCAGAGGCGGCGTGCCTTTACAGCGGAATCAATTCACCCACAAGTATAAGGCACAGTGGAAGGACGACCTTTTAATGTAAGTTTGTTAAGGTTTTAGTTTTTTTTAATTATAAAATTATTTATGAACAACTAAATCAATATTTCATTAATTTAATTTATTTTCAGGTTTACAAACATTGAGGCCACCCAAGTAATATCATCGGCGTTTAAATCGTCGATGGAGATTTCATTGTGTCAATGGAGTCGAGTATCCCGGACATTCGAATGGATACCTCAAATCGTTGCATGATTTGATAGATTTGAAGTTGGTGTTAATTTATAATTTTTAGCTTATTTCTAATAATTTATTAATATAATTGTAAATAAATTATTATTTTTATTTACCTAATTATTTATATACAGCACAAATTCACCTAGGATAGGGCGCATGACAAAGTTGTGAGGAGGGTGTGGGAAAATCACGCAACAACTGGGTAACATCGAAAACAATACAAGATTTTTTTTGAAAAAAATTTATGTTTCAAAATCTAATTTCTCGCTATGGAAGCAGGTTGCGTGATTTTTGGTATGAATCACAAAAAAAGGCAAAAAAGACTGCGAGAGATAAGTGTCTCCAAGGCTGGAACGACGTGGCAGTTTGGAGGTATTTCAAATCAATATACATCCCGACAGATATATGGCCGCACTATCTTGAGCACGTGATGTCTGAGCGGTTCACACGACGCTCACAGTTCGGTGCTGGCAACCGGAATCAACCAATTCATGGCTCAGTGACAACGCACACCGGCGGCTTCGTTCCATTTGCTGCAAATGCGAAACAGATGGTAAGATTAATTTAAATGAAATATATCGTTAAATTAATTTGTTGTTAATTAATTGTTTTCATTATAGGCTACGTCTCTTGGATGTAAGTCGAGCCCAATGGAGCTGTTTGTTGAGACACACGTGCGGAGTCAAGATCGCCAAAAGGGGGCGCAACAGTTCGTTGACAACCGTGCTCAACACTTTATGGTATGTTTGTTTAACCATTTTATTTCGTAAGTTATTATTTTTATTGAATTGAATATGATGATTACTTTTTCATTTCAGGAGACCTATAATAGCCGGTCGAGGGAGATATATGGGAACGATCCTTCGACCCATCCAAATTTCGATTCGGATTTGTGGATGGAGGTTGGATCGTCCGGTGGACCCGATAAAAATCAGGTGTACGAGCTCTTCAACACTACGGTCGAGAACTTGCGAGCGGCCCGTAGTGTCTCAACCATTGGGAGCTCCCAATCAGTATCAAGTACCTAGTCTATATTTGTAATTAAAATTAAGAACTAAAAATGAAATTAGATTATAGTTTATCATATTTTTGTATTTTGTATTTGATTATATTTATTCTATTGTATAAGAAAACTAAATTTAGTTTTTTTTTCAAAGACAAGATATTTTTTCTTTTCAATTAAAATAATTATTCATGTGTTTCAAGAAAAAATAATTGCTTGCATTTTTTTTTGGGTTTGAAAAATAAAGACATGAAATTTTATTATGATATAACATAAAAAAATATTTTTTAATTTTTTACTGTGCTAATAAAAAAAACTATACAAAAATTTCAAAGTTAATGTTTTAAGAGTTATATATATATATATATATATATATGATCTACACCATTGTTGTTAAAATCGCGAGTTAACTCGTAAAATCATACGATTTTACAAGTCAACATGTATCTAACGTGCAAAATTGGACTTAAACTCGAAAACCAGTAAAATCAGACTTAACTCATGCAAAATCGATTGAATTTTACAAGTTTATTAAATTTATGATATAAACCAAGTCAGGTCCAAATTTGTCCTTAAAATGTCTGCTGACCAGTTTTGTAAGATTGAACATATCTTTCAAATTATACATTGGATAGAGCTGAAATTTTACAGGAAAATATTAGACACATGAAAATATATTGTGGTAAATGTTTAGGTCAAATGAAGTTTGGGAACATAATATTTCAGAGGGTCAATGTTAGTAGATGAATCTTCTCAAATATGTTAAACTAGACCTTCGTGTACTGTTTGGGACATATCTGAAGCTATTAGTAGAATTTGGTTGCAATTCAAGTTGGGTTGGAAACTAAACATCTGAAGCTTGCCAACCATATATTGTAGGCCAGTAATTCATCCAAATAAGAGAGAACGACATGTTTGAAATCAGGACTCAATTCTAGCAAGAATATACAAAAATTAGAGATTCGGGCTACATGGAAGAATTTTAACATGAAGACTTTTTTTATTATTTTATTTATTTATTTATTTATTATTGAATAATTATTTTTAATTTGATTTTTTTCTAGCGCATTAGACATTGTTTATGAGTTTATTTCATTATTGAATTTATGTTAATTAATTACTTGTTTAGACTTATTAGCTTGCAACCCAAAAGGGGTCTACTAGGACGTATTGTAATGGGACCAATCAAGTTGTCAACAAGTTTATATGAACTTCCTACCATTTAGTGATTTTCATATATTGAAAAATTTTGTTCTAAGATTTTTTATTTCTCCAGGTCATTAATTTATTGATTCATATTATCTATCTTTCTCATTTTATTTATATTATTTATTAATTATAATATTATTAACATATTTTATAAAATTTAATGTAATTTTTTTAATTGAAATTATTAATATATATATATAATTACAAAAATTACTTATTATTTTATAATTTTATATTATATTTTTTATATTATGTCTTGATCTACACGTTCGAATAGCAGTCAAGGAAGCGCCGCGTTACAACTTTGAGAAAACAGAGCAAAGAATTCTAACTGGCAAAAAATACTACTTGAGATTGTCGGTGGAGGATTTTGCTGGATTCACGTGGCACCTTCTTATTGTACCTGCCAGCCTGGCACGTTTTGGAGCTCGCACCCCACAAGGGCACAAAACGAAAGGAAGGACCCCACAGTCTTAACTAAACAAAAATATTTTTGATTTTTTTGATTTTGAATTTTTTTATGTACTAAAATTAAAAATAATTTTTAAAAAATAAAAAATATTATTTTAATATACTTTTAAATAAAAATTACTTTTTAAAAAATCATTATAACAATCCAAAACACTATTGCAAGCTGTTTGATACCTCTATTTTGGCTTTTAACAATTTCACCCACTTAATTCACGTTAACTACGAAAATGCCCCGGGCTTAGGCTTAACTATGTTTGCTGCCTTTTTTACCATTAGTTTGATGCCGTGCCGACACTGTCATGGCGAATTATTCTATCATCAATCATCCATGTTTGGTAATGGTATTAAAAGCCTTGTTTTAGATTTGAAAAAATTTAATTTTTTTCATTTTAAATTAATATTTTTTAGTGTTTTTAGACCATTTTGATGTGTTTATATCAAAAATAATTTTTAAGAAATAAAAAAAATATCATTTTGATGCATTTTCAAATGAAAAATACTTTGAAAAACAATCGCAACCACACTCCCAAACGGGACCTAACACTTAACTGAACAACTCAACCAAGCAAGGTTGTTAAAAATGTATTTTTGACATAACATGAAAAATATAAAATAAACTCAGATTATAAAAACGGATCGTAAAATCATAAAATTGTAAGGAATTTTTTTTCATTCATAGTTCAATCACCTTAAAATATATGCTTTAAATAAAAATTTATACATGGTTCAAACACCTTAAAATATATGGTTCAAATAAAAATTCATATATAATTTAAGTAACTTTTTATTAACTAAAAAATAATAAACTTAAAACAAACAATCTGCTAGTGTGTCATGTAAACTAAAACTAACTTCATTTCCTTCATCTTGATTATTAGTGTCACTACTAGTACCAACACCAATATTATGAACATTAGTGCTACTACTAGCACCAACACCAATATTATCAATGTTATTTAACTCAAAACTCCTTGAATTCTCTAAATTGTCATCAATTTGAATCTCTAAATATCTTCAGTACTATGACTCTCCATTTTAGCATCATTAAGAATTTTTTCTTCATCAATTTCCTCTTCTTTACCATTTTTTCTTCGTGGTTGCCTACATCACAATGACATCAAGCAAATCAAAGTTTGATAAACTATCATGTTTTTCTCCCTCAGTTATCCAATCATCATCAGATGAAATATCATCTACTACACCAAAATCATCAACTTTTTTTTTTTGACTTGGTTACCATTCAATTTCAGATTGAACATTACAAATACCAAGTCATTCATTTTTCTTTGGTGTAAACGATTTCTTCATTTTATATGAACTTAAATAAACAATTCAAATTTATAAGATTTTTATCAAATATATCAACATTTAAAATAAAAAAAACTCATTATTTTAAATGCACTCCAGTTACACTCACATCTAGATGAAGTACAAGTTAAGCTTAGAACTCGGATTGGAAACCTTTATAATTTTGGACATTCATCCCCATAAAAATCCCACCACTGAGCTGAAGTTTTTTTTTTTTTTTTATCTTTTGCTATCTTGGCAGCCTCAATGACAAACAACCTTTTTGCATTCTTGAATGATTCAAGTTGTAAGTTAATTTTGCACCTTTCAATTGCATTAGGCACCATCCTTTCTAAGTTATATAATCCAATTTTAATGTTGGCATTAACCTTAAAATCGGGATAATGATAATGAGGATTCAAATAATAAGTTGTTGAATGTAAAAGTCTATGGAGTTGAAGTTCCCATCTTGCATCAACAATATTCCATATAGGTATAAAAAAAACAATAAAAATATCATTACAATCTAGAAATATCTCAATTTGAAGTATCTCTAAAGACATTCATATTAATAGATGACAATATTTGAAATAAACAATTAGCAAGATATATACCATTTTTTCAAAGAACCAAAATTCACTTGTATCTTCTCTTTTGCTTGATCCATTGTTTTATATATAAAACTCATAGCTGATTTCTCATCTGAATTAACTAATCGAAGAACTTTAATTAGAGGATATGCTACCTTAATACATATAGTGACATCATGCCAAAACATGTTGTCCAAAACACAATTTGGAATTCGTTTCCCTTCTTCTATTCTTGCAAACCTACATGAACTCCACTATCTGGAAGTAAATATAGTTATCAACTGCATTTTATGATCATTCAAACATCTTAGAGTCAAATATGCAGTAACAAACCGAGTGAAATCAAATCTAATCAAATCTCTTCCTTTCATAAAGTGCCTTAGCATACAAATAATGCCTTATTTGTTTGGTGGAAAGTGGTTTCTGCATTCCTATGTTTGTTTGTTATTAGAAAAATTAGTCAACTGAAAACACTTTCAAGTCAAAGAAAAATTTGGCTTGATTTTCAGGAAAGTGTTTTCCTTTTATTTTGGACGGAAAACACTTTCCAGAAGTTGTGAAAATTTAGAAATATCATATTATTTGCTGATTATAACAAATTTGGTCCTCAAACTTTTGATTGCTATATATTTTGTTTTAAATCTTTTTTTTTAATTTCACCCATTAGAATTTGATTTAATTTGATTTTTATATTAACTTTGGTCCTTATTTTTATGATTGTTATTTGCTTTTTTCTTATTATTTTTTTAATTGATTTTTTTATCTATCAAATTTGATCTTCATTTTTTTGATTGTTACTTATTTTAATTGAAATAATTTATGAAATTTTAATTATTATTATTTTTAATTTAATCATCTTTTAATTTTTTTATCAGTTTGATTTGATCTCTATTATTTTGATTGTTATTTATTTTATTTGAGATAATTTATGAAATTAGAATTTTTTTTCAATTTCATTCTCATTCAACTTTTAATTTGTAAGTTTTTTTTTATTATTTTAATAAACTTGAAAAAAAATATTAATAAGTTATTTTTCAGCTCATTTTCCATGACATAACCAAACACTAGAAAATATTTTCCAATTTATTTTTCATGACACTACCAAACATCAAAAAATAATTCACTTTCCAGGAATCCACTTTCCGGTGAAACTATTTTTCAGCAAATAAACGGGGTCTAAAAATAGTTCTTGAATAAATATATGAGGTGATTCTCCTCCCCTTAGCAATAATTACTTGATAAACCTCTATCTTCTTCTCAAAATCTTCCAATATCAAGTCAATACAATGGGCAATACATGAGGTGATTCTCCTCCCCTGAGCAATAATTACTTGATAAACCTCTAACTTCTTCTCAAAATCTTCCAATATCAAGTCAATACAATGGGCAACAAACTCTTTTTTTTTTTCCATCAATAATTGTCATGCTGCCTTATAATTTACTTCATTATCGGTGATTACTTGGACAACATTTTCCTCCTCAATCCTCTCAACAATGACATCTAACATTGCAAATACCATATCAGCAGTCTTGATCATATTAGAAGTATCCACCGATGACAAAACAATTGTCTCTTTGGGAATATTAACCAAAAAGTTACAAATACAACGTCTTTTTTATCTGTCTATCCATCAGACATTATTGAACAACATGTTTTTTTTTTCATTCTAGCTTGTACTCCTCAAGCAAGTTCATTGTTTGATCAACTTCTTGCTTCAAATATTTCTCTCTAATATCATGGTAAAATGAAAGCTTGAAACCTGTCTCATGCTCTACAACCAATTCAAGTGCCTTAAGAAATTCAGAGTTTTTTTACATAATTAAATAGAATTGCACTAGTGTAGAAAAACCTTTCAATTTGTCGGCATGCTTCTTTTCTAATATCCCTTTTTTAAAATTGATTTAGAGTTGTTTGTGTACTTGTGATTTTAACAACCTTGTAACCAAGATTACGAAATGCAAATATTCATTTACTGACAGATCAGAATTTAGTACCGATATCTATTCTCTCTCTTTTTCTCTAATGTAGGAGTATATATTTACTTATTCTAAGTTCATTTACGATAAATTTATGACTTTATTTCTCACAATTTTTATTTACAATTTCATAACGTTTTTAAATAATGCAATATCATATAAAAAAATCACTCTCAACTACCTGTTTAAATTACATGAAAACTTAAGAAAGATATTACGAGTCCTACTAAAAAAAAATTACATCTGGCCTCGGATAGCTAGCTTGATTGATTTTTTGTTCCGAGTTTTAAGAAATTGCACTTTAATCTAATAATTTATATATTGTGTAACACTCTATATTCGTGTGAAAAAATCAACAAAAAAAATAGAATTATTTATGGAATTGTTATTTTTTAAAATTAATGACTAAAAAACATCTACTATATTAAAATAATAAAACTAACACTCCTCTCTCTTTATTGAACATAAAACCCTAACCATTGTTTTTAGTCAGACTATCAAACACCTTGTGTTGTGTATGGTCATGATGGAATTGCCTTTAAGGGAAAACACCTATTGAACCATGATTTGAAGAAAACAATAAGACATAGAGGGTATTTGTGAGTAAGGTAACAATTTTTTTTAAAATGTTTTTTACTCGAAAATGCATTAAAATAATATTTTTTTTATTTTTAAAAAATTATTTTTGATATTAGCATATTAAATGATCTAAAAACAACAAAAAATATTAATTTGAAGCAAATAAAAAAAATTAAATTTTTTTCAAAAGTATCGGATTTAGAGGTGGTAACATTAACCCTGGGCTGGGTTGAACTTGAAATGGATTGTGAAATAAGTGCGATGCCATAGGTGGGCATTGCTTATTCCTACCTTTGTTACTTGCAAAGGCTCATTAATTCCTTACCTTTCTAAAGAAAAGTTTAACCACAACACATGATCACTGAGTTTTTCGTTTCTCGCCCAAAAATCAAGCCAACTTTTAGTGTTCCATATCTCTTTGTGCAACCAAGTCTGCTGAGCTCATGGCGTGTGAGCTGCAATTACAGTCCCCGACAACCTTCATGATGAAAACAAGCAATACTTGGTAGGGGTGAGCAAATTCGGTTCGCTTCGGTTTTTACCCGAAAAAACAGCCAAATAAAAAAAAAGACCCGAAACAGAACCGGAATCGGCCTAAATTGGCCGGTTCCGGTCCGGTTTTTTATCCAAAAAACCGGACAAATGGATAAAAAACCGGACAAATCTATAGGCTTATTTTAGGCTTATTTTGGGCTTTTTAATAGGCTTTTTAATGGGCTTTGTAATGGGCTTCTAATAGATTTCTATTAAGCTTACAATTAATGTTGATATTGTCTCATTTTCTTTGAAGATTCCAAATATATTTAATTTTTTTACCCCTAAATATTCATTTATATAAAAATTTTAATGTCAATCTTGTGTTCAATATATTTTTAACTTACTAATATTTTTCTACTTCCAAAAAGTTTAAATAAATAACACACACTCACAATCACACACCAATAAGTTAAAAATCCAAATTACAAACCATTGCCTTCAAAGGGCTTAACAAGAAAATAACAAATAACATTGCATTATTGTAAAACACTCCAAGCCACAAAAAAATAAATCTTCATGTGCACATCGTCTCAATAAAAAGCACTTCATGAGCATTGCACTTTGATTCCTGAAATTCATAATCTAGAATTATAACATGATAAATTAAATCAGAAGATATAAAAATAAAAAAAGATATTTATATCATATGTTTTTAATAAATGCATCACAATTTGTGAACTAATTATCATCCATTGCTAAATGCAACTTTCCATCAAATTCTACAAAATAAAATATTAAACATGTTAGAATAAAAATGTGTTAATTAATAAATCATAAAATAAAAGGTGTAAGTAATTAATTAAGGTTTTCGTAGGTTTCAAAATCATTCATCAAGGTTGTATTATCAGTTGGAATTGGACCATGATGCAACCAATTTTGACAACAAATAAGTGCTTGAACTGTTGATGGAGATAGAGAACTTCGAAATTGGTCGAGTATACGACCACCTGTGCTAAAGGCTGATTCGGAAGCCACTGTGGATATAGGAATAGCTAGAACATGTTGTTCAACTTTCAAAAGTATCTTATATTTTGAAGCATTAATCTTCCACCAACCCAAAATATCTAATTTATCATCATTAGGATCCTCACAACCATCAACCAAATACCTCTCAACCTCATTTCTATTTTCCACACTGTTTTCCTCTAGCAAGTGCCTTTTGAACCGAGCTAAAGTGTTAACATCTATCTCCATGTCATCAATAGCATCATTAACATCTTGTTTATTTCTATTATCATCCACTACTTCATCGGCTTTCAAAGAAAACTCATACAAGCTCACCAAATTATCTCTCACTTTTTTTGTTAACAATTATCTTTGTCATGATCATACAACTCACTAAAACAAAATTTCACATATTTCAACTTAAGACGTGGATCCAAAACATTAGCTACATACAATAAAAAATTCTGATTTGCTCCACAACCTCAATACTTCTCAAACTTACTCATCATGTTCATCGCCATTCCACTCAAAAGATTATCTCTACTTTTACACAATTGCAACAAGTTTGTATGCATGTAAATCAATTCATTGAAGAAAGAATATGATGTAACATGCAATGAGCTAGAAAATTTCAATGTAACTATGTAAAAGATCTTTAAAAACTTCAGCAAAGTTCTAGTATTTTTCCAATCCACCAAACTAGGTGGCCATATGTTTTTTTTATTCCCCTTTGAATCAACCTCCAAAAAGTAACTCACATACCTAGGTTCACTTTGACCTAACCTCACAAACACCTTTTCAAGATTTTTAATAGCTTTTCTAACATAAGATAAGATGAATTCCATCGAGTTGCAACATCCAAACACAATGATTTCTTACACTCTACATGCAACTTTTCTGCACACTTCTTAAATGCAAGTAGCCTAGAGGGTGAAGATCTCACAAACTTAATTACATTTCGAATCTTAACAACCAAAACATTTATCTCTTTCAAACCATTACATACAATGAGGTTTACAATGTGTGCACAACATCTAACATGAAAATATTCATTTAACAATATATTAGTTGGCCAATCTTTCATCACATTCTTTAAATATGAAATAGTAACACTATTAGAGCTTGCATTATCTTTACTGTAATAGTTAAAAGTTTATCAATCCCCCAATCTAATAAACAATTCTCAATAACTTGACCAATTGTCTCACCCATATGATTGGAAACTTGATAAAAATTTAGAATTCTTTTATGCAAATTTCATTCATTATCAATCCAATGAGTCGTTAAGGACATATAGTTAATGTTTTGGATTGATGTCCATGTATCTGTTGTTAAGCATAATCGTTGACCCTTAAGAGCTCTCTTTAATCTTTCCTTCTCTTTAACATAAAGTTTCAAACAATCTCTCATAACAGTGAAACGAGAAGGAACGTCAAATCTAGGCTGCAAGGTCCTAGAAAATAATCTAAGTCCCTTACCCTCCACAAAATTAAAAGGCAACTCATCAATTATAACCATTGTCACTAGTGCTTTTCTGCATTCATCATAATCATAACATATTGCCTTAAGAGTTCCCACACTTTGATCTCCTAATTCACCCCCTACTTTATTAGGTTCTAATACCAAAACTTTTTGCTTCTTATCAACCACAAAATGAAACTTTTTGCATATTTTCAAATGACTCTACATATTACTTGTCCCATTAATAATAGTATGACATGCATAATCCTTTTCACAATAATTACATTCAGCTCTAGGGGTTGTAAGATCACCATCAAGTTTTGTAAAATGATCCCAAATTTGTGACTTTTTGTTATCGTCAACATTTCTTTCCCTAGATGCAGGGACTTGAAGTTGTTTACCTTTACTATCCGTGGTGGATTCTTCAGTAGTTGATGTTGGGTTAGTGTTTGAAGCTGGGGCATTGGTTGATGTTGGGGTAGTGCTAGTGGATGAAGCATTTTTATTTTAAAGGTTTTCCATCTGTAAATTACCAAATGCAAACATGTTCATTATCACTTGCACAATTCTTTTCAGCACTTAATAAACATAAAGATTAAATCATGTTTAAAAATTAAAATGAAACAAATATTACAGAAGTCAAGTAACATGTCAAAACAAGCTAAGAAAATGTGTCAAAACAAGCTTATAAAATCTATCAATTGAGGAAAAATAATTACGAAGTAATGAACAATGAATACAAGAATAACATGATTTTAATGAATACAAAATGCCAATCAAGATCATCCAAAACAGAATAATGAATACATTTTACAGAATGACAAAACAAAACTGAATAAAAAAAACCCATCAAAACAAAACTAGTTTGCATAATCAAGTCAATCAACACAAGCTTATAAACATGATTTTAATCAAACTACTTGGCGTGACCTTATAAATCAACCAACACAGCAACAAAATCAACAATTTGTCTATTTTTATTAATCACCCAACAAAGCAACAAAATCAACACAGCAATAGGCTACAGCAACATAATCAACAAAACAACAGCAACAGAATCAACACAGCGACAGCAACAGAATCAACAAACGTTTACAGTAGCATCAGCATAATCAACACAACACAGCAACAGAATCAATATAATCATGTACAAGACAACTCTAATCCTAAATTGCAAACAATTATAAGAACGGTAATTTTAATTAAAAATAATCATAATCCTAAACTAGTAAATCCCTTCTATTCAAACAAAGGAAAAAAAATTCATTTTAATCACCCAAATAGCTCTAAATTCTAATTTAAACCTAAACCAAAATTCATCACCCAAAAAAATTGATTAAAAATAACAATAAGCTTAATTGTATGAATTAATTAGAAAAGGGAAAAAAAATTAAAACTCACTGGTTTTGAGAGGCTCGGTCTGATGGAAACACCGAGTCACCGACTGTGTTGATCCAGTGGAGACTGAGGAAGAAACATATAAAAAATAAGCTTAAATGTATTTAAAATAACAATAACCTTAACTGAATTAATTAATTAGAAAGGAGAAAAAAAATTAAAACTCACTGGTTTTGAGAGGTTGAGGAAACGTCTGTCTGATGGAAACACATACTATTTTGGTCCAGTTGAGACTGAGGAAACGTCGATCGTCGATCTGTGTTTATGTTTTCTTAGTCTAAGGAGAGTGGAGAGTGGAGAGTGGAGAGGCGAAGAGGCCAGAGTGGACGGGTTGTTGGAGCTTTGGTACGAGGGCGGCCTTAGTGGAGGCCGGAGAGGGCAGGGGGCAGGACGGCGGGTGGCTCTGAGTAGTGAGAGGAGAGATTTTTTGAAAATCAAAATTGAAATGTTTAGGTTTAGGGTAAGTGCAGCGGAGAGTAAACTGGAGAGAAGAGAGGGGTGCGACGCAGCTCGATAACCTTTTCTATCTATACTAGGGACCGAACTTTTTGAACCGGTCCGGTTAACCCGGTTTTTGCACTACAAAATCAAAAACCAAACCGAACCGGTGTTTTTTCTACATAATCTAATCGGTTTTATTTTTAGGTTCTATTTTTTCAGTTAATTTTTTATCGGTTTACTTGGTTTATCAGTTTTTTTGAACATCCCTAATACTTAGGATGTCGATTCCTTTATGGACTCTGATTCCTATGCTTCAAAAGTAAATGAGGTAGGAAGAGATCCTTCTCTTGAGAAAACACAACATTCTATCTCAATTGAGGCTATAGAAACTTGGATATAGTTCTGGATTCTGGTAACTAGATACCATCACTAGCTAGAGGCCTTAATTCCTTTCTCTTTTCATGATTAAAAAAAAAAAATCTAATTTTGTTAAATCAATTGAATATTTTTTTAACATTATTTGATTTGAATTTAACATTTTTTTTTAATTTGCTTTTTTGTTCCAATCTAATTTTGTTAAATCGCTAGCTTGGGTTGTTTAATAAGCATTGATATAATATTGATGTTGACATTCTATATTTCCCAATTTTAAATTGTATTGCCACGATGAAAGTATACAATTGTTTATTTGTTTTTTTAATTTTAATTTTAATTTTGATTTGGTTTTGACTTAATTGTGTTAGAAAATTTATTTATAAACATGATCAAATGATATATTTGATATCAAATTAAAAGTAAAGTTTACTCATTTTTAGGGTTAGAATTTCATTTAAAACTATTCCATGACAAAATACTTTAACATGGAGCATTAATATGAGTAAATTATAAGTGAATAAAAAATTAATTTCAAAGAATGTTTAGTTGATATGTTTTGTGAAACTCAAAACTCTTTATCCAACATTCAAAGAATACAATAATTTCTCATATATTATATAGTAGAAAGTTGAGAACTTAAAAATATGCTTGTATGGCATAAAAAATTTTAGAGAAGAAAGGTCCTAAATGAAACGGACTTTAGATTTAGAGAGCTTTGGAAACGCGGGGCACCTGTGTTTCCAAAAAAAATCAATTTTGTTTTGCTAAAAATTAATTTTTATTTTATTTTTTGGATTGTTTTGATGCGCTGATCTCAAAAATAATTTTTTTAAAATAAAAAAAATCATTTTGATGCATTTCAACATGAAAAACACTTTAAAAAACAACCACAATCACACTCCTAAACAAGCCCTTAAAGTTATATGTAGGCGTTCTCTCACTTGGTTGGGCATGGCTCAGACCTTGGATCTCGAGTCTTGAGTTTTGAGTCTTGGGCTCAGGTTTGAGATTGCTATAAAATAATTTATAGGTCAATGAAGATTATTATTTGTCAATCCCATGAATAAACAATTTGAATAGTCTTTTTCTTTAACTGGAATATTTTTTATTTAAGTAAAAAATAGTAGTTTTTAAAACAAAAAACTGTCATGTTAATTTTATTTCGTTACTGGTAATTAAGGATGATAAGTAGCATGAACTAATTATGATAATTAATTTTACATCATGATAAGAAAAAATGTTTTAGATTATTAAACTCTTCTTCACCTCAGTTTTTTACATAGATTCACTTATATAAAACATTAAGAGTTGAAAAACTATGTGAGATAAGGTAAGGGTACATGTATTCATGAGTAATAAGTATCTGAATTGTTAAAAGAATATTGATAAGTACATTTTTAATATTTTTAAGAAGTGAATGTGATGTAAGACTTGATATAATATAGGAGAGATATTGGCTGCAGGATCTTAGGTAAGCGGGACAAGGCCAATAAGAGGAACAGGTAGATGTCTGTCACCTCAACTTCTTAATTTTTCAGCATTTAATTCAATTTTTAATTTCTAAGTAGTACTCCGATAAAGAGATGTTTATGCAAGTAATGGATTGTTAAAAGACTAGTGAAGTCTTGTTAAAATATATACTTTAAATTTGTATATGTATATAAAAATCAGACATATAAGTGGTGATTGGAATGATGAACTATAAATATTGTCATGTGATTGTCTTATTGTGTAAAAACCAACCCCACAATGGAGCCCGCCACATGAGTGGTGCTAAGTTTATGGTATTTAAATGACATGATAAATATGTATTTATACATGGGATCTAGCCACATGTGTAGAGCTTTAAGGAATAGGGACTCGATCATTAAGTTAAGATACTAGTCATGGATATAGGGGTATATGTCAAACATGAGATAACCGAATGAAAAGAATTAATAGAGATGTTGATATATATTTTTGGGAAGTTTATATGAGTAGAATTTGGGTTGATATTCAGTTATATGGACAAACAATCAAGTAAAAATCATAAACTTTTCTTAAAGTGAAGATCTTATCTTGTTAGAGTTAGTTATTTGATGGAGAGCACTGAATTCGAGTCGAATACTATATGATATATGTTAGCTAGGAGCTTTAAGGTTTTTAATTTTTGAATGACTGATTCAAATGGTTTTGAAAAAGGAGCATTCAGAATGCCTAAAGGGAATTTCAAGTTAATTAGTTAACTAAAGACTTAAACATAGGGTTGCTACGTTGTATGTTACTATCATTGGTTGGATAAGAGTAATGTGTGTGGCAAAGTTATGTTGTGTAGTTAAAGGGGTTATATGTGTCATGTGTATATATATATATATATATATATATATATATATATATATATATATATATATATATAAATTGTTGCATATTGAATGATATATACTGAAATGTGAAACTTAACTATTATTCTTATTACCTAGTATATTTTATTTTTGATAGGTTCATCGTGTGCTCCTTAAAACTAGATAGCTTATATTTGTGTTTAGTTGTAGGACTTTCTTAATGGATTTTATCTAGCTGTAGGATTTTCATGATTTGTAAAACTCATATAGCTCATGAGAGCATGTAATAAACAAAGTAGCCATTTCTATATCTTGATTAGCAGATAGGTAACCAGACTTGATTGACCCATTTACTTCTATTTTGTTAATATTAATTACTATAGTTAGAATTTTTGTTCTTGCTTTGGTATAAAGTACAAGTGAGAGGCATTCAATAAGCACTAGTATTGGATACTTATTTTCATTATTAATATAAGATGTTGGGTGTTTTACTCTTTTAGGTTCATTTTTCTTATGATAGTATTGTATTGAAAGATGTATTTGTGTTAGTTGGTTTGTAATTGTTATGAATTATTATGGATAAAGTTTTGGGTTGGCATGAGTCACCCAAGGTTGTGTTTTATATATATAAAAAAATCACACTACTTATGTAGTATATTATTGTTTATCTTATATGATCACATATTAAGTACATGAGGGCTGTTACAGTTAATATCAGAGCAATGACTCGATTCAATAAACATAATGATACTGATGCAATGAAAATTTTAAATTTAAAAGAGGATGGTTTGCAATAGACATGGAACCAGAAGTGACCTGTCTTATGTAAGAGGGAGCAGTCAAAATGTGAATGTGTAATAGGAACAATCAAGGTATCTTTTGGCTGGCACCGCCTCTTATATACATGTGATTCAAAAGTAATCGGTGCATGAGGATATATTAAAATCTCAAAAAAAACCCACATCAATTTATACAAAAGCACCACCAGTGATATGGGTGAAGGGGGACAAAGTGTTGGGCCCCCACTTGTGGTTCAGACAAGGGTACAGATGACCTTTCCAGATACCGCTTACTTGAAACAAGTTGTGGAGGCTATTATAATAGGGATGTTGAGGCCTACTAATGAAACATTTAGGGACATTACCCATACCCGGTGTATTAGGTAAAGTGTATGAGGTAAATGGGGTATGTGTTTTTCTTAGAGAAGAAAGTCTTGGGCAGTTGGATAATGACTATGTAAGGTGAAATAGTCTTTTACTTATATATCGATACCGAAAAATGTACATGAGTCTTATGTGGCACAATTGCTATTATACATTGTTCATTAATGGTGGGCCACGATGAGAGAAAAGAGATAAAGAGAGGTGATGACATGGGGTGAATTTAAGTCTGAGTTTGAAACAAGATATTACTTCTAACAACATCGTAAAGATAGGAAACAAGAGTTTCTAGCATTAAGACAAGGTAACATCTCGGTGTTGGATTATGAGAGGTGGTTCTAAGATCTCTCCATATTTGCTACTACTATGGTTTTAATTGAACATAATCAAATTGAAAGGCTAAGATATGGCCTCTAACAGGAGCTCAAAAGGAGATTGATTGCACTATAACCTAAGAATGTGAGAGAGTTAGTTGAAGCAACCTTTCAATTATTTTATGTATCTCATCCTTTCAAGATGATCAGGTCCTTAATAGAATTATTCAATTATCAAAGATGAAATCGTACTAATTATTTTATGCATCTCATCCTTTCAAGATGATTTTTTTAATTATTTTATAAATTAATTGTAAATTAGTAAAATATATTTTAGAGAAATATGTTCAAAATATTATTTCAAAATAAATTGTTGTCATATAGCAAGCCGTTCTTTCAAATTTTGATTTTGAAATAGAATTTATAAAATAAGAAGCTAACACTCTTCTAGATTTTCTTTCTATAGAATATCTACAAGGGTCAAGATGAGTACTCCTATAAAAAAAAACACAGAATTATATGTTGCAATACCCTCAAGGCTAATGCATTTAATAATTAACCCCACAACACCAAACAAAATTAAATCTCCTTTATTGAGACATATCTTCACTTAAATCAATCAATATTTTGTTCTAGCAAATTCTCTAAATCTTAAAATTTACCCTGCCAACTATTTCCAAACCTTGTAATCTCAAACATAAACTCAAAAACCCTTCCAACTATTTCAACAACCTCGAAGTTCTTTTTAAAAACGCCTACCTATCATTATGTTACAAAAGACTAACATATTCCTTCTCATTATTGAAAAGAAATTTTAACGATGAAGATCCTAACCAAATTATTCCTCATTATTTTCCTTTTAGTTTTCTATTATATTCTAAAAAACCTGTATAAAATAAGGCAATTTTATGAGTTTATCTTGGTACAAACTAACTCTATTAAGATAACTTATAATCAAGACAAAAATAACCCCTAGAAAATTGACTATTCAAAAATCAAAAACTAAATCTCCTAACTTATGAAAACTAGAATCAAAGTCCTTATACTCTTAAAAGTTTCAAAGTTTTCAACCACAAGTATACACCTATCTTGATTACTAAATGTCATGGTTTAATATCCTTCATCTCAAGAATTATGATCATTCTTGGTCCATTTATTTTGATAAAATTTGTTCAAAAATCTTTCTAGCATGGTTTCATAGTAATTGATGGCTATATTATGCTTTTTGAAATAGAAATCCTTCCTGAAAAGGTTCTAGAAGGTTAAAAGTTATTCACTTAATGTAGCTCGTCAAACTTAATTCCAATTTATCTTCATTTTATAATCATTTTTAGAGTCCTATAAGTAGTGTGATGGGATTACTCTATGTCTTATGATAGATATGAATATACTAGTTATACTCATGCTTTAATAAGGATCATTAATGTCAAATAGTGATCACAATTCAAAGAAGAACAAGCTTGTACATGAGAGGTAACCACTTGGTTACAACCCCTGAAACAATTGTCATCTTCTTCATCCTTAACTCAAGAAAACCAATTCATATTTCTTACCTTCAAAAGAAAGATTTAAACAGAATTAGCAAATCTCAAGTTCTGATGACAAAGACCTTGAACCAGCTAATAAAGACCTTAATTATGATCCTGATATCATGGGACAAATTCATGATCAATAAAAAAATGCCTTCTAAAAAAAAGGTATTCAAGAACATCATCCCTTATGTCATCATCTATTGCCAACTCAAAATGCTTGAAAACATCATCTATAATGATCAATTAAAATCGATTTGATTTAAGAAAATTTGGAATCCATCTAGCTAATTTTCTTAGTATATAGAGATGTATCATGATATATTTAAAGCATAGCAAAACTCCTACCTTATATTGTGTTCACTATTATAATATTTACATCAGTAAAATTTTGTCTTATATAAGTATTTTTGAAAAGTTTTCTTAGTACTATTTATTGTATTCTTTACTATCAATACAGTAAATGAAGTGTATTTATTAAACAAGTAATGTGCAATTATTGGTGTGACATGTGTGAATTGTCCTTAAAAACATATATTTTCAGGCTTTGTTTGTTTTATAAAAAAACTGGTTAATGGGTAATATTTTTTAGTTTAAAAAAAAGTTAGCTTGGTTTTCAGAAAAGTATTTTCTTTTTATTTTGGACGTGTTTAAAAATTGCAAATTTATTTCTGAAAATATCATATTATTTGTTAATTATATCAAATTTAGTCCTTAATTTTTTAATTGTTATATATTTTGTTTTGAATATTTTTATTTATTTATTTATTTTCAGTCTCATCATTATAATTTTATTTTTATATCAACTTTGGTATCTTTTTTTTTATTGTTATTTGTTTTTTTCTTATTATTTTTTTTATTGAGATTTTATTTATTTATTAGATTCGGTCCCTATTCTTTTTATTACTATTTATTTTATTTAAAATAATTTATGAAATTAAATTTTTTTTAAATTCATCACCCTTCAACTTTTTTATTTGTTAGATTTTGTTCTTATTTTTTGATTGTTATTTGAGATAATTTATGAAATTATATATATATTTTTTTAATTTTATCATTCTTTAATTTTTTTAGATATCGGTTTTGATCATTATTCTTTTAATAAATCTGAAAAAATTAAAAAATTATTTTTCAATTAATTGTTTTTATAGCATAACTAAATTGGAAAGTATTTTCAATCCTAAGGAATATGAGTGTTATAATTTAAAATCGCACCACACTCGTCGTGTAATAATTTCAACATCATCGCTGTCGTCAGCGCATTGAAAATTTTGTGGTCAGCAATTTGACAATTAATAATCGGCGAGAATCTAGTAAAACGGAGACACAATAAATATCAGTACCGATCCACCAGAATAGAAGAAGAGGAGTTAATGATATGACCTCCAACACCGGGTGGGTCCTATCGTTCTGGGGCCCATTGGACTTTGGTGGGGCCCTCCAGTGCATGCGGTGAAGCATCGTAAAAAGGGGAAGGAGAGAGTACCGGAGCGGCAGTGAGCGTCGGGGTATATGCCATTCTTGTGATGTTAGTCTTTGTCATGTGCGTCTTTTTATTGTGTACTTTTTTAGTGCCTTGATTTCTGATCAAGTGATTCTCAAACCACGTGATCTTTTCCCTGCCGCTTCTCTACTCAATCAATAATCTTTTTTTTTTCCCTTTTCTTTTCTTGTTTTACAATCTTCAATTAGTTTTAGTCAAACCATCAAAGTCTGTTGTCTTCTTTTCAATTTTACTGTATATCGTTTTAATTGCTTGATTCCGGTCTAACATTTATTTGATTGAAGCAAATCTATCTTTTGTAAATCCTAATTTATGAGAATAATAATAATAATAACATATTAATATATTATGTAAAATACATATAAACAATATCAAATTCATAATCTAATCAATACATGATTATTGATATGTAATTAATAGGTGACGAACTTAAATTTAATGCACTCAAAACCCCTCCATGACCCCAAAAAAAAGAGGTTTACCTGGACCCAATGACCATAGTCCCTGTTTGTGTCGTCTCTTGTCGGTTTAGGCAACTTGCTTGATCACAACACTCTCGCGGTAATTTTCAGGACCTCCATGCATATCTCTCAATATTTTATATTGATCCAATACATATTATTTTAAGTGAAATATAATTTAAAATATCACATAGATAAAATGACTCTTCAGCCACTCCTTTCCACTAAAGGGTAAGATTCATGAATTATAAATATCTCATTAATCCTCCAAGCTCCAGGTTCACCATCTCTTCATTCTTAATATTTTTTAACATATATATTTTCAAAGTCTTTCTCTCTAAAATATAATTGCACTTTCTTTCTAAAAAAAATACTTATTTAAATATTTAAGAGTCCTCAAATCTACCATGAAAGATATTTTACAGGTATTAGTCACTAGGCATATTAGCTTTCCAGAGACCAGATACTAACAAACAATCACCTTAACTTACCAGGCACTAGATACCGACAACCAACTACCTTAGCTAGAGAAAATAGATTAAATTACTAGAACTAAGAGATTAATCGATTATCCAATACATAAGTCTTGCTCCTAAGCTACTTAATTTTTTTAGGACTTCGTCATTGACACCATCTATTGAAAATGAACAAAAAACTAGTTCATTTCTATTTCTCAAAAGCTATTTTCATGGATGACAAAATCTCAACATAGTAGTAGCTATGTGAGTGACTATGTCTATGACTATGCCAATGACATGCTAATAGCTAAGCTAGCGTTTATGCATGCAGTTACGCCCATGGCTATGCTAACGACTACACTTGCAACAATGTCCATGGTTACGTCTTCAAGTTACGCCCACAACTACACTCAACAACTATACCTATACCCTAAGGCTACACCCACAAATAGTTTTTATGGTGGCTTGTACATGCCTAAAAGTGTCACCGAGACTCAGGGGACTCTGATGATCCACAAAAGGTGAGCTCCACCTACTAGGTGAGCTCCATCTACTAGGCGAGCTCTACCCACTGGACAGTTTCACCTACTAGGCGAGATCCACCTGTTGGATGAGCCCTACACTTTTTAAGAGATTGGTATGAGGTCTCTGTAGTGTAATGGCATCATTCTCAAAGAGATTTGTATAAGGTATTCCTAGTGTAATACCATCCCTCTCCAATGAAGGGATAGAATGAGAGGGCTACTAATGAACTCGAATTTAAATTTAACAGGCTCTAAACACCCCAACAACCCAAAAAGAATAGGTTCAGGCACTATCTAGATCCATCGACCATGGGCCCTAAGCAGTATGTCTAGGTCTATTTTCTACCCCTAATAGGTTTATGCAATTTGCTTGAGCCCAACACTCTTTTATTAATTTTTTGGGATCTCCATACGAGTTCTTTAATATTTTATATTAATCCAATATATATTATTTTGATTGGAACACAACTTAAAATATCACATGTATGAAATAACTCTTTAACCCCCATCTCCACAAAAGAATAAGACTCATGAGCTATAAATACCCTATTTATTACATTTATACCTTAATTCTTAAAGTATTTATTATACCAAAACAAGAATAAACACTCTTGTTCTTGAAATTTAAAGTTCTTAAAATGCTTTTTACTTGGAAACGTATCAAATAATATTTTATTTTTATTTTTTAAAATTTATTTTTTACATCAAAACGATCTAAAAACATGAAAAATTAAATTAAAGCTATTTTTTAATTTTTTTAAAAAACATGGTTTGATCGAAAAACAAACACCACCTAGTAGCCTATTTGATATTGCAAAGATCGGTTGTTTTTCAAAGTGTTTTTTTGCTTAGAAATGTATTTAAATAATATTTTTTTATTTTTAAAAATTCAGTTTTGATATTAATATATTAAAAAAATCTGAAAATATAAAATAAATTAATTTAAAATAAAAAAATAAAAATTTTAAAGTTTTTTAAAAAAACTTTTCAAATATGAAAATAAACGGGTTCTCGGGTTAAACGCAGTCTTTTCTCTCTCTCACTTCGTAAAAATTATTACATGAAGTAGACACATAGGATGGCTTTACAAGTAAATTAATGAAAACCCAGACCCATATTCATTTACCTCTCCTCCGAGATCTCTCTATACAGACTTCCCCTTCTCCTTTCCTTTCTCCTCCAACTCACTTCAGTTTCAACATCTCCTTCTCTCGTTCGCCAGGACTCCGCACAACAAGCCTAATACTCTCTCTCTCTCTCTCTCTAAACACAATGCAGCGGCTTACTATACTCCTTTCTCTACTTTTCCTCCTCTCCACTTCCACCACCTTCACTCGTGGCCACAATATTACTCATATACTTGGCAAGCACCCATCTTTCTCCACTTTCAACCACTACCTCACCCTAACCCACCTCGCCGGAGAAATCAACAGCCGAACCACCATCACCGTCTGCGCCGTCGACAACGCAGCGATGTCTGAACTCCTTTCAAAACACCCATCAATCGCCACCATCAAAAACATCCTTTCCCTCCATGTCCTCTTGGATTACTTCGGCACCAAGAAACTCCACCAGATACGAGAGGGCACGGCGTTGGCAGCCACCATGTTCCAGGCCACCGGGTCGGCTCCTGGGTCGACCGGATTCGTTAACATAACGGATGTTAAGGGAGGGAAAGTGGCTTTTGGACCCGAGGATAATGAAGGGAATCTTGATGTCTTTTATGTCAAGTCTTTGGAGGAGATACCTTACAACATTTCCGTTATACAGATCAGTAAGGTGTTGCCGTCGGACGTGGCAGCGGCGCCTACACCAGAGCCAAGTGCTATGAATATAACAGATATAATGTCAGCTCATGGGTGTAAGGTTTTTGCTGGCACTTTGATTGCAAATCCTGAAGCTTCCAAGACATATCAGGTAATTAACAAATAATATGATTTTTCTTACGTGTTAATACACAGTACTTTTCACTTGTTTGTATTAATTAAGATCGAGTTAAACTAATTTGGAAGACCAGCCATGATTTCACATGCTCATTTTGAGGGTTCATTGGATCCATAATGGACCGCCATACATTAATCAATTCCGAATTAATTTTGAAGAAATTTATTTTTAATCAATCTCAAATTAAATTTGAAGAAATTTATAATTATACAACTATTGATTTGCCACCAGGAACTTAATTCCATGTCGGTCAAAAGTTATGTAACATGTGTGCCCGTGTAATGTGGATATACAATTATATATTTTTATTTATTTGATTTTTTTTTATAGATTTTTATTTTCTTATAGAGTACTTTAAACTAGCCAGTCGCTTCGTGTTTTCTTTCGGTCGTTTTAAAAATTATTTCTTTTTTAATAAATCTGAATCCTAAAACAATATAATATTCATCAAAACTAATGTAACGACATTTTCTAAGATTTTGATGAGGCCTTATTATATTGATTATATAGTGCATAATCTTTCATCAATTAATATTTTTATTTTATTTTTTGGCTTAGTTAAATTTAAATTTATTATTTTCTATATCTTTTATTTACTGTATTTTCTCACCACTTTTTAATAAAATTTTATTACAGTGTATCCTTGCTTATCAAGTAGTCCGCGTCATAGTTATTAAACTTACATCGAGGGTTGATCTGGTCAAGAAGTCGGATCCCGAGTTATATAAGTTGACTTGAGTTAAAAAATAAAAAATAATGTTTATATTTTAATATTTCACATGGAAAAGTTTTGAAACAATGCATGTGAATATAAATTATAAAAAAATATATGTGAAGTGTAGTGTAGTTATCTCATGTTGAAAAGTTAAGAAATAATTCATATTGATATAGACTATCGAAAAACAAATATAAAATGTAGTATAGTTATCTCATATTAAAAAGTTAAGAAACAATCCATGTGGATGTATGCTATAAAAAAAAAGATGCGATACCAAGTATTCATAAATTAATTTTATTTTTTTTATTTATTAAAAAATAAGTCAGGTCTTACTCAAGTTACGCTGGGTCACTCGAGTTTCATGTTCACCAGACGGATCAACCGGGTTTGACTGGGCCAATTGCATACCTCTATATTTTTTATTTGAAGCTTGACTAAGATCTTAAGTCGTTTGGGTTCCAGGTCAATTTATTGATTCAAGTTTCATAACTATAAACTACATGCATTTTAAAAAACACAATATTTGTTGCAATTAATATATTTCTCACTTTTCTTTGGATTTGTTGAATTTAAATTTATTATTTCATGTTTTTGTTGTTCTTTATTTATTATATTTTGATGTTTTTGATAGTAGTTTATTATGTTAATTATATTGAAAATAATTTGTATTTTTTTAATCTTTGTGCTGATAAAGAAGCTACTATTACGTACACATTACTTGCATTGTAATTCTTGTCTCATGTTGTGAACCATTAATGGAATGGCAACATAGACGTGATTTCTTCCTTTAATTTCCAATGTTAATTATCACTTATTATTGACATTAATCTCAAATGATGGCTGCTTTCAGGACAATATTGATGGAGGATTAACAGTGTTTTGCCCTCTCGACGATCCATTCAAGGCCTTTTTTCCTAAATTCAAGAATTTAACAGCTTCTGGCAAAGTGTCATTTCTTGAATTCTTCGGTGTCCCTATTTATCAGTCCTTAGCTATGTTAAAATCCAACAATGGAATCATGAACACTTTAGCTACAGATGGCGAAAAGAAGTTTGATTTCACAGTTCAAAATGATGGTGAGGATGTGACACTGAAGACCAGGAGTATCACTGCAAAAATAGTTGGGACTTTGATCGACGAACAGCCACTAGCTATATATACCATTGATAAGGTCTTGCTGCCGAAGGAATTGTTTAAAGCAGCACCAACACCAGCTCCAGCGCCCGCCCCGGAGAAGGAGGTGGCTGATGCGCCAAAATCTAGCAAACATAAGAAGCCATCCTCCGATGTTGTTCCATCAGACTCACCGGCCGATTCACCTGATGGCGACCTAGCAGATCAAACAGCTGATGACAATGCTAGTGTGACATTATATGGTGGAAGACTTGTTGCCATGGTATTGAGTTTGTGCTCAGGGCTTTTGCTGCTGTAAGTTCCTTTAAATTGAGAATTTTCTACTCACGGCGAGGAAGGAGTCAGACCTCGATGGCTAATTTATCACCCATTTAGAGTGTGTTTTATTTGTTATTTCATGTCTTATTGATATAGATCGTGTTATTTTTTTCTTCTTTTTTTCTCACTTTTCTTGTCTTTTATTTTTGTGTATTTGGAAAGTTTGTGAGCTGAATCTCGCGGCAGATACTGTAGATCTATGGAAAAATATTGTTCTTGTCATCGACCATGAAGATTTTGGCATGGTAATAAGGAACTTTTGTGTGCAAATGACTGGAGAATTCCAATTCTTCCACTGCCTCGTTTCTAGACTGCATAGATTTATTGATTCCTGCATCGTTTCATTTCCTTCTTGGTAGTTTGATTTTTTGCCAAGATGGCTATGTTTTATGCCATCCAAATACTATATGCTTAGTTTAATTTCATTTTCTATCAAAAGTATATGAAAAAAATAAAAAATATTGCAAATCCTCTGCCACCCGAACCCAAGATCTCAGGCACAGTAAAATATCTGCTGTCAGTACAACACTGACCACATCATTCCTTCCGAGGCTTTTGGCTGTGGCAAACAATTACAAGTAAAGAAGATTCACGTAGAAAATGACAAAAGCCATCCGTAAAACAGGAAAAAAAACAAAAAAAAGTTTTGAAACAAATAATTTAGGGCCACCTTTAACTTGCATGAGGAGGAGGAGGAGGATTGAACAAGTTTGGAAATGCAATTGTGCAGAAGGTGAAAATACCTGAAGATTCACAATTATAATCTTTCCCCACCTTAAGAACATTCCAAGTAGAGTTTTTAAGGGTCCGGTGCTGGATTGTGAAGGAGGAGGATTGAAGAAGTTTGAAAATGCACTTGTGCAGAAGGTGAAAATACCTGAAGATTCACAATTATAATCTTTCCCCACCTTATGAACATTCCAAGTATAGTTTTTAAACCTGATCGGTTCAGTCCTGGATCCTCAGCTAAGTCCAGGTTTAAGTTTCAGAAGTTCAGAAGTTACTCGCATCAATCATGCCAGCATTGAAATTTAATGCTTAGTTATAAAGGATAGCGTGGGAAACTGGATCCTATGTGTAATCCTTTTCCTCTGATGCATGTCTGTTTAAACATTTATTACAATTGTTATAACTATCTTGTTAAAATTAATGTCATTTTTCGTATTTTTTATATACTTTATTTATGGCACATTAAGTAATCTAAAATCCATATGAAAGTTGAGATCATACGATGGTACCAAAGTAAATTCAAGTAGAGAGAAAATTGTAGGTTTGCTATATTCTAGAAATTAAAAACTCAATTTTGATATTAATAAGTTTTTTGAGAGAAATTTTAGTAAAATATTTTTAATATTTTATATCATTGAAAAAGATATATTGAGATTAAAAATAAGTTTTTATTGAGTTTAAATTGGTGTTATTTGGAGTGATTAGTCACTTTTTTGAGGTTATAAATAATTTAATTAATTTTATAATTATTTTTTTATGTGCTTTTAGATGAAAATAAATGAAAAATAAATTTTTAGATTCAAGCTTGGCTTGACTTTTTAAACACGTTTAATAATCAGGATTTGAACAAGTAAATAGCTCATCATCTACTGCATGTTTTTTTTAAAAATAAAATAATTGATGATGCATTGTTTTTTTTAAATATAAAATATAAGACCAAACACGCGAGTCGAAGTCCATACCTTCTTTCTTTTAAACTAGTACACAAGCCCAATTTTTTTGGTCCAAGCACCTAACCACTTTCTATAGTTTATTTCTAATTAATTTTTTAGATTTTGATTGAAATGTAAAATACTTAACATTATATTTAAATTATTAGTCAATTATGCCATATTGTTTAGATAAAATTAGCAAGAACAATTTATTTTTCAATTATTATATACTTATATGGAAAAAAATGATTGTAGCTATTTAATTAAAATAAAAATTTTATTTTTTTAAGAAAAACTTTTATAGATTTTTTATATGATTTTATCTCATTAATAATTTTTTTTTGCCTTTAATCACATATAAAATATAGAGATATTATTTTTATTTTTTATTAAGACTTGTTTTTGAGATCATAATGAGTTTTTTTTTTTAAATAAAACACAATGCTTATGATTAAAACAAATATGCTTTTGTTAAATAATAAAGATATACATTTTTTATACTTATTTCAAATGATTAAAATTTTAAATAAATATTTATTTTAATTGTCACAAATTTTTTGAATCACTGTCTTTTATTTAAAAAGCATGCCACTAATAATAAATTATGTATTCTTTTAAAAAGATAAAAAAATTTTATGATGATAATATTAGTTTTTTTTAATGGATAATTATGTACTATCTTATGCAGAATTTCTAAAATAATGTTTTTTTACTAACATTGAGAATAAAATATCTATTTTCTTAATATTCTAATTATATTTTTTATATATTTTTATCAATTTTATTATTCTCGTGTTTTTTCATATAGTTGCGGAGAGATAATCAATTAATTTTTTTTTATTATTTTTAATTAATTTTTGTTTTAACAACAACAATAATGTTTCTGCTTAAAAAACAATGTTTCTCATGAAATAACATGTTTTCATGAAAAAAAAATAAAATGCGTTAATAAAAAATATACATTTTTTTAATAAATATTTATTTTTATTATTATATAATTAAATAAAAAATAAATTTTAAAAATAAAATTATTAACCTCAGTCAAACTTATGATTTACATAAATTATGTTTTAGTAAGTTAATTAAAATATTATTATTTTATTTTAAAAAAACATTAATGACGTCGATTGATTAGAAAGGATGTTGTGGATATTGGAACAATTGAAGAAGCAGCAGGCGGATCTCTTCAATTACTGGCTCGCCTCTAAATATTTGTGCTGGCTCCTACATTCAGTTTTGAAAGAGTAAAATTACCTTACATTTTACTTCAGACAGAAAATTTTATATATATATATCGATCCCCTCAATGATCTCCAAACTGCCGTGTTTTTGCAGAAAATTAAGCCTGAACGGAATTTGATTGTGGTGGATTTTCTTGTTTACTGTGTTTTCTTGGCTGTGTTAAGAACTTTGTTACATGGAACTTATGGTTAAGTGTCTTTTGACAGGCTGAACCTGGCTTGTAAGGAAGGAGTAGAAGTGCAGATAAACGTCGAGCATTGGAGCACGCTCACCATCAAGTTTGACAAAACCATCCACTGGAGTTTCGTAAGGTAATTCTTTGGAAAGAGTTCCAGCGGTAAAGTCTACTATTGTCATCTTCGATGAAACAGTGCAGCATACTGCAGAAAAGAACCAAGTTTCACTGCAACTTGAAGATAGATCAAACTGGGAAGTGCTGAACTTTTGACTTGTACTGAAACAACCATGCAGGAAAGGAATGGCAATTTCACCATCTATTTCAGTTAGTTCTCCACATACTCAATCAATGGATTTGTTTGGTGCTGATCAAAGTTTGTCTGTACATGGATGGAAACTGAAGGAATTGACTTTGAAAATTTGGATCTTTCAGATAACGCACTTGAAAGGGTAATTGCTGTGGAGCGGCTTTGCAAATCTGTTTGCCTTGAAACACCTTTATCCCATTTCTCTACTGCACATGACAAACATAAAACACTAAATATATATCAGCCTGTCCCTGTAGGATTTTTAGAAGGGATGGAGCTGACCACCACCATCAATACGAATAGCAAGACTGGCAAGCAGCTTGAGGCTAATTCCAATTGCTTCAGTGACAAAGTGACCTATACCTTGCATGGGAGGCTGCATTCTGACTCCCCAGAATTTTGTAATGCTGTGATCTACTTGGGGTGTTAGGAAACCTTATATGTCTCCAGTTGGGAAGCTCTGGGAAGGAATCACATTGAAGTCTGGCAGTTCAGAGAAGAGAGTGAGCTCAATTCCAGATCTTCCCTGCATCAGTGAAGAAAATGAGAACACAAAGGAGGTACCTGAAACATTTCAGGATGGCAATGGTTCAGAACAGATGGTTAGCTAAGTCAAAAGAGAACCACTTGTTGATATTACAAAAAGTTCTAATCCTTCAATATCGGTTAATGAATCTGAGATAGTCAGTGATAGATGCAGTCTTGCTTCCGTGAACACAGAACTTAGCGTCAATGATACGGGTGGAAGGGACAAAACTGATGCAAGAAAACCAGAAAGGGAATAGAAGGAAATGTAACAGCAAGGCAAAGGAGAATCAAAGCATACTTGGAGCAAATGATTTTGAAAGGGCCAAAGAATCTCATGATAACAGATTCAATAAGCCAATCTTATTTGGAAAAACCAGTTTGAGGAAAGGAGATTCGGGTCTTGCAGGGATGAAGTTGAAACATAAAAATATTGTGTCAAACATTACTTCCTTCATTCCACTTGTGCATCAAAAACAAGCAGCGGCTGTTGTTACAGGTAACATCTAAATCTTCTTTTCTTTTGTCCTATCTGTTCCTCTCTTACATGATTATTTGTTAAGAAGACTGCCTTTTCCCTTCCTTTGATTAATGGCTACCATAAAAGTTAAATTCATCATTTTGTGAATCTTTGAATGTGTTTTTGTAATACGATAAGCTTAAAGTAACAGTGTCAGATTACAAGGTCCAGACCCACAGTTTGAGTTTATTCATGGTTATGAAAAGATTACAAATGTTGGGAAAACTAGGGACAACTAACCGGATCAATTCAGCGGAATACAATTCACAATTCACAAGTCCCAATCCTTTTTCCCTCTTTGTGCAGTAAAAAACAGAATCAAACAATGAACAAAAATAATGCAACAATCGCACAAATCAACGCCAAGATTTTTACGTGGAAAACCCGATGCGGGAAAAACCACGGGACCGGAGTCCACCTAAAAACTTCCACTATCACAAATAATGGGTTCACAATTGTTCTTCCTCAGATTCAACTAAGGGCTACAACATATATATATCATCAAGAACAACTTATTCTCGGATTACAACAAGATTAAAGAGAGTAATGTTAGAGAAAAGCTCACAACACTGACAGCCCCGTTTTCTGTCAAAACGACCAGCTTCCACACCACCAATCTTCAATCCAACCGTTCAGAATGAAGAGTAACGTGTCTAGAAGCTGCTGTCCAAATCTCAGCCTGATCCAACGGTGAACGAACTGGAAATCGAAGAAAGAAGACAGACTGCTCTGCTGCCTCCTCTTCTTTCTTTCTCTCGGTTTTTCTCTGCTCTCGCGTTCTTCACTACTGCCTCTACAGTGGCAGTTTCATTTTCAATCAAAGAGGCAGCCAGCTGCCTCCTTAATTAATGTGGTGGTCCTCCCATCACATGGTGCGGGACCACACAACAAATCTCCCCCTCACGCACTATGTGAGGAATTCGCCATACTGGCGATCAACATGTAAGCTTCGATTTAGGAGGCTCTGACAAGCCTGCCTCCTTTCTGCAAAACTCAAACTTCTCTCTCGGTAGAGGTTTGGTCATCATGTCTGACACGTTGTTATCGGTATGGATCTTCTCAACAACAAATGACTTCATCTCCATAGCATCTCGAATCCATTGATATCTAACCTCAATGTGCTTTGATCGAGAGTGAAAAGTAGGATGCTTACTGAGATGGATTGCACTTTGACTGTCACAGTGCAACACAAAGTTCTCTTGAACTAGGCCAAGTTCATGTAAGAACTTTTTCATCCATAACAACTCTTTGCCCCCTTCAGTAAGAGCAATATATTCAGCCTCGGTAGTGGATAATGCAACATATTTTTGCAACCTTGATTGCCATAAGACTGCTCCCCCTGCAAACTTCATCAAGTATCCTGATGTGGACTTTCTAGAATCAACATCACCAGCCATATCTGCATCTGTGTATCCATCCAACACAGGTTTATCATTACCAAAACATAAGCTGAAACTAGAAGTACCTTTGAGATACCTGAGTATCCATTTCACTGCTGACCAGTGTTCTTTACCAGGATTGGAGAGGAACCGACTGACTACACCAACTGCATGAGCTATATCCGGCCTTGTGCAAACCATGGCATACATCAAGCTACCAACTGCGGATGCATAAGGAACCTTTTTCATCTCATCTCTTTCTTCATCACTTGAAGGACACTACTTAGAACTTAGTTTAAAGTGGCTTGCAAGTGGAGAACAAACCGGTTTGGAGTTGCTCATGTTGAATCTCTCAAGTACCTTTTGAACATATCTCTCCTGAGATAGCCAAAGTTTCTCCTTCTTCCTGTCACGTGTGATCTTCATGCCAAGAATCTGTTTTGCCGGTCCTAAGTCTTTCATTGCAAAAGACTTGCTTAACTCTTCCTTCAACATCTGAATCTTCTTAGCATCATGGCCAACAATCAACATATCATCCACATACAACAACAGAATAATAAAGTTTCCATCTGGAAACCTTTTCATAAATACACAATGATCAGAAGTGGTCCTGTCATAACCATGGTCCACCATGAAAGAATCAAACTTCTTATACCATTGTCTTGGAGCTTGCTTTAACCCATATAGGCTCTTTTTCAACTTGCAAACTAACGCTCTCTTTACCTTTTGCTTTAAACCCTTTCAGTCGCTCCATGTAGATTTCTTCATCTAAATCACCATGGAGAAAGGCGATTTACATCAAGTTGCTCAACTTCAAGATTCAAACTAGTAGCTAAGCCAAGTACAACTCGGATTGAAGACATCTTGACCACTGGTGAAAAGATTTCTTCAAAATCAATACCCTTCTTCTGACCGAAGCCTTTCACAACCAATCTTGCCTTGTACCTTGGTTGTGAGCAATGTTCATCAATTTTCAACCTGAACACCCATTTGTTCTTGAGTGCTCTCTTACCTTTAGGAAGCTTCACTAACTCAAAGGTATGGTTTTCATGCAAGGATTTCATCTTTTCTTGCATTGCTTGCAACCACTCACTTTTCTTCTCATGTGACATGGCTTCATCAAAGCATTCTGGCTCTCCCCCATCAGTAAGTAGCACATACTCATGAGGAGAATATTTGGTGGAAGGTTGGCGAGGTCTAGTTGACCTCCTCAATTGTGGCTCATCTGGAGCTTCCTGCATAACCTGTTCAGGAATAACATCAATATCATCATTAGCTGATTCAAGATCACCAACTAATGGCTCATCAAGAAAACCATAATTTTCATCATTTTGCAAATCTCCCCCATGATTAACAGGCATCAAAGGTAACTGTGGAGTAGGTTTTGGATTTGAATTAGATGGAAAAAAAGTTGTAGACTCTGTTTTCTCCTTCAGTTCAAAGTCTTCAATGGTTTGATCTTCAAAGAAGATAACATCTCTGCTTCTCACAATTTTCTTCTCCTTTGGATCCCACAACCTATAGCCAAACTCATCATCTTCAGATCCCAAGAAAATACATTGCTTTGTCTTGCTGTCAAGCTTGGACCTTTCATCCTTTGGAACATGTATAAATGCTCTGCATCCAAACACTCTCAAGTGTGCATAGGAAACATCCTTTCCTTTCCAAACTCTATCTGGAACATCAAACTCAAGAGGAACCGATGGAGAAAGGTTGATCATGGCAAGCAGGTCTTCATTGCCTCACCCCAAAAGGACTTAGGCAGCTTTGCATGAGAGAGCATACATCTAATTCTTTCAACAATGGTTCTGTTCATTCTCTCAGCCACTCCATTCTGCTGTGGAGTCTTAGGAACGGTCTTCTCCAACTTGATACCATGTTCCCTACAAGATTACTTCAAAAGGACCTCTCAGTATTCACCACCATTATGCCGTCGAACACATTGAAGCTTTCTGCCAGTTTCTCTTTCAACTCTGGCATGGAAATCCTTGAAGACATCAAGCACCTGATCTTTGGATTTCAAACAAGTGGCCCAAATCTTCCTGGAGTGGTCATCAATAAAACTAACAAAGTACAATGCACCTCCAAGAGACTTATCAATCATAGAGCAAACATCAGTATGAACTAAATCAAGAACATGTGACCTTCTATGTGAAGGTGATCTTTGAAATGCAACTCTATGTTGTTTACCAACTAAACAATGAGTACATGTGTTCAAGTTCATACCTTTCAATGGAAGGTAGTTCTTCTTGGCAAGGATGCCAAGACCTTTCTCACTCAAATGTCCAAGCCGCTTATGCCATAGATCAGTAGAGCAATCTTCAATTGCATTCACCTCCCCTTTGATCACCTTGGCTTGTGACATGTAGAGACCCATCTTCTTCCCTATAGCAACAATTAGGGAATTTCTGGAGAGCTTCCATTTACCATCTCCAAAGTAACTGTGATAGCCTTCTTCATCAAGAGTACCTGTAGAGATTAAATGTAGGCGCATATCAGGCACATGCCTAACATCTTTGAGTAGCAACTTGCACCCAGTATTGGTTTCCAACCAAATATCTCCAATGCCCACAACACTAGCCATCCCTTGATTTCCCATCCTAACTTGACCAAAGTCACCAGCAGTGTAGGATGTGTAAAAATCATGTCGGGGTGTAACATGGTATGAAGCTACTGAATCTGCAACCCAGGTGGTATCTTGACATGCAAGATTAACACAGCCATCATCACACACAATGGCAACATCACCATCAAATACAACTGCAGCTGTACCATTCTCTTCATTCTTGTCTTCATCTCTACCCTTTTTATCTCTTTTATACTTTCTGCAATCTTTTTGCATATGTCCAGGCTTGTCACAATAGTAGCTCTTAAAACCCTTTCTTGACTGAGATCTTCCTCTTGGCTTCTATTTGCCTTTTCTATTGCTGGATTCTCCATCTTGCTTGCCGTGAGAGAACCTGCTTTGACTTCTCCCTCGACTTTTCGGAACAAGTGCATGAGACTCAGAAGTGCTTGTCCCTTTCCTCCTCTTCTCTTCATTGAGGGTACAATCCTTCACTGTTTTCAAAGTAAGCTTTCCATTCGAAGTAGAATTGCTAAGTGACACTACCAAAGTCTCCCAACTATCTGGCAATGAACTCAATAGGATTAATGCTTGCATTTCATCGGCTAACTCAAGGTTCATCAATGACAGCTGATTCAAGAACCCTTGGAAAACATTTATATGCACTGAAGCATCTTCACCATCTCTATACTTCAAATTTACAAGGTCTCTAATTACAAAAACCTTGTTTTGTGCATTCTCCTTGGCAAAGGTTTCTTCCAGCGTCTTCCACACTGTATAGCAGTCATGTTCTTGAGAAATATGATTAATGGACTTAGAAGATACCCATTTTCTAACATTAGCTGTAGCCTTTCTATTTAGTCCATTCCATTTTGCATCATCCATATCATCAGGCTTTATTCCTTTACATTCAATTGGCAAAGCCAAATCATTGCAATATAAGTGATCCTCCATCATTGTTTTCCATAGGAAATAATTTGAGAAAGTGAGCTTTATCATACCCGAATCTTCCTTTTCCATTTTAACTGCACAAGAATTCAATCTACACAACCAAATGCTCTGATACCACTTTGTTGGGAAAACTAGGGACAACTAACCGGATCAATTCAGCGGAATATAATTCACAATTCACAAGTCCCAATCCTTTTTCCCTCTTTGTGCAGTAAAAAACAGAATCAAACAATGAACAAAAATAATGCAACAATCGCACAAATCAACGCCAAGATTTTTACGTGGAAAACCCGATGCGGGAAAAACCACGGGACCGGAGTCCACCTAAAAACTTCCACTATCACAAATAATGGGTTCACAATTGTTCTTCCTCAGATTCAACTAAGGGCTACAACATATATATATCATCAAGAATAACTTATTCTCGGATTACAACAAGATTAAAGAGAGTAATGTTAGAGAAAAGCTCACAACACTGACAGCCCCGTTTTCTGTCAAAACGACCAGCTTCCACACCACCAATCTTCAATCCAACCGTCCAGAATGAAGAGTAACGTGTCTAGAAGCTGCTGTCCAAATCTCAGCCTGATCCAACGGTGAACGAACTGGAAATCGAAGAAAGAAGATAGACTGCTCTGCTGCCTCCTCTTCTTTCTTTCTCTCGGTTTTTCTCTGCTCTCTCGTTCTTCACTACTGCCTCTACAGTGGCAGTTTCATTTTCAATCAAAGAGGCAGCCAGCTGCCTCCTTAATTAATGTGGTGGTCCCCCCATCACATGGTGCGGGACCACACAACACTTAATACTCAATTGGCATTTTGGCTCTGTGAGCACGATCCTTCATATTTGACTGTCTTGGTTTTCAGCTCAAAATGCTTCATGGGGCTGAGTATATTTGATCATTTTGGTTTTCTCCATGCAGTTGTATCTGAAAACATTGGTCAAGTCATTTTCAATTATAAGTTTCCCAAATCTTAAATCCAAGGCAGTTTGATGTTTTCTCTCGACACAAACATACAGGTTGCTGTTTGTTTCAGACTTCAGATTGTTTTTGCTCTTAAATTGAAACATAAAATTGTGCCTTTCGAAGTATAAACATAAATCTCTAAATGAGCCGAGTTTGGTTTTTTAAGTTTCTTGTGTTTATTTTCTTTGTAGAACTTGTTTCACGTAACCAGCAACCACAGATATATTATGTCGTTGACCCAAACAGCTTGGTTAAGGCATTTTAATAATAAGAAGGGCATTGAAACTATCCAACATGCTATTGTTTCAGGTTGCTTTTGTTATATTGAAATATAACCGTGCAATTTTGATTAAGCTATAATATGCAATTATTAACACCTGTCTTCATGCCTCGTTTAATTTAGGAGATTTTATATATTTGGTCATTGTAGGTTAAGTTCTTCTTGTATTTGATTGTAATATCATAACAATCCCATGCTAGTGTTTGGCTATGGCTTCCACTCTCTTGGTGCTTCCATTTCTCTGTAAGACTTGAGTTTTCATAGGATGGTAAACATGCCTAAGAAGAGGCATATCACGATCATGTTACTTTTTCATTGAACAAATGCTGTATGTTTATGGTAGCATTCCTACGTCTCCTCTGTTTTAGCTGATAATGAATTTTGGAGTTCTGTTGCTTCTTTGTAGGAAAAAGGGATGTGAAAGTGAAAGCCCTGGAGGTCCCGAGGTTGCAAAGCGTCTTACAAGAAAGAAAATGAACGAAAGACGAGGAAAGTAGCCTTGAAACTTGAGCGAGCAAAGATGGAGGAACAAAATGATGGAAAATCAAGCATTACTCCTGAAGTTTGTCACGAACAGAAGGAAAGAAGGCACAAACTAGCAAGGGGGAAACTGAAACAGGATTTTGATTTTTAAATAAATGGAAACAAACAGCTGCGTTAAATGCGCCTTCATTTTATATTCTAGTAGGCCATTGGTACAACCCACGTAGTGATGCCACTGGCATTTACAATATTGTCTTTAAATTCCCTAATCATTGTAACAGAAAATGTGGAAATTTTATAACAGAATTCTCAGACTCTATTCCCTGTTCTCTCTTTCTCTCAACACGTTCCTGACGTGATAACCTTCTTCTCCCTTCTCAAACCTCTTTCCCCTTCGTTCTTCCCTTGCTTTATTCAAGGCTTCCAGTTAACCTGCAGCAAATTGGTATCAGAGCCCTCATCTTTGGATTCAACAAATGGCACCAGAAACTAGATCCCAAGATGTAAGAAGAATGGATGATTCTTTGGAAGCTGCTAATCAAAGAGTCAATGGAATAGAAGTCAAGTTGCACGCTCAGTCAGATGACCTAGCCCAGCTGAAAGCCATGATGAAGGAAATGGCAAATCAACAAATCTCTATTAAACAAACTCTGCAAACCTTGGTGGGTGAAGCAAGTTCCTCCCAGCATGTTCGAATGCCCCAACACCCTGCTCCGGCCAGCAACCAAGATTGGACAGGAGAAGGACCACCTACCTACAGGTCACGCAGACCCCGGCGAGATTTCCCTTCTTTTGAAGGGGAAGAAGTGCATAAATGGTTGTACAAATGCAACCAGTATTTCGACTTAGAAGAAATTCCTGAGACTGACAAACTGAAACTAGCTTCATATTATTTGGATGGCTTGGCACTTTACTGGCATCAGAATTATACCAGAAACCTAGAAGGACATGAGGTTACATGGGCAGAATATGTGGATGCATTGTGCTGTCGATTTGGAGGTCAAAAGGACCCCTTAGAAGAACTCACTGAGCACAAGCAGGAAGGAGACTTGGAAGGTTATATCAGGGACTTTGATATGCTATGGAATAGAGCACAAATCTCAGAGAAGCAGGCCTTGGTGTTCTTCCTAGGAGGCTTGGAGATAGAAATCAAGAACCTAGTAAAAATGTTCGAGCCAAAATCACTCAAACAAGCTTACAACCTAGCTAGGTTGCACAACAATACCCTCACATACCGAAAAATCACCCCTCATTACCCAAAACAACATAGCCTGGCAAGTTCCAACTCCCAGCCTGCAAAATTTACATATCCTGCCAACACTTACAAGACCAACCCTAGTCACCCCTTCAATCCTTCAAAACCATCCCCACCAGCCTTGTTGCCTACGCCTACCAACCCACCCTTCAACAATAATAATGTATACCCTAACCACAAACCTGCCAGACCTATCAGAACCAAAGAAATGGATGAAAGAAGAACCAAGGGCCTATGCTTTTGGTGTGATGATAAGTTCGTACCAGGGCATAGATGCAGAAACCGCAAGCTATATTTCCTCTGTATAGTAGAGGATGATGGAGATAATTCATTAGAAGAAAAGGAAACCATGGAGGCAAGGAATACAGAAAATCTCACCCCTCATCTATCTCTCCAAGCAATCCATGGCACAGCAGGATGTCAAACCATCAAGATATGGGGAAAGATAGACAAATGTCCCATCTTAATCTTGATTGATTTGGGCAGTACTCACAACTTCATTCATGCTGATCTGATGGACAAACTTGAATGCCCCACGACAACCATAAAGCCTATGGTGGTGGAGGCAGCGAATGGTGGCATCATGTCTTGCACTTCAGTATGTAAGAACCTGCAGTGGAAGATGCAAGGAGTTCAGTTCCAGGCAGACATATATGTTATGAAGTTACAAAACTATGATATGATTTTGGGAATCCAATGGTTGAAGCTGCTAGGAAATGTATTGTCCAACTATGAAGATAGATGGGTATCCTTTTGGTGGCAGAACAGAGAAGTAACTTTAAGAGGAGAAAATCCTAGAATTGCTCAATCTATACGCCTAGAGGAACTAAATGGACTGCTTAGCACTGAAACCTTATTATCTGAAGTCAGATTTTGCAGCTTGAGAGTGGTGGGAAAGGCTGAATTGGTAAACCCTGCTCAGGGAATACCACATGCTGGGGAAGGCAATGAGGACTCACCATTACAGACTCTACTAATAGCCTACCAGCATATTTTTTGTGATCCCCGAGGGTTGCCCCCAGCTAGGAGACATGATCAAAAAATACCCCTGAAGGACGAGAGCCAGGCTGTCAATTTGTGATCCTACAGATACTCAGGATTACAAAAAGATACTCTAGAGACTCTAGTGGCTGAAATGCTGGAGGCAAGCATAGTGCAGCCCAGCAACAGTCCCTTTGCCTCTCCAGTGGTGCTTGTGAAAAAAAAGGATCAGACTTGGCGATTTTGTGTTGATTTTAGAGCCCTCAACAAGATCACTATCAAAGATAAGTACCCTATTCCTATAATAGATGAACTGCTAGAAGAACTAGAAGGGGCTGCCATCTTTTTGAAAATTGATCTAAGGGCAGGTTACCATCAGATTCGCATGGTCTCAGAAGATGTTTTTAAAACAGCCTTTAGAACACATAATGGCCACTATGAGTTCCTAGTCATGCCCTTTGGCTTATCTAATGCACCGGCCACCTTCCAAAGTTTAATGAATGATATTTTTTGAGATCATTTAAGGAAGTTTATTTTAGTTTTCTTTGATGATATATTGGTTTACAGTAAAACCATGGCCGACCACTTACAACACCTTAGATTGGTATTTGAATTGCTATGTACCCATCAATTAGTAGCCAAGGAAAGTAAGTGTGTGTTTGGGACACGACAGATGGAATACTTGGGACATGTAATCACCAAAGAGGGAGTAGCAACAGACCCACACAAGGTTACTGCTATCTTGCAATGGCCCATACCTACAACCATCAAACAACTTAGAAGTTTCCTAGGTTTAACAGGGTATTATAGAAAGTTTGTGCTAGGTTATGGAACTATTTGCAGACCCCTTACTCAGTTACTACAAAAAGACTCCTTTAAATGGACAAACACAGCCACCTTGGCCTTCAAACAGCTCCAAGCCGCAATGTCCCAACCCCCTGTGCTAGCCCTGCCTAATTTTGACAAAACATTTGTAGTAGAAACCGATGCTTCAGGAGTGGGTATAGGAGGGGTACTGATGCAAGAAGGACACCCCATTGCATTTGTAAGCAAAGCCTTAGGTCCTAGACAGCTAGCCCTGTCCACTTATGAGAGGGAGTTGCTGGCCATTGTTTTTGCTGTTACAAAATGGAAGCACTACCTATGGGGCAGAAGGTTTCTCATCAGGACAGACCACTCCAGCCTCAAATTCCTGCTAGACCAGAAGACTACACATGTTACCCAACAGGTATGGCTAACTAAGCTATTGGGTTTTGATTATGAAATTGAATATAGAAGGGGTAAAGACAATCTAGCTGCAGACGCCCTCTCCAGAATTTCTCACAATGAGTTGGGTGCATTAACCCTTTCATCCATTTCCACCTCTCTCATGGGAGACATTAAGAAGACTTGGGACACTGATCACAACCTGAGACAGCTGATAGCAGACCTCACCAAGGATGCTAGCTCACACTCCAACTACTCATGGGTTAATAACACTCTCATTCAAAAGGGGAAGGTGGTAGTGGGACAAGCACCGAACTTACATCATCAACTTATCAAACTCTATCATGACTCTGCAGTAGGGGGGCATTCAAAAGCTACGGTTACTTCAAAAAAATTAGGGCAGGTGTTCTATTGGAAGAAACTCCAAAAGCTGGTGAGGCAATACGTCAGGGAATGTCCAGTTTATCAACAGAACAAGGGGGAAAATGTCAAGCCTCCAGGTCTACTGCAACCATTACCAGTACCACATGCTCCTTTTATAGATATTAGCATGGATTTTATTGAGGGACTGCCAAAATCAGAAGGGAAGGAAGTCATTTTTGTGGTGGTCGACAGGTTTAGTAAGTATGCCCATCTTATGGCCCTCACCCACCCCTACTCTGCCATTACAGTAGCCAAGGTTTTTATGGAAAATGTGTATAAATTGCATGGGATGCCAGCAACAATTGTGAGTGACAGAGACAACATTTTTCTCAGCCAGTTTTGGAAGGAGTTATTCAAACAGCAGGGGGTCAATTTGCAATACTCTACAACCTATCATCCACAGTCTGATGGACAGATAGAAGTGGTCAATAAATGCATCGAGGGCTACCTAAGATGCATGACAGGAACCATCCCTACACAATGGGGACGCTGGCTGAGCTCCTGTGAATGGTGGTACAATACAAACTACCACTTCTCTACTAAGAAGACACCCTACGAGATCTTATATGGAATGGGGCCTTCAGTTCACATTCCCTATACACCTAAGGATTCACCCGTGGAGGCTGTGGGCCAGTATTTAACCCAAAGAGAAGACATGTTCAAACTCATCAGGAGCAATTTATTGCAAGCACAAAACCGAATGACACAGCAAGCCAACAAGAAAAGAAGCGAAAAGATGTTTTCTGAGGGTGACTTAGTCTATCTGAAACTATAACCGTATCGACAGAAATCGGTTCACAGGTGACCCTCTTACAAATTATCAACAAAGTATTATGGCCCCTACACAATCATCAAGAAAATTGGAACAGTGGCATATAAACTACAATTACCTGCTACTGCCGTGATCCACCCCGTCTTTCACGTTTCCCAATTAAAGAAGCATGAAGGCAACCATGTGGTGCAGTCAGATCTCCCCATTGTCCCCGCACAACCCCTGCTACAACCACAGAAAATTGTTGAGAGACGAATGGTCAAAAAGGGAAATACAACATCAACTCAGTTTTTGATTCTATGGAAAAACTTACCCTTAACAGAAGCAACCTGGGAGGATGCTGAGGAGTTTGAGTGGCGATTCCCTCCATTCCACCTTGAGGACAAGGTTGATTTCATGGACGGGGCATTGTCACGAACAGAAGGAAAGAAGGCACAAACTAGCAAGGGGGAAACTGAAACAGGATTTTGATTTTTAAATAAATGGAAACAAACAGCTGCGTTCTGTGCAGCTTCATTTTATATTCTAGTAGGCCAGCTGGTACAGCCACGTAGTGATGCCACGCTGGCATTTACAATATTGTCTTTAAATTCCCTAATCATTGTAACAGAAAATGTGGAAATTTTATAACAGAATTCTCAGACTCTATTCCCTGTTCTCTCTTTCTCTCAACACGTTCCTGACGTGATAACCTTCTTCTCCCTTCTCAAACCTCTTTTCCCTTCGTTCTTCCCTTGCTTTATTCAAGGCTTCCAGTTAACCTGCAGCAAAGTTCAACTTGTCAAAAGTAAAGTCAAAGTCACATATAATTCCTATTGGAACATCGACAAGATGCAAAATCTTTCTCTCTTTCTCACCGAAAGGAAGGAATTTTTTTTTTTTTTTGTTCTATTGATGGCGAGTGTTTTTGTTCTCATATGTCTTGCTTTCTACCTTGCTGCAGTTGGTGGTCCCATGTAGGCTTCTTAAATTGATGATTTTGCCGAACTTCACATGCATATAACCTTTCTTGCAAATGGAGTGTTGGCATGACTATAAAGCAGCATTGCATGGGTGATTGGATGACATAATAATGAAAGACTCTTTTTGTTGCCCTTCATTCTCCGTTGTCCATCACTTTTCCTTATTACTAGCCACCTTGTAGAAAGTTCTCATAAAAAAAATTGTTCTTTTTATGTCTAGTGTGGTATAATCCTGCTCAGGCTTCTTATGTTATTGTCGGAAATGACTGTCTTTTACAAGGCAGCCGAGAATGGCAACTTGATGTCTAACACAAGCCAAGAATAGTCATATGAATTTTCTCCATACAAAGGTTCAGATGATGAAGATGACGAGAATACATTTTTTCCATCATGGGCCAGGTAGGCAACTCAATTTTGTTCTTGATAGAAATACCCTTTTAAGAAAACTAGGCTTTTAATTCACACAGGCACTATGCATGCATATGCAGCAGTGCTGTTCCTCCATGATGTTTCTTGCTTATTATCAGTCTTCCTTCTCTGGGAATTACTGCAATAGATGAATTGACAAAAGCCATTTTCCATTGAAAATATACTTAATGTTAAATTTATATCCTCTTTTGCCTTTCGAGACTTCAATATCTCTCCATGGATTAATGAAGCATTCATAAGCAGCTGTTTCTTTCTGCAGTATAAATTATGTGACTCTGATTGTTTCTTCCCTGCAAAGTATAGACCCACAAACCATTTTCGCCCCAGAAAGCTTTCCAAATGTTGCTGAATGTATATTCAGATAGTATAGTATCTTGAAATCTGACATTTATTTTGGACTAAACTGTATTACTACTTCGTAGCTCTTTTGCCCAGAAAGCTTCAGCAAAAACAGCGGGCTCAGCAATGAAGTTTGGCAGCACTGTATTCCTTGGGTTCTTCAGCAATAACTTCAAACCCTTTGTACATTAAAAGGTTTGCTTTTTTTTTTCTCCCTCTGGAAAATAGCAAGACTGTTTGGTTTGATGCAGTGGCACTGCATATTGCTGTGAACATCTATGTAGGTGCATCTTATGACAATGACATTCAATCCTTTGTTGTGGCAGTTTGCCGCCACAACCTACCACCCTTTGTTCTCCACCTCAACCTATTCTGTCTCAAATATCTGTAGGAAAAAAAAAATAATCCAGAAAGAAGTTTCACTCTCAAACTTGGTGGGATCAATTGTTTGGATCCATCTTCTGTATTATGTTCTCTTAATAATGAAACGTTTTTAGTGCATCTACAGGCCCGTGTTAAGAATGGCAAACCGAAAACCATCTAAAACTACTGCCCCATATTTTATCCTCCATGGTTGCCATAAATTCCATCTTCAAGTACATGCACTTATATCTTATCTAATTCCTTTGCTGTGTTTTTGAAGTTCATTCTTTGAATCCACTTAAACAAACATGTATCTTTTTATATACAACATTCTCATCTTAGTCACTTCACAGACTTCATCACAGCAGAGCACTTATTATCAACGATAGACTGGACCTAATTGCATGGAGCTTATCTTCAGTCCAACACGGATTTAGCAATCATATCACTTTAGTGAGACTTCCTGATTTCAACTTGACTTTTAATGCTCTCACATCCGCTCCTGTATGATGGAACTTCGGTGCCAAAAGTTGGGTTATTGAACTCCTGTTTGAAAACAGCAGTAACGGAACTAGAGTGATGGGCTAAACCAGAGGTCATTTATCAGCAGAAGCCATCCGAAAAACAAGAAAACAAAATCGGTCTATAATGAGATTTAAATTGCATAATTCTTGCCTTCAGCTATAAGTCTTTGGTCACAAGAATCAAATTTATGAAAGATAAACTTTGGTGTTTAGTGTAAATGTATTTAACCATTTGTTTTTAACACAATCATGAGAAACTGAAAGAACGTGGTTGCTGATTTTCTGTGATGAAGACTTGTATTCGGAGTGCAAGGGTAGGCGAGTGTTCTTAGCACGTAAGTAGCTTGAAATCTTAGTTTTGCCACCATGTGAATACTTTTATCATGTCTCAATCAGATCCTTTGCAAAGCGAGCACGCATAAACAAACTATCCCGTTGTGTTGTTGCACATCTGGTTGTCCGGTGAGCGGCCAAAGTGAACGAAGCTTCATCAACATCAAGTTACAAAAAAGAGTTCTTTTGTGTGGAGGAAGAAATTGTCTAACCGAGGATTTAGAGGAGTCTTAATTTGTTTAACGTCCTGATGCTCAGCTGGCTGCTGCCATTTTCCAGCTGCAGGAGAATCTGGTTGAGTGATAAAACCTAGACTAGACCAGGAACCAATGGTAATGCTGTCTTTCAACCGCAACAGAAACAAACTGTAGCTCATCGAACCAGCACGAATTTTATGTTGGAATGGAAATTATTAACACAAAACAGCGCGCATGATGAGTAGAAGAACTTCAGCAAAGTTTAATCTGATGCAAAATCTCTAGTCACTTTAGATCAGATAATCATGGCTTTTTCAGTAGCATCTCAAAAGCTCATATGCAGTGATCGATCTTCTCATTGGCTTAGCTGCAAACCATTTGTTAGCATTCACCTCCAGTATTCCCAGGTCTTTGGGTGGGTGACCGGCATGCATTGCTCCATTTTGGTTAATTATTATTCCTCTTACTTAGTGATTAGATTAGAACTAAAGTGACATATATAGATAGATGTCGTCGACAAGATTTTGATCCATGCAACGGCTAATTACTGACGTGTAAGAAAAACCATTTCCCATTTGAATTTCTTGGACCCACGCTCACATGGCCTCCTTCTGTCATTATTGAATTCTCCAAATTCACATTGCGGCTTTGCATGTGACTCGCCTTCCAAAGCAATTCCATACTGATGATGCACTCACTTTCTATGTTGCCGTTTAGATTCCAAGTGTCTTTAAATCTTTAGGATTCCAAGTGTTGAAATCCATGACTCCAACTAAATATTTCATCATAGCCATACCCAGCTCCTGTGCACTAGCAGCACCCACCATAAACATGATTAACGAAAGCTGTATTGGGTGGGGTAGTTTAATTGAGGAGATTTTAAATTTGTTTTTTAATAATTATAAATTTAAATTTTTTTTAAATTATTAGAGATTTATATGATCGTTAATATTAGAATCCGTAGAATAAATCAAGATACACGCAAATTAACTGAACATCCATATTAATTAAAAAAAAGTTGTATCATGTGGTAAGTATTTAGCCAGTTATCTAGTCGCATAGTGACTGATATCAAGAGTTGTAATATGTTTATCTCTGAAAAATATAACTTAATTAGTCAGAAATTGAGTTTGCTATATAGAAATCATCAATTCTAGTACTATAAATTTTAGGACTATTGGAGATCTAACTGGTCATTAATTTTAGAATCTCATAGAATTAGTCGAAGAGCGCTTGACATCTACAATTAAAAAAAATAAAAATAAAAAATAAAAATTACCTCTTGGTTTGCTTTTTACTTCACAGTCGCAATTTGACTAGTAAGCAGTGCATGTATGAACAAATGAAAATCATCAGCATCTTTAAAACGGTCTGTTGTCAAAAAAGTCCACAAACTGATCCCCAAAGTGAGACCCACATCTGATTTCATTGTCATTTTGACCCCCATATAAACTATTCTTTCTTCCAACCACCCACGCTCCCATGTCTTTCAACCGCTTAAACCCCCATCTTCCCTTGGTAAATCCTATTACTCGTTCAAGAAATCGAAAACAACAAGTCTACCGTTTAAGAGAAACAAATTTCTCTTTTTCCATCTTGAACTCGCTCTTAAAACTTTAACAAGAGAGACAAAACCCTATCAAGATTCAGTGACTATGAGTCCAAGAAAGATACAATTTTGCATCTTCCTCTTCATTCTCTTCAACTTGAAAGTTTCCCCTCTTGTGTTAGCAAGCAGTAGCAATGTAAGTTTTGAGTTCCCTTCTTTCAATCTCCGGAATCTCACTCTCCTTGGTGACTCTTATCTCCGGAATGGTGTCATTGGCCTCACCCGTGATGTCACGGTGCCTTCTTCAAGTTCAGGCACTGTAATCTACAACAACCCTGTTCCCTTTTTTGATCAAGAATCCAATACCACAGCTTCTTTCTCAACAAGGTTCAGTTTTTCTATCCTTGGTATCAATGAAAACTCTTATGGTGATGGTTTGTCTTTTTTTCTCTCACAAGATAACCAAACTCTTGGTAGCCCTGGAGGGTACTTGGGTCTCGTTAATTCTTCTCAGCTGACCAAGAACAAGTTTGTAGCAATTGAGTTTGACACCAGGCTTGATGCTCATTTCAATGATCCAAATGACCACCATGTTGGTTTAGACATTGATAGCCTTAATTCAATCAAGACTGCTGATCCAATCTTGCAAGATATTGATTTGAAGAGTGGAGATTTGATCACATCTTGGATTGATTACAAGAATGATTTGAGGGTCTTGAAAGTCTATATGAGTTATTCAAGTTTGAAACCAGGAAATCCCATACTAACTGTAGACATCGATCTCTCTGAGTATCTTAAAAGGGATATGTATGTGGGGTTTTCAGGTTCTACAGAAGGAAGTACTGAGCTTCACTTGATTGCAAATTGGAGCTTTAGAACCTCTGGGTTCCTTCCTGTGAATCCAAATTCAAATCGTCACAATGTATCTGATAGTTCAGTGACTGTAACAACACCAGTTATTCCTATATCAAATGCTGCGAATAAACGTCACAAGAGACTTGGTTTGGGTCTTGGGATTGCTGGTCCGGCTTTCTTTTGTGCGTTCCTAGTGGCTTTTGGTTATTTTTCTGTCAGGAAGTGGCAGAAGATCAAAAGAGTCAAGAGCCTGAAAGCAGAGCTAGTGACAGGGCCAAAGGAATTCAGTTACAAAGAGTTGAAGTTAGCCACGAGAGGGTTTCATTCAAGCAGAATAATAGGTAGAGGTGCATTTGGCAATGTCTACAAGGCCCTCTTCAACTCTTCGGGTACCCTTGCTGCGGTGAAAAGATCGAAGCATTCCCATGAAGGTAAAACTGAATTCCTTGCTGAGTTGTCAATTATAGCATGCCTGAGGCACAAGAATTTGATTCCACTACTAGGTTGGTGCGTTGAGAAGGGTGAAGTGCTGCTTGTATATGAATTTATGCCATATGGGAGCCTTGATAGGATGCTATATGAAGAAGGTTCTGAGCTAGGAATATTTTTAAACTGGGCACATAGGCAAAAGATTGCAGTTGGCTTGGCCTCTTCGTTAACATATTTGCATCACGAATGCGAGCAGCAAGTCATTCATAGAGATATAAAGACTAGTAACATAATGCTGGATGGAAACTTAAATGCAAGGCTGGGTGATTTTGGATTGGCAAGGCTAATGGAGCACGACAAGAGTCCTGCATCAACGCTTACTGCTGGGACAATGGGATACTTAGCTCCTGAGTATCTTCATTATGGGAAAGCAACGGAGAAAACTGATGTTTTTAGTTATGGAGTGGTGATACTTGAACTGGTTTGCGGTAAGAGGCCCATTGAGAGAGAACCAGTCAGCCAAAAAATGGTGAATTTAGTTGACTGGGTATGGGGATTGTATGGTGAGGGAAATATAATTGAAGCAGCTGATCCTAGGTTGAATGGGGAGTTTGAGGAAGAAATGAGGAAGCTATTACTTGTGGGTTTGAGTTGTGCTAATCCGGACAGTACGGGGAGGCCTACGATGAGAAGAGTCCTTCAAATCCTCAATGGTGAGGCCGAGCCTATTGCTGTGCCGAGGAAGAAGCCGAGCCTCACATTCTCTTGTGGCCTTGCATTGACGCTTGAGGACATTTTTTCCAACTGTGATTAGTGTCATATCATGTTGCATATTATGGCTGACTCAAATTTTATTGATTGTTTTGATTCTTTGAATTCTTTTTGTTAAATTTGTTAGTTCATATTCAGCGATTAGAAAGTTTAGCTACGAGATTTTAGGCCATAGTTCAAAACTATTGTATTGAACTGTGTGCTCTCTGCCACATCCTGGACATGTTATAGGACAAGTTCTTGCAACACTTTGAATGTGTATTTGATCTCTACAGTAATCAAACAAGTATATTTGGGCACTGGATTTTTTTCTCTTCCGAGTCATCTTCTTCTAATTTTGGTGATGGTGTTCCATGAGTATAAAATTGATTTGCACATCCCCACATGTTTCATTTCAAAATACATCTACTTCAGTAATTGTTTGCATGGAGACTTTGTGAACGTTTAAGGAGGCAGATGATGATTCTGATCGCCACACTGAGCTGAACAGTGCGGAAAAGGGTTAAAATCAGCATCTTCCCTTACCAGCAAAAGCTATCAGTTGTCTTCCCTGCCTAAAGGTTCATTTAAATCTTAAAAAAAAAATATACTTTCCTTTGTTAATTGTTATCATTTCTAGGCCGCAACCAGATCCCTTGAGAGAACAATTTTTTTTTTTTTTGGAGCTGGATGAGATTATAGCAAACGGGACAAAAACATGTTACTGAGCAAGATTACCTGGACCAATCTGCTTCTAAATAGCTGATCCCTCTGGACTTTGTAATGGAAATTATGATGTGTCCTGAGGTCTTATGACTTGATGGTATTGATCTGTAACACTGTTAGATAGGACCTCTGCCAATTGCTTGGATCAAACTTTTGAAGAAATTCACTCCTTTTGTATTCTCCAATATTCAATATTCTTCCACTTGAAACTTGATCCCCCTTTCTTTCTTTCTTTTTTTCTTGCAAAATATTTAACAAGATATCCATCATGCTTCCATTGAAATATAGGACATCTAAACACAAAGGAAAAGAGAAACTCGTTGGATTTACAAAGGCTTACTCTGTTTGATGATGTGATCAAAGCAGATGCAGAGTTTAAGTGTGAGGCTGTGAGCAACAGATGGGAGTCTTTGGGGACCATCTTTTGACCCTTAAAAGGAAATGATTGTGCACATTTCATACCACAGTCAACATCCTATCTGGTAATACCTTGTGAAGCCATATTTTTAATTTTCTTCTTTTTAATGTGTATCAGGTCATCGATTGCCAAACTTTTGATACTCTCTCCTCTGTGTTTCAAGCGTGCTCTCAAGTCCATTTTTCAGTGTAACTCGTTTTAAGCCACCTACTCCAGAAGTTGCACTCTATTCTGTTCCTTTTCATGCCATGCCTCTCTGAAAGTGTATTTTGCTTGGACGAATGTCCATGAACGTTGCAGAATCATCGGTGTGCTGAAGCAAATTGTACAGTAGAAAATATACTATACTTAATTTTTCAGCAATCATTGCTTTTAACTTTATGACAGAAAATAATTTATAGATCTGAAAATCCAACCGAGGTCACTTGTATTCCAGGAAGTACAACATCACACATACAGCTGAAGCATGGTTCACAACCAGTACTTGCTACATTCAATGATCTACACTTCAGCCATGAACCTCATGGTTTGACATTGAAGAATGTCAAGAATCTGTGAGGAATGCCCGAAGTCCTTGGTCAGTAAGGGTCTAAAGATGAGTTTAATCAGTTGTACTTCATCATCTTTGTAATCCCAAGAGGGAAGGAGTGATCTCTTTGCTGCTCCGAAGATGTAGCGGTGATAACTGAATGTATCCTGTGTAATCCTTTGGGTTTAGAATTACCAACTCATTTTTTTTAGAGGAGGGGACTGAAGAAAGGGTTAACATATAAAATAAATTGTTTACATTTTCAGTACATCTTGAATTCAGAACATTATGGATTGTGCATCTTATGATGTTTGTATTCACAAGCGTCGATCGAATAGCATGAATGATGCAATTACTTGAAGCAATGAAATTCAAATAAGATAATGCGACGTGACTGCCCTTCCAGGACAAATTAGCAGTAAATGATCATTGAAACAAGCTATCTTCCACTTTCAGGATCTGTACTGCTACTGATTTCTTGATTTCTCTCTTTAATTGATTGCTTCCTTGTGTTATCTGAAATCAAAATAAAAGAAATGGTCATCAGTCCCTAAATCAAGCTGAATTTGTATATTCTTGTTTCTATGTAAAACCAAAATAACCCTTTCATAATGAACCAAGTTGGAAGCTGCAGGGAGAAAAAATAAATTCCAAAGCCAGGAAGTTCTTAAGACGCCGATTTGATTTGGTAGTGGATCACATCAGATCAGAGAGAAGATACTGTGTTGGTTGGTGACAGAAGAAGAGAAAGCACAGTCCAACAAAAGCAAAGACTCTCTTTAGCTATTACAGGGTTGTGCTCCCTCTCTTCTGTCAGCATGCATAACTTCACACCTCCTCTCTTCTTCTCTCTCTCTCCCTCTATCTCATTCAAGCCCTAGTCGCCTTGCTCTTCATCATCTGCCATTAAAGACATTGACATGTTAGCTTGGCATGTATTCTATAAAAATGCAAAAATACAATTTCGTTATGTGCAGCCCTTGATGATACATTCTATGACTATCGTATCTGTTTGTATTTTGTATATTTATATAATAAAGGAAGGAGTCGCTTGTCACAGACCATATATAGGAACTCCATATATACATTTACAAACCAATGAATTTCTTGTCCCTTTCACGGCATGTGCGCGTATATCCAATACTAGTATTATACAATGTTTGTAATATATAGAGAAGCAAGCAATATCACTAACCTTAATGAGCTGTTGAAGACTTTCTTGGCTGAACAACAGAGAGAGAGGGAGATCTTGAAACTTGAAAAGATTGAAAATGTATAACTTTAAGGACCGGGACTACTACTTATGAATGTTTAGTTTAACATTGGAAAACATGTATATATTCATATTGCATCTTCAAACATGATATACGTACAGCTGACTCTTCTTTTGAAATGTTTCTTCTCTAAACAGCAACCACTTTTCAACGAAACAAACAGACGAAACCCACAACGAAAAATCTAAAACAACAAAAAGTAAATGAAAATGATAAGCATAGAGAGAGAATGAAGATGACAATATCCACCGGCAAGTGTGTGTGACATGAATGTGTATTCATGCCCCCCCTCTCCTTTTATAGCCATAGGGACTGACTTGCTAACCGGCTAATTACCCATTAGCATAAGCCAAACACCGGCTAACCACGGTAGATTACTGATGCTTGGGAATGAAGATGGTGAATGAGACATCTTTTTTTTTTGGTTTTTTTTCACCTGGCATACACTTTCTACACTAATGTGTTTCTTTTTTAAAGAAAAGAAAAGAAAAGGTTCACTGTCACGTTTATTGAAATAGTAAAAGCATTTTGCTAAATATTCATGCATTTACTCTGTCTTAGTCATGTAATGTTGGCAAGTATCGTATAATTAGCAATCTCAGTCATAAAAGGATTGCCAAATCTAGGAGGTTATTGTGACCAGCTACAGCATGCAGATCAAAGAAAGGGACTAATAATACAGAAACCGTGAACGAGGAGGTTATCGTTGCATCACGCGTGCCTAACCCAGGAGGTTTTTTTCCTTTTCTTTTTTGCTCTTCTTCATTTTGGCACGTACTACACGTTCATGGCAATGACAGAGATCTTGAGCGGTCCCATATTAGCAAATATTTGACCGATCTAATTTGAATGGTTACTTGCGTTTTTTCTTAGCTCCAAGAAAGACGAAGGTATTCAGTACTCTTTTGTTGAAACTGAAATCACTTTGTTTGGAGACAAGAACATTGGAATGCATTCGACAAGATCACAGAGTATATGTCAAATCCACCATCATATCTGGTACCTTCAAAACTAGGAGGATAATGGAGGTAGAAGAGAGCTCGATTGGAAGCTTGTTGGCTGAAGCAAGACTAGAGCAAGCTGTATATTATTCAAGTATAATTCTTAATGATGCCAAGAGTAGATATATACTATCTAATATTATATCTCGTACATGTAATTCCTCAAACTAATACAACTGAGAAATTGTATGTCTTCTACATGCTTACCAGGATAGAAAAAGCTCCCGGCCCCTCCCCAAGCTTCATTGCCTTTTAAGCTCTATTTATATACCAATACATTGTAAATGTAAACCAAAGCTTTCATATACATTGATCCACATAATCCACATTCAAATTAGTAGAATATCACTAGCATCATAATAATTCTCCTTCGATCTTCAACCAACAAGGGAAAGAACATAAAAAGTACACACCAATATAGCATCCAAGTACTTAAGTTATCTTACATACTCAAATAAGTGCAAATATGTTTCAAATATATTGCAAATAGATAAATGCAATATGATGTGTGAAAAACTTAGATATCATATGAATGCTAGATGGAGATTCTTCTTTATGTAGGCAAACATAGCATTCATAGTTTTTTTTTTTTTTACTCTACCGACATCTTTATGAATATAGATCTTGAAACCAATAAGTCAATCCTAGTACCTTGCATGGCAAATAAGCTAATAACAAAATTCATATATTGAGTAGCATCCATCAATTGCCATAGTACTCAATATATACATGTTGTAGAAATAGCCTTAGGACCAAACATGAATACAAATCGCCTGTCTTGGTTGGAAAACCATGCTCCTTAATAAAACCACTTGTCTTGTAAATTTGAGGCATATTAGAGAACTTATACCCAAAATAATCATGCAAAATCCTACGTGTAATTAAGCATTATGTCTACACCATTAGTTCTATTAATAATTCTCTATTAACCATTCTATTCTTATCATATTCATAATTCAAGTAAGCTTTGAATTGGTTAACTAAATTAGAACTTCAAGACATTCACTTTACCCAACACTATCATCTAAATCATTAAAGTTTATCATTTTATACTAATGGGTGAGAAACTATCACCACCACCACTACTCTTGTGCCAATTGATTTTATTAGCAAGGTAAAACTTCAAAGCATTGAAAGAATGGGTGATAAACTTTTGTTTGGTTTGAGTTTTGATTTAGTTTTAGTTGTTTTTTTAGGTGTTTTTGAGATTGGGAACTAGGTTTTCTAGTTCTGTGATGAATAGTAGCTATAATGGAAAAAAAACGAGTGAGAAAATCGATTCAGGATAGAAAAATCAAGATAAAATTTGTTTGCCAATTTTACTTATACAGAACCGGTTGATTGGTTCCGAGGACCTAGTCTGCTAGTTTCTTTATTGTTTAACGGGTTCTTGCTTCAAAAATTTTATTTTTGCTTTCTTTTAGTTTTTCCTTCTTTATTAATCTCTAAAACCTTTATATTTATCCCAAAAATCCATAAAAATTATATCCTTGATACACATATATTCATCTACTTCAAACTATGTTTGATATTACCAAGATATGCATGAACATGACCAAATAAAATGCAATGAAAACATGTAAGCTTTAAGCAAAAAGCATTACAAACTCTAATTTAATGTCTAAGAACATAAAATTGGTCATTTGGTAAAGGTTTGTAAAAATGTCAACAAGTTATTTCTTTGTATCAACACATTGAAGAGCAATATCATCTTTTTATACATGGTCATGTAAGAAATGATGTATAATATCTATGTGCTTTTGTGCAATCGAGAATACTCACTACTAGAAAATTATTAAACATCGATGAAATGTTCCATCGATGTTTCTGCTTGATGTTCATTGAAATTTTAATTCGTAACAAAATTATCGACATATTCATGTTGTCGGTTAGCTTGCTGTCAAGGGTTTGATGTTCATCAACAATTCCATCAGCGAATTAACATGCTGATGGAATATTCACACTAAAAAAATTACCGACCAGTATTCATCGGTCAATTCATTAATATAATAATTATTGATGGACGTTTCCATTGCCGACATGTTAGCTAGGTTGTGAATATCATCGACGATATCACCAATGTAATTCTCTAAAGAGGTTTACATCGTTGATTCAGTCGACAAGTCCAAAAACTCCATAATGTTTTATAATTCTCTAACAAAATTGGTTTGGATATAACTAATAGAATATAAATCTCCATCGATGATTCTATCATTGTTTCATTAATTTTTTTTTTTTGCATGTTTATTTGTTATAATCCCTATTTCATTTTTTAAACCTAAAATCACAACAACTAACAAATTGAACAGTAAATGTGACGACTCAAAAAAAATTAACAATAACATTTTCAAAATATATCAATTTTAACGGTGCAGTTTTTTTTAAAAAAATTTGACAGAGTCTCTTTTATATTTTTATTACCAAGTTATCAATTTAAAAGTTTCACAATTTGTAAACATCATTCAAAAATACTTGTCCCGTCATATAGGACTTCTATAACATAACCATAACATTAACTTCCCATTATTTTTATTAGGATTAGGATTAGGATTAACATCATGTCATTCTATAAAACAAGTATTTAAAGCTAATATTATTGAAGGCACGTATCATTTTTTTTAAAGGTAGGTATGATTAAATAAGCATATAACAAGACTATAAATTAATATAGTGATGAAAACTCCCTTAATTACATTATCCATATTTAAATAAAATAAACAATACAATTCGTTAGATACAAAAGTATATTAAAACAAAATATTGGTTCTTCCAAATATATCATTCACTTAACAAAAGACACATATCCATGCAACTACTTCCCGACTCGAAGGTGTAAGGTACCTAGAAACATATTCATTTGACATATATATATTAGGTATGATTAAAATTTACACTTTACAGCAAATAAAAGAATTAAGAACTATTTATTCATGCTCATAAAAATATTCACCGCATCATTTAATAGAATAGCTTGTCTTTAATTTACTAACTTCTTCAAAAATCTTTAATACAATTTCTAAAATTTTTGAAAATATCAAAATTGCCTCCAGACAAACCTAAGTATTTAACTTCTACTTAAATAATCTAAATTCTATAATTACCCATTAGACAAAGCGTTTATCCCATTATACAAGGACTTAATTTCCTCTAATTGCCCCTTAACTAGGACATTAATTCTTTTAACCAAGGAGTCAAATCCTCAACTCACCCATTAGACAGGATATTATTCCCGATAAACAAGGAAAATAGTTTCTCAACTCGCTCATTCAACAGGATATTAATTTACTTTTTATTTTACAATTGTACACTAGGATACGGTTAAAGAAAATTCCTTCATATATATATATATATATATATATATATATATATATATATATATTCATTCTTACTACTAAATTATTTTAAGGTGTTGAACATCTACCTGATGTCTGTGTGTGTGAAGAGTTTCCTTGTTGATAATTAGGTCATACAACTTTCTTTATACCAACATAATCAACATGTCATTTATCGTTAATAAAATAATGATAAATATGAAATTTCAATTATATTGTACATTCCACGTTCTTGTCATGTATAAAAGTCCACTGCTTTAAAACAAACTACACATTTCTTGATTTAATTAAGTACAATACCCTTAAGTGAGCTTGGTCAAATTTCTTAATCAAAGAGAATAAAATTTTCATTTTCGATCCTTCATCGATATTAAATTTCTAACTCTCAAACAATCCACCTGATTAGTTTAAAATCACCCTCTTATATTAACAAAGCTCAAATCAAAACCCTCCCCCCTTATGTGAGTTATGTCCAAAACATTTACAAGGAAATAAAGTGAGAGAATTTCTCTCCCTACATGCAAAAATCATTATCCATATTACCTATTAACATAAAAAATCTATAATTTCACATAATTTCTAAACAATTTTATAAAAACTCAGATGTCCTAATTTTCTTCTTCTAAGCTAAAACCTATATAAGGAAAGAAAGTGAAAATTCTTCTTATTTCTTTGTAAAATTCTTATCCATTCCATCTAGTAACATCTATAAACCTATAATTTTACACAATTTTAAACAAATGTATCAATTTCCTAATCTCTCAATGCTTCCTGTTTAGTCAAAACCATTAATTAAAGGGGAGGTTTGGTTTCTTCCATTTTGAATTTAAACAATTATTCAATCATAATTCATGCTTTCTAACATGGTTCAATCATAATTTGCATCATTTTAATGATTAATACTATAAATCTCCAATTTCATATAATCATAACATATTTAATTTCTTCATCAAAACATAAAATCATAGAAATTAATCACTTTGAACATGTTCTTTACCTTAATTGGATGATGATTCAGGAAATGGATGCAAGAAAAATCTAAATTCTCTTATCTTCTCCCTTTGAAACCCTAACTTTTAAATTTCTTCAAAACAACCTCCCAACACTAAATCACCTCTTTTGATTGACTAACTAGGTTTTAATCACTCTAATTACACCTTTTTTTTATATATTTAGTAAGAAAACAAGTAGAAAAATCAAACAAAACCTCCCCCTCTCTTTTGGTTATAAATCGCTAGCCAATAAGAAGAAATTGGATATTTATAGTCCAATTTTCTTTTATTGTACTTTGGCCCTTATTATTTTCCATTTCTCTTTTTGCCCCACTAATTTTTCTTTTTACATAATTTATACCTTAATGCCTTTTCTTTTACATCCTCCTTACATTACTTAAAACTATTTTATTTAATCTATTTGTATTTCATTTCCAAATTAATTAAATAAAAAAATCTCTTTTATTTTTGCTCGAGTTTTTACATTCTCTCCTAATAAAATAAATTTTGCCTTTAAAATTTGAACATCGTACCTGAATTTAGAAACAATTCAGGGTATTTTTTTTCCTCATTTCATATTCTCTTTCCCAAATCACCTCTTCGATTTAGGAGTTCCTCCAAAATACCTTGATCATTAGAATCTTCTTGCTTATCAGTTTCTTTTTACTGTAATCTAATACTTTCACCGGTTTCACCTCCAATGTGAAATCTTTATCAATTTCTAAAAGGACTTATGGTAGGACCCGAAATGGATCTTGAGCAGATGTGGAGGCAAAGCTAATTTATAGGCCACATGTCCAATCCTTTTGGTGATCTCAAAAGGCCCAATGTACCTTGATGCTAATTTTTTTTTCATGCCAAATCTTAACATTTGTTTCCACAGCACGACCTTCAAAAAATCATTATCACTAATACAGAACTCTAAAGATCTCCTCTTGTTATCTACATAACCCCTCCATCTATCTTAGGCTGCTTTCATTCTATCTTTTATGATCTTTATATTTTCTGAGATAACCTATACCAAGTCTGGCCCAATTAACTACCTATCCCCCACCTCTTCCCAACACACTGACATTTGACATCTTCTACCATATAAGGCTTCATAGGGAGCCATTATTATTGCAGCCTAGTAACTATTATTATAAGTTAACTCCACTAACAACAGATGATCTTACCAATTTCCTTCGAACTTTAATATACAGGTTTTTAACACAACATCTAATATTTGAATGGTTCTCTTAGATTGACCATCAATTTAAGGGTGAAAGGTTGTGCTTGGATTCAACTTTGTTCCCAAAACCTACTGAACGCTTGGCCACAACCAAGAGGTAGACCTGGGGTCTCGATCTGAAACTATCAACATGGGCACTTCGTGTAACCTCAAAACTTCATTCACATACAACTTTTCTAATTTCTCCATTGAGTCTGTCATTCTCATTGGCAAGAAAAGTGAAGATTTAGTCAATTAGTCTATCATAACCCAAACAACATCACTTTCCCCCTAGGTAACCCCAATATAAAGTCCATCATGATATTTTCCCACTTTCACTCGGGTATCAGTATTGGTTGTAAAGGCCCGACTAGTTTTTGGTGTTCTATTTTTACCTATTAGCAGATTACATACTTAGTGATTAGTACTTAAAAGTGTATTTTTATCAAGGTTTTATATCATCATTTTGCACTTGAAGTATCAATAACTCCTTAACTAGAGCATATTTTATAATAACATGTCTAATAATATAAGATACCTTTAATTTATGGTAAATGTTCATTTTAAATGCAGGCCTATCATATAAATTAAAAGATTGATTGATGAGTTTAACTACTGAAATTGAGAAGACAAATAGAGGGTTAAGCTTAGATAAGAGATGCTGGTTGAATTCAAATTGAAACACCATTTGGTTATTGGATCATAACTGGATTTGTAGAACTTGGATTTAGGTTTGGTTTATATGGATAGAAAGCTAAAACACAGACCTAAAACTTTCATAAGAGTCCAAGATTTGAAAGTGTCATTTTCGAGTTCAAATGGTAGCAACAACAGAGAAGTCAGAATTTATCCTGTAGCCCAGACAATGTTTAGTGTTCAGCCCATATCTCGAGTTCTAGAAGTCCAAATGCGTCGATTCTTATTTTGTTGGAAAGGTGAGACAATTTACCAGAACTTTCATGAGGACTATCTGTTCAAATTCTGACGTTAGCAATGATGTTTTGTTCATACAAGAAGATAAAGATTGTCACCAAGTCAAGATATGGCCACCCACTCAACAATTAGTCATCAAATCAATAGTTTCGAATTTTAGCCTATAAAAGGAGACATTTGTCATGCATTTAGACATCTTGGTTTTCAAATCAAGATCATTTCCTTACTTGCTTTCTTTCTTTGTAGTTTTAATATTATAGTTTTATTTCATGTTATAGTTTCATTAATATCTTATTTATGCCTTTCATTTCCTTTACTATACTTATATAATGATGTTTTTATCTTGTTTATCTATGTTTCTCTTATTCATAATGTTCAATTAAGTTTATTATGTCAAAGTGAAAAGGTTACACTAATGGTGTAAGAATAAGTATAGTGTAAACTCAACATGAACTTTAATGTTTGATACTAACATGTTTTGTATTTGTTATCTTATTCACTCTTAATACTTTCCTTGTTAAATGGTTAATCTAGATTTATATTGTATAACCCTTAGTACAACAAATACTTGATCATTTTATAACCAACTATATGGTATAACCGACACCTGTGTTATGAAAGGAACTTGATTTGTTGTTAACATAAATTAACATCATGAATACCTGACAACATTTACAAGTATTAGCATTATTCAAATAAGATAACTAAGTAATCATGTTAACAATTTATAATCCGATTGGAACCTCCTTTGTGTGTGGTTTCCAGTTGAGTAATAAAAAGAGTTTATACTATACTTATTTGAAATACCATTAATGGATCCTCTAACCTTGACAATTATTTTATCATTGTTTAATCTTTTCATCATTATCACACCACAAAGTTCTCTTCAACATCAATATCATTTTATTATTTATAATTTATATAGTTCACCTCCATGTGGTTCGACCCTGGTCTTGCTGAGTTATTTATTACTTCAACACTCCTGCACTTGGGATAAGACATCAATCTTTTGATCGTGTCACTTAGCCACGTACTCGTCCACCTCTTTCTTCATATTCAGCCACCAATAAAACTCTTTCAAATCCCAATACATTTTATTACTCCCAGGATGTGTTGTGAGTCTCAACTCGTGGGCTTCTTGCAAGACTTTCTTTTTTAGAGTTTCGTCACCTGACAAGTATATTCGCCTTCCAAAGATTATCATTATATTTTCCAGGATTTGAAAAGACATCTCGATTCCTGACTTCACCTTGTCTCTTATCTTACCAACTTCAACATCTTTTTATTGTGATTCAAGCACTTTACACTAGAGTGTCGACTGATGCAACCATATTATTCGATAGTTTCACCCACATTTAACTAATGTTTTGCCTATGTTTTATATATAAAATGTCTTGATATTCTTTGTTTTTTGTTTCGAAGGCACTTTTGGATGAAAGATGCAAAAAAGGAGTAAATTAGAGGTAATTAACAGATTTGGTATCACCAAACGATCAACCGATTCATGTAGAATACCAGACTATCAATTTTAATCCTAATAAATTCTTAGAACCATTTTATCAATCCTTTTTAAATGCATGCAAAGTAAAGTGTGTGTATTCATTTTAATTTGTATCAAGTATGATATAAAGATTTACATTTAAGCACTAAAATGAACACTTACAACTAAGTATTCATTTGCTTTGTATCTTGAACTTGTGATTGATTTTTTCATTCAATACCCCATGCTTGTTAATGTGATTTTTATATAAATATGTTTAAACTTAATCTTATTCAATCATATCATTAGTCTGTTTTTATTTAATTGTTATCATCAAAATACATAAAAAATTAATATATGACCTAAAGGTCAACTCAAACATCTATAAGTACACAATATATATTTATTATCTCACACTACAAAGCATAACAAGCAAAATAGAAGGTGCTTAACCAACTTTTTAATCCACATGAGGAGTCCTTTGAAATGTTGTCTAGATTGTTATTGACTCTTTAAGAATAATAATAAAAAAAACTAGTATAGTTATGTAGTGGGATTATAATGGATATTTTGATATTGAAACAACAATATTTGAAAGATTTTTCTAGGCATTTAGAGTTATAATTGAGGGTTTAAGGTTGTGCAGGCTACTGCTTAGTGTTGACGGCACCCATGTATATGAGATGTTTAATGTGAAGTTCTTTTTAATGCAAATAATATAATATTTCCTTTGGTTTATGCTCTAATTAAATAAGAAATCAATTACAACTAGAAATGGTTCTTAGATTGCCTCTAGCAATACATTACTAGCGGTCATACCAATATATGTATGTTATTAAATAGATATATTAGAATTAAGAATATAATGTTAAAGATATGAACATAGTCAATTGGACATCACTGGTATTATTCACGTCACTTTTCCAGCAACTTCAACACTAGGTTAAAAAATTTGACTTTAAAAAAAGTTTTGGGAAAGATGTGTTATGAAATAAAAAAGAAAAAAAATTAATACATGGTATGATACAATGATTGAGAAGGACCCACAAATAAAAAAATGGCTTGAATATGAACTAAAAGAAAAATAGGCACTATAATAACAATATGATGGGGATTATTGTTATAGCATTATGACAACAAATATGTTAATAGTTTTTCATAATTTCTTGAAAAGTGGATGTGCATTGGCCATTATAGCTTTGATCTAGCTAAACTTTTAAAGGTCAAATTCTTATTTTATTGTTGAAGAGCGTTGGCACAAGATTTCATTCCCTTTCATATATTGTGGCCTTCGCAAATACTTTGTGAACTCATAAAATATTCAAACAAATCGAGAGACCATACAACAACTCTTTTCAACTCTAAAATGGGATGTTTTCAAGTTAACACCACTCTAAAACAAGTGTTTGAAGAAAGACTTGATGAATAATTAACATACAAGAAAAAAAATGCATGTGTGGTGAATGTGAAATGTTTCATCGACCATTTCACACCTCTTTGCATATTGTATAGAATGTCGAATTGATCATTTCTAATTTATTGATGCATTCTAAAAAATGCATGTAAAGATGTACTAAAATGCATATGCTCCTCTATTCTATCTTTTACTCAACAAATAACTATGAAATGAATAAACTAAAACATAGGTAGAACTAGAACCCTTGAGATGATGTCGTGGTTGAGGACGAGCCACTTAAAGATAAGGACATACATGAATCCTAGGATGTGATGTCAATGAAGTTAGCCTATCAACAAGTACTAAGCGTAAATAGAGTTGTTTATATATAGAGATATTATATGTTATTTTGTTATTTTTTAATGATGAGTTTTTATTTTATTTTACTTGTATTTGATTTTACTTTTATAATTATTTTAGGATTACTAGTTTGAGAAATTATTATTGTTGAGTAGATTTGAATTTATATAATTAGGTTGCTAAGAATTTCTAACCAAACATTTCCAAGTTAACAAAGATACTAGGGTTGAGTGGAGCAATAAAATCATTATTGTTTTAGGCTTACTAATTTAAGAAATTATTATTATTGAGCAAATTTTTAATTTTCATAATTAAGATGTTTATAATTTCAAACCAAACATTTCCAGATGAATGAAGGCAACATGATTGAGTGAAACAATGAAATTATGACATATCATTACACTAATTATTATTCCACATGTTAGATTTTGCTGTTATGATAACCAAATGATCATTACGACGTTGATGATAAAACTTAAATAATAGAATATCTTAGAACTTGTAAAATATGTTAGGGAAAAAAGAGAGAAATGTGATGGGAAAAGTTATTTGAGCGCAAATGTTATAAGAGATTGTGAGGTTGGCTTTAATATAAGTAAAAGAACTAAAGAAAGGTTATGTTAAAGAGGAATAAAAGGTGGTGGATTAGATTGAAGTTAAAGGAAAAAAAATCTTGAAGGATGATAAAGATGCAAAACCATGATTTTTATATTTTACACAGCAGAAGGTTAGAGGTTTAGGATTTAGTGTTTTGGATATAGGTTTGTGTTTGGTTTTAGCGCTTTATCATATGGTTTAGGGTTGATTTTCATATTTATTTAGGATTTGGTGTTTGAGTTTAGGGTTTGGAGTTTAAGGTTTGAATTTGGGGTTTGTGTTTAGGATTTAGTTAGGTTAGGGTTTGAATTTGGTGTTTAATTAGGGTTGACCTAATTTTTTAGTTAATGGGTTGCATGTTTGAAAATAGTGGTTATATAATTAAAAATGACATAATCTACTATGTTGCACAAACTTGCTATTTTCTTTTAAGTATAGTGTTTGTTCCCCAAAACACTTTTTTGTGGTGTTCTATTAAAAAATCCATTTCTTTTCTCTCTAGAATAATTGTTTGGGAGTGTGATGCAATGTGGTTGACACTATGTTTTGCTCCTATCACAATTTTGAAAGAGTTTGGTTAATCAACACACGCAATAATTTTAGATGGTCCCACTAAAAACTCTCTCTTGAAACCTTGTTTAAGAAAAATATACCATTGGTAACTTTTTAAAAAACAAAATTTTCAAACCACAACCGCATAAACTATCACAATGTTAAATACATACTTGATAATGTGATGCATAATGCTTTTATAAAATTATTTTTCAGTTAAAAATGCATTAAACCAATATATTTTCATATTTGTTTATATATCAATATATTAAAATTATGTATGAAAAAACATCTATAAAATATCAATTTAATATTTTTAAAAATAAAAAATACTTTTAAAAAACAACTTGAAAAACTTTTTAAAAAGTTAACAAAAAAACAAATGCACCCTAACTTTTAAAGATTTCTTTCATAAAAGTAATTGTTTAAGGCAATCAATGAATTGATTAGGGTGAGTATTTTCGGTTTGTTTCGGTTTTCTTCTAAAAAAATAATCAAACTGATTTTTTAAAAAAAATTAAAAATTAAAACTAAATCAAAACCGGTTCAAACCAGCCAATTTCAGTTTAGTTTGATTCAATCAATTTATGAAAAAAAATCAATTAAGAGACGAATTTATGGACCTGTTGGTTGCATTTTTTATAAGAAGATAAAAAAAAGTTGGAAAATGTTAGAAAAATATGGGTTAAAAGGATATCGGTTGTTGTTTTGAGGGGATTTGATGCTAGGTGTCAAAAATATATGAAAAATAGGAGGCACTAACAAGAAAAGTATGAGGAAAGTTGAATAATCTTTAAAAATATTAGTTGCTCTAGATTATTTGCAAAGAAAGAAGGCAATAACAAAAGAAAAATTTGAACCAAATAGATTTTGTTAATGTTTGGTGAAGTTTGGCAACGAAGATGGACCATTTGCTTTTTAATGGTTTTTTTATAAGCATTATTATGACGTTTCATGATGTTGGTATTGAAATGTTTAATTGTGATATGAAGATTTTGTTTGGAGTATTTGTGGTTTAGTGCTTGAGGCCTGGAACCTTCTTCCCTAAAACAAATGAAGACCTGAAGTTGTTAAAGATGAGCGACAATTAGCTCTGAGATACTATTTTAGGAGGAGGAAAAATGATGAAAGAGAATGATATTATTCATTTGAATGTAACTGAGGTAGAGAAGATACAAAACAAAAGAGTATTTATGATTTAAGAACAAAAAAGCTTGTGGGGAGATAGAGAAATTGAGAGAAAGCTTTGAGGATGACATTTGGTTAGATTTAGGTTTTAGGGTCAGAGAAAAGTTAGTATTTGGTTTGGTGTTGTTTAAATCGATTTGATTTAGTCTGGTTTAATCAGTTTTAGATTTTTAAAATCGAAATCGAACCGAATTAATTTTTTATTTTTTTTCATGATTTGATTTTTTAATTATTTTTTATTTTCTCAATTTAATCAATTTTTTTTAATTATTTTACCACCCTAGTAATTGATTATAAAACTAGAAAAAAAGAAAAGAAAAGAAAAGCAAAATCCTCTTTCTTTTTAGCTTTATTCTCCTAGGCAGTGGTGTCCTTGTCTACTTGTCTCTTATGTTCTATATAAAAACCTCAAACTCTTTCTCTTTCTCTAATTGATTATAAATGCTTGTCTAAATCACCATGACAAAGCTTAAGAAACGGAGGTCTACAGAAGTGGTCAGTCCGTGTTTGTTTTCTTTCACTCTTTTTTATTAATTTATCTTTTTTTTAATTGGAAAATTTCATAATTATGGTTGCTATGCTACTTATTATTCAGGAGTTCACTTTAGATTAATCCACTTTTGCTTGTTTATAATTTTGAAGCGGTAGAATTTTATGCTATAGCTGTAAGGGGTTGCTAAATTTGAAATGGTTCTTTCTAGAGAATTGCCTACCTTGTATAGAAAAGGAAATCTGTTGGTTTGCAAGTCTTTTATGTCCATATATTAACATTTTGGTTGAGTTTGTTTTCCCACAGTGTTTGCACGCTGTTAAATAACGTTGTGTCCTTTGATTTGTGTCAGCCTCCCAAAATTAAGTCCTTCATCAATGGTGTTATTACCAGTCCACTTGAGAATATAGAAGAACCCCTAAAAGGTTTTGTTTGGGAGTTCGATAAGGTAACTTTACATCCTTTAACTTACAAAGTATGAGGGTTACTTTTATGCAGATTTATGAATGGGTTGATTTAATTTCATTTCACACTGCTGCAGGGAGATTTTCATCATTGGGTTGATCTTTTTAATCATTTTGATTCATATTTTGAGAAGCACATAAAGCCAAGAAAAGACTTGCAGGTTGAGGACAACTTCTTGGAATCTGATCCTCCCTTTCCAAGAGAAGCTGTTCTTCAAATTCTTCGTGTTATCAGAATAATTTTAGAGAACTGCACAAACAAGCACTTTTATAGTTCTTATGAGGTATTGTTGTTCCTAATATGAAATGCATCCTGTGTGTTTAATAGTTAGGCAAACAGTGCTGCTTCTGTTTTACTTTTATCAGTTAGGCTGTGGTTTTCGTGCAGTATCCTTTGTTTATGTTTTTAGTGGTGATAAAATCCCGTCACAGGAATGTTTTAAGGGCTTCTATAACACTTGCCTTTTTTACCCTCAATTCCTTAAAAAAATTGCTTCTCTATTTCCTCTGTTGTTGCAGCAGCATCTTTCTAACCTTCTTGCTTCCACTGATGCGGACATAGTAGAGGCTTGCTTGCAGACTCTGGCAGCTTTTTTGAACAAGACTCTTGGAAGATATTCCATTAGAGATTTGTCTTTGAATACAAAGTTATTTTCTCTTGCACAAGGCTGGGGAGGAAAGGATGAGGGTCTTGGATTGGTTGCGTCTACTACACAAAATGGATGTGACCCTGTTGCTTATGAGTTAGGTTGCACCCTTCATTTTGAGTTCTATGCATTGAACGAGTTGTCAAGTCAGTTCAGTGCCATAGAACAGCCAACTCAGGGTTTACAAATTATTCATTTACCTAATGTTGATACTTGTCCAGAGACAGATTGTGAGCTTTTGAATAAGTTAGTTGTAGAATATAAAGTACCTCCCAGCTTAAGATTTTCTTTATTGACGAGATTGCGGTTTGCAAGGGCTTTTCGCCCTTTGGTTTCTCGCCAATTGTACACATGCATCCGTTTGTATGCTTTCATTGTTCTTGTTCAAGCAAGCAGTGATGCTGATGATCTAGTTTCTTTCTTCAACTCTGAACCTGAGTTTGTCAATGAATTAGTTTCACTTTTGAGCTATGAAGATGAAGTGCCTGAGAAAATTCGAATTCTTTGTTTGTTATCATTGGTCGCTCTTTCTCAAGATCGGTCCCGCCAATCAACTGTCTTGGCTGCTGTCACATCTGGTGGTCACCGCGGCATCCTGTCCAGCCTCATGCAAAAAGCCATTGATTCTGTTATCAGTGATTCATCAAAATGGTCTGTCGATTTTGCTGAAGCTCTACTGTCTCTTGTCACTGTTTTGGTCTCATCATCATCAGGTTGCTCAGCCATGCGCGAGGCAGGGTTTATTCCTACTCTTCTACCCCTCCTCAAAGATACAGACCCTCAGCATTTGCATTTGGTAGCCGCTGCTGTGCATATTCTAGAGGCATTCATGGATTACAGTAATCCTGCTACCGCATTATTCAGAGAGTTGGGTGGTTTGGATGACACCATCTCTCGACTGAAGGTAGAAGTGTCTCATGTAGAAGATTGTTCAAAGCAACAAGGTGAAGATTCTGATTCAAGGACAAGGAATTTGCAAGTAGCTGCAAGTGCTTCCTCAGAGCTAGATAGTATGCTCCCACTGTATTCTGAAGCATTAATTGCTTATCATCGACGTTTACTGATGAAATCTTTGCTAAGGGCGATATCCCTTGGAACATATGCTGCTGGGAACACTTCTCGTATTTATGGATCCGAGGAGAGTTTGTTGCCCCAATGCCTATGTCTAATCTTCAGAAGAGCAAAAGATTTTGGTGGAGGGGTGTTTTCACTTGCAGCAACTGTCATGAGTGATCTAATTCATAAAGATCCTACCTGTTTCCCTATCTTAGATGCAGCTGGTCTTCCTTCTGCTTTTTTGAATGCAATAATGGATGGTGTTCTATGCTCTTCAGAAGCCATAATGTGTATACCTCAGTGTTTGGATGCCCTATGCCTGAATAATAATGGTCTTCAGGCTGTAAAGGATCGGAATGCTCTAAGGTGCTTCGTGAAAATATTTACATCCAAAACGTATTTGCGTGCCCTTTTCGGTGAGACACCAGGGTCCTTGTCTACCGGACTGGATGAACTCATGCGCCATGCTTCCTCATTACGAGGACCTGGAGTGGATATGTTGATTGAGATCCTAAATGTCATTACAAAAATTGGGACTGGGGTCGATGGTTCTTGCGCATCCACTGATCTGTCCTGCTCTGCTCCTGTTCCAATGGAAACTGATGCTGAAGAAAGGAGTCTGGTTCTGTCAGATGATAGGGGAAGTTTTGGGATGGAAACCTTGGAGCAGACCACTGAGCAGTCATCTGATACTTCAGCAGCAAATGTTGACTCCCTTTTTCCTGAATGTTTAAGCAATGTTGCTCGTCTTCTTGAAACAATTCTCCAGAATTCTGACACGTGTCATATATTTGTTGAGAAGAAGGGAATCGATGCTGTTCTGCAGTTATTTACTTTGCCTTTAATGCCTATTTCAACATCGATTGGTCAGATCATATCTGTTGCGTTTAAGAACTTCTCACATCAGCATTCTGCTTCCTTGGCTAGGGCAGTAAGTGCCTTCTTGAGAGAACATCTAAAATCAACAAATGAACTATTAGTTTCAGTTGCGGGGACTCATCTTGCTGTGGTTGAATCTGCTAAGCAAGCTAAGGTTCTGAGATATCTTTCCAGCCTTGAAGGTATACTTTCTCTCTCGAATTTTTTGTTGAAGGGGAATAGTACTTTTGTCTCTGAATTGGGCACTGCAGATGCTGATGTGTTGAAGGATATTGGGATGGCATACCGGGAAATAATTTGGCAAGTTTCTCTGTATAATGACTCCAAAGTGGATGACAATAGAAATGCAGAACAGGGGACTGACCTGTCTTCATCAACTGCTGTGGTAAGAGAAAGTGAAGATGACGCAAACATTCCAGTTGTGAGATACATGAACCCAGTTTCTATTAGGAATGGATCTCAGCCCCTTTGGGGTGGGGAACGTGAATTTCTCTCAGTCATTCGTTCAGGTGAAGGCTTGCACCGCCGTAGTCGACATGGCTTGGCACGTATACGAAGTGGGAGGACTGGTCAGCACTTGGATGATTTAAGCATTGACTCTGAGATCCCATCAGATGAACCAGAGACATCTTTGCCAAAGTTGAAAAGTAGAACTCCTGATGAGATTCTAAACAAATTGGCTTCTGTATTACGTTCTTTCTTTTCTGCCCTTGTGAAGGGACTTACATCTCCAAACCGTCGAAGGGCTGATGTAGGGTTGTTGAGTGCAGTTTCAAAGACCCTTGGAACTACCTTGGCTAAAATTTATCTTGAGGCTCTCAGCTTCTCAGGGTATTTTACTGCTGGACTTGATACATCACTGTCAGTTAAGTGCCGATATCTTGGAAAGGTTGTTGATGACATGGCAGCCCTCACATTTGACAGCAGGAGGCGTACTTGTTATGCATCAATGGTCAATAATTTTTATGTACATGGAACCTTTAAGGAGCTGCTTACTACATTTGAAGCTACAAGTCAACTGTTATGGACACTACCTTACCCTTTTCCTTGCCCCTCAGTTGACCATGAGAAGGCAGGTGAAGGGAAATAATTTGTCTCACAGCACATGGCTACTTGACACTTTACACAGCTACTGCCGTGTGCTCGAGTATTTTGTTAACTCCTCTCTGCTTTTATCTTCAACATCTGGATCCCAAGTTCAACTACTTGTTCAGCCTGTTGCAGCTGGTTTGTCAATTGGGCTATTTCATGTTCCTAAGGACCCTGAAGTCTTTGTTCGCATGCTGCAGTCTCAGGTTCTGGATGTCATGTTATCTGTCTGGAACCACCCGATGTTTCCAAGTTGCAGCACTGGCTTCATTTCTTCTATTGTGTCACTTGTAACACACATATACTCTGGTGTTGGAGATGTCAAAAGGAATCGAAGTGGCATTGCAGGAAGTACAAACCAAAGGTTCATGCTCCCACCACCTGATGAAAATACAATTGCTATGATTGTTGAGATGGGCTTTACAAGGGCAAGAGCTGAAGAGGCATTGAGACGGGTGGAAACAAATAGTGTTGAAATGGCCATGGAGTGGCTGTTTAGTCATGCTGAGGATCCTGTGCAGGAGGATGATGAGTTAGCTCGGGCACTTGCGCTATCACTAGGAAGTTCATCTGAAGGATTGAAAATTGACGATGAGGATAATTCAATAGATGTCGTGACAGAAGAAGGACAAATGACGGTGCCTCCTGTTGAAGATATTCTTGCTGCATCTGTGAAGTTGTTTCAGAGTAGTGATACGATGGCATTCTCGTTGACGGATTTGCTTGTGACCCTTTGCAATCGGAACAAAGGAGAAGACCGTCTAAAGGTGGCATCTTATCTTATTGAGCAGCTAAAGCTTTGCCCATTGGATTTTTCCAAGGATTCCAGTGCACTGTGTATGATATCACATATTTTAGCATTGCTCCTTTTTGAGGATGGAACTGTTCGAGAAATTGCTGCACAGAATGGTATAGTTGCTGCTGTAACAAATGTCTTGATGAATTTCAAGGCTAGAAATGCATCAGGGAGTGAAATTCTTATCCCAAAATGCATTAGTGCTTTACTGCTCATCTTGGATAGCATGTCGCAATCCAGGCCTAGAATCTCTTCTGAAACTACCAGAGGAACCCAGACAGTATCTCTGCCTGACTCGTCAGTTCTGGCATCAGGTACAGAAAAAAAGGTGGCTTCAGACTTTCCTGAGAAAGAATCTGGCACAGCACTTGAGAAATTATTGGGGAAGTCAACTGGTTACCTGACTATTGAAGAGAGTCGTGAAATACTACTTGTTGCCTGTGACTTGATGAAACAGCATGTTCCTGCTGTGATCATGCAGGCTATTCTGCAGTTATGTGCTCGCCTGACAAAAACTCACAATTTAGCATTGCAATTTCTTGAAAATGGAGGGTTAACTGCTCTATTTAGTATTCCACGAAGTTGTTTCTTCCCTGGATATGACACTGTTGCATCTGCCATCATTCGGCACCTCGTTGAAGATCCTCATACCCTACAAACTGCCATGGAATTGGAGATACGTCAAACTTTGATCGGAAATCGCCATGCTGGGCGTATTTTCCCAAGGACATTTTTGACATCTATGGCACCTGTTATTTCCAGAGATCCTGTGGTTTTTATGAAAGCTGCAGCTGCAGCTTGTCAGTTGGAATCATCAGGAGGGAGGACTTTTGTGGTATTATTGAAGGAAAAAGAGAAGGAAAGGGACAAATCAAAAGCTTCAGGTGCTGAAGAATCTGTCCGGATTTCTGAGAATAAGATGCATGATGGTTCAGGTAAATGTGCCAAAGGCCATAAAAAGATTCCGGCCAATCTTACTCAAGTAATGGATCAGCTTCTTGATATAGTTCTGAAACATCCTTTGCCAAAAAGTCCAGAAGGTTGTGTTGGTGATTTAAATTCGATGGATGTGGATGAACCTGCTACCAAGTTAAAGGGAAAATCCAAGGTTGACGAGACAAAGAAAGTGGAGTCTGAATCTGAAAGATCTGCTGGACTGGCTAAAGTGACTTTTGTTCTCAAGTTGTTGAGTGATGTTCTTCTTATGTATGTGCATGCAGTTGGGGTCATACTGAGACGAGACTTGGAATTGTGTCATCTGCGGGGATCTAATCAAACAGATAGTTCTGGGCAAGGTGGGATAATTCATCACATCTTACACCAGTTGCTTCTAATATCTACAGATAAATCTGCAGGACCTGATGAATGGAGGGACAAATTATCTGAAAAAGCTTCTTGGTTCATTGTTGTTTTGTGTGGCCGATCTGGTGAAGGGCGGAGGCGAGTGATTAATGAACTTGTGAAAGCTATGTCTTCATTCTCAAACTTGGAGAGCAATTCACATAACAACGTTTTGTTGCCTGATAAAAAAGTTTTTGCTTTTTCTGATTTGGTGTATTCAATTTTGTCTAAAAATGCATCCTCCAGCCACTTACCTGGTTCCGGATGCTCACCGGATATAGCAAAAAGCATGATAGATGGAGGAATGGTGCAGTCTCTTACTAGCATTCTTCAAGTGATTGATTTGGACCATCCTGATGCTCCTAAAATTGTCAATCTTCTATTGAAGGCTTTGGAAAGTCTGTCAAGGGCTGCCAATGCTAGTGAGCAAGTTCTTAAATCTGAGGGTCTGAACAAGAAGAAAACAACTGTGTCAAATGGAAAATGTGATGAACAGACAGCTGCATCAGCTGTGGAGACCATAGAGCATAATCAGAATAGCGGTGCCACACAGGAAGCCCCAGATGAGGAGGATACTGACATTCAGCAACAGCAAGGAACTACTCATGTTGAGGGTAATCATGCTGCACATCAAAATCAGCCAGCAGAGCAAGACATGAGGATAGAGTCGGAAGATACAATGCCAACCAATCCATCGGTGGAGATTGGAATGGATTTCATGCATGAAGAAATGGAAGAGGGTGGTGTGTTACACAACACTGACCAAATTGAGATGACTTTTCATGTTGAGAACAGGGCTGGTGATGATATGGGTGATGAGGATGATGACATGGGAGATGATGGTGACGAGGATGAGGATGAGGATGAGGGGGAGGATGAGGATATCACTGAAGATGGTGCTGGCATGATGTCTCTTGCTGACACTGATGTGGAAGATCATGATGATACTGGCTTGGCAGATGACTATAATGATGAGATGATTGACGAAGAAGATGATTTTCATGAGAATCGTGTTATAGAGGTCAGGTGGAGGGAGGCCCTTGATGGGTTGGATCATTTGCAGGTACTCGGTCAGCCTGGAGCTTCAAGTGGTCTGATTGATGTTGCTGCTGAGCCATTTGAAAGGGTGAATGTGGATGATCTTTTTGGTCTTCGCAGGCCTTTGGGTTTTGATCGTCGACGTCAGAGTGGCAGGTCTTCCTTTGAGCAGTCTGTCACAGAAGCAAATGGATTTCAGCATCCTCTGCTGTTAAGGCCATCCCAGTCAGAAGATCTGGTTTCTATGTGGTCATCAGGTGGGCATTCATCCAGGGGTTTAGAAGCTTTGTCATATGGGAGCTTTGATGTACCTCATTTTTATATGTTTGATGCTCCTGTTCTTCCATTTGAACATGTACCTAGTAGGATATTTGGTGATCGTTTGGGTAGGGCAGCACCCCCACCTTTGTCTGATTCTTCTTTAGGAATGGACTCGTTGCATACACAGGTGCGGAGAGGGCCTGGTGATGGAAGGTGGACTGATGATGGTCAGCCACAAGCAGGTGCCCGATCTGCTGCAATTGCACAAGCAATAGAGGAGCAGTTCATATCACAGCTGTGCAGTGTACCTACAACCAATGCTCCCATTGAGAGGCAGTTCCAGAATTCAGGAGTCCAGGAGAATCAACCATTTCATAATCCTCCATCCAATGATGGTCAAGTAGTGGTGGATGATGATAACACCAGCAGTCAACAAAATGAAGTTCAGCAAGGAAATGGCAATGAAGTTACCCACTATCAGCCTAATCCAACAGCTGAAACCATTCCTTCCAATGAGCAGGTTGATTCTCGGTCTTCATTCAGTGATTCAGGTGAAGATTTACAGGTGGATGAACCTATGTTAGCTCAACCAATTTCTCTGAACAGTACACCAAATGGTCTTGACAACATGGAAATTGGAGATGGTGATGGCACTGCATGTGATCAAGTCGAGACAATGCCAGAGCATGTCAACTCTGCAGAACATCATGCTTCTTGGCAATGTGAAGGAGTCCCTGAAGCACATGCAAGTCTCAATGATGTGCCTGTTCAGGATGTCAGATCCTCAACAGATGATCAGTGCAATAATCCTTTGTTGGCCAATTCTGTTTCAATGATGCCTGATGTGGATCAGATGAATGCTGATGTTGAAATGACTGGTGCTGATGCTGAAGGAAATCGGCCTGGGCAATCCATGCCTGCTTCTGAACAAGGTGCTGACGAGACATCATCCAGGCAAGAGACATTGGTTGCTCAGGATGCTACTCAGGCTAATCAAAATGGTATAGATAATGAGACTCCCACTACAAGCGCAATTGACCCAACTTTCCTGGAGGCATTACCTGAAGATTTACGAACAGAAGTTCTAGCTTCCCAGCAGGCTCAGTCTGTTCAACCACCAACTTATGCTCCACCTTCTGTTGAAGATATTGATCCTGAATTTTTGGCTGCTCTTCCTCCAGACATCCAAGCAGAGGTTTTGGCACAACAACGAGCACAGCGGATTGCACAGCAGGCTGAAGGACAGCCTGTTGACATGGATAATGCTTCAATAATTGCTACTTTTCCTGCTGATGTGCGTGAAGAGGTTTGTTTTTTAACTTAGCCTGCAATTGCTTCTTGAGTAATGATAACCCTTTTATGATTGCTTTTGATCCAGGTGCTTTTGACATCTTCAGAAGCAGTATTATCAGCATTACCTTCTCCATTACTTGCCGAAGCCCAAATGCTAAGGGACCGAGCAATGAGTCACTATCAGGCTCGCAGCCTGTTTGGTAGTAGCCACAGGCTAAATAGTCGTAGAAATGGTTTGGGATTTGATAGGCAGACAGTGATGGACAGGGGTGTTGGAGTTACAATTGGACAGAGGGCTGCTTCTGCTTTTGCAGATGGCATGAAGATGAATGAAATTGAAGGCGAGCCACTTTTGGATACCAATGCATTGAAAGCTTTGATCCACCTGCTAAGGATGGCACAGGTAATTGGTGATCTCTGCATATTATGTTTCACTGGAAAGCAATCTTGCATTCTTGCTATTTGGGGGATGAACATTTATTTTGTGCTTGTTCTTTTAATCTGGCAAAATGGCTTAGAATTATTTGATATGTAGTTTTAATTAATTCTGAATTTTAGTGTTTTGATTAATTCTAGAAGATTAATAGTCTAGTCAAAAGAATGAACGGTGACTGAATTAATCTGTTCAAGCAACTGTAGACCTCTGTTTCTGTGGTCCTCCATTAAGTAGTTCTTCATGATCAAAAACTTTACAAGTTTACATTTATTCAAACCTTAATGTTACGATCCATTTTATTAAAACCTTCATCAATGAACATTAAACTTTAGATGGACCCTAATAGTAACTTGTATCATGCCATTTTATACAATATTTGAAGAGTTTGTGTTTCCCTTGAAAGTTGTGCAGTTTTTCCCAGTTCAGTGTGTATTTTCTTAGAAAGCTAGTGATTCAAGGTTGTGAGAAAAGATGAATCTTTGTTTCTTGCTTCCGCATATTCAATTTTGATTGATTTGGATGAATGGAAGTAGATAAGGGATTTAATTTGAGGATTAATATTTGTCTGTGCTCAGAGCTCATAATGAGTCAGGGGTTTTATTATATTGGGGTAGATGCGATACTAGATAATATCTCTTTCTGGTACTGTGAGCTAGTAGGAGCTGAATTGCAAGTACTGCATAGCTTGACTGGTTCTGGCTTACTTTGTTGTTTCACACTAAAGTTCCAGTGACATTAAGGATGTGCTTCTCTTTTCCATAGAAGCTTGCATTTATCACAATTAGTTCCTCTTTCTGACAGTCAGTTATTAAAGGTTTGCTCTTAGAGCTCTTGGAGTTCATGTAAATTCAAAGAATTTATGTTTGAGAATGTCCATTGTTCAGACTGTTAATGCCAAATCTTTTATTTTAAGGTTTTTTAAAGATTTTTCTGCATAATGATCTTACAATATAGTCATGACATCTCTACTGCATCGTGATAATTTGCTAACCTGGGTTTTCTATTTTCAATCATTATTATTTCTATGATGTTAGCCCCTCGGGAAAGGCCTTCTACAGAGACTTCTGTTAAACCTTTGTGCACATAGTACTACAAGGACAAGTTTAGTTTGTCTCTTGCTCAATATGATTAAACCCGAGGCTGAAGGGTCAGTCAGTGGATTGGCAGCAATTAACTCCCAGAGGCTTTATGGTTGTCAGTCAAATGTTGTTTATGGTCGATCGCAGTTGATGGATGGTATTTTTTCCCCATCTGTTGTAATCATAATTTTTCCAATTGACTTGTGTTTTAAATTATCAATTCTGATTGTTTTCTTTACAGGTCTTCCTCCCTTGGTTTTGCGTCGAGTTCTGGAAATCTTGGCCTATTTGGCTACAAATCATTCTTCTATTGCCAATATGTTGCTCTACTTTGATCCCTCAATTGTTCTGGAGCCTCCAAGTCCAAAATATCTGGAAACCAAGATTGATAAAGGCAAGGAGAAAATTGGAGATGGAGATAATTCGTTAAAACCTTTGGGCGATACTGATAATGTTCCTTTGATCCTTTTTCTGAAGCTGTTGAATCGACCACTTTTTCTACACAGCACTACTCATCTTGAGCAGGTATGAGCAATCTGGTTCGGAAGTGGTTTGACATCTCTTTACTTTTCTTGATCCAATTTGCATATTTAGTAGTTGGCTCATGTTTCGTTGTAGCATGTTTTCTCTATATTGATGGTATAATCTTGATCCTTTCTTCTAATGTGTTTCTTGATTTCACACATGAGACAAATTCGTTGTGGTGCAGGTCATGGGATTGCTTCAAGTAGTAGTTTTCACGGCAGCATCAAAATTAGACAGCCATGCCCAATCTGGACAGGCAAGGGAGACTTCTCAAAAACAAACTGCCAGTGAAGTTCCTGGTGGTGTTCAAAGTGTTCCGCCATTGGTAGCAGAATCAAGTCAAGAAGACAAGGCTGCCAGTTCTGGGTCCATTTCTAATGGAAATAAGAGCATTGATGCATGCAGTGCTTTCTTGAAGTTACCACAACCTGAGTTGAGCAATCTGTGCGGCCTTCTTGGTTGTGAAGGGTACTTTCAGGCTTTAATTCTTACATCTAACATTTTGAAAGTTCCGTGTCTTATCAGTCAACTTAACATGCTCATTTTTTTTGGTCAATCCATCATTAGCGATGTGCCCTTCATTTATCTATATATCTTTTTTTCTTTTAGTTATCTCCCTTCATATCTGTTTTTCTTGAGTTTTTTTTTTCATGTGAATTTGTCAATGAATCACTAATCTGTTCCATTGACTAAATTCAGGCTGTCAGATAAAGTATATATGCTAGCTGGAGAAGTGCTTAAGAAGTTGGCCTCAATTGTTGCAACCCATCGTAAATTCTTTACTTCAGAGCTTTCAGAATTAGCTCGTGGGTTGAGCAGTTCAGCTGTCAGTGAGCTTGTCACCTTGAGGAACACTCACATGCTAGGTCTAAGTGCTGGCTCCATGGCCGGGGCAGCAATCCTACGTGTGCTACAGGCACTCAGCTCACTCACCTCACTCAGCTCACTCACCTCACCCACAATTGATGAGAATATGGACCTTGAGAGTGGTGGGGAACAGGAGGAGCAAACTACCATGTGGAACTTAAGTATTGCACTTCAGCCATTGTGGCTAGAATTGAGCGAATGTATTAGTTTGACAGAGGCACAGCTCGTTCAGAGCACTTTCAGTCCAACTGTATCAAATATAAATGTAGGGGAGCTTGTACAGGGGGGCTCTTCTTCATCCCCTCTTCCTCCTGGAACCCAGAGGCTCTTGCCTTTCATTGAAGCTTTCTTTGTTTTGTGTGAAAAGCTACAGGCAAACCAATCCATTGTGCAACAAGATCATGTGACCATAACCGCGAGAGAAGTCAAAGAATCTTCTGGGAGCTCCTCCTTGACCACTGCATGCTTCGGAGATTCTCAGAGAAAGCTTGATGGTGTTGTCACATTTTCCAGATTTGCAGAGAAGCATCGCCGGCTTTTGAATACTTTTATAAGGCAGAATCCTGGCTTGTTGGAGAAATCACTCTCTATGATGCTGAAGGCTCCCAGACTTATTGATTTTGATAACAAGAGAGCATATTTCCGCTCCAGAATAAGGCAACAGCATGAGCAACACCGTTCTGGTCCTCTGCGGATAAGTGTTCGGCGAGCATATGTTTTGGAGGATTCATACAATCAATTGAGGATGCGACCTACTCAGGATCTCAGGGGAAGATTGAATGTGCAGTTCCAAGGTGAGGAGGGTATTGATGCTGGGGGTTTGACAAGAGAATGGTATCAATTGCTGTCAAGGGTTGTATTTGACAAGGGAGCATTGCTTTTCACAACTGTTGGGAATGATGTGACTTTTCAGCCAAACCCTAATTCTGTTTATCAGACAGAACATCTGTCTTACTTCAAGTTTGTGGGCCGTGTGGTAATGCTCCAGAACTTGTTTCTTCTGAACTAGATTGTACTACTGTTGTTGAATTAGGTAGTTTTCTGATTTTATTGCTTATGAGCTTGTAGGTTTCCAAGGCACTGTTTGATGGGCAACTTTTGGATGTTTACTTTACTCGGTCTTTCTACAAGCATATTCTTGGTGCAAAGGTGACATACCATGACATAGAGGCTGTTGATCCTGATTATTACAAGAATTTGAAGTGGATGCTGGAGGTTAGTGAATTTAATCTGTGATCCCCTCTTCTGAATTCAGTTGTGCTTTTGCCCACATTTTGCTATGGAGTGAGTTTTTCCCCAGTGCATGACAGTTATTATCCTCTGCTGTATCTCATCTGTTTCAGAATGATGTGAGTGATATACCTGACTTGACATTCAGCATGGATGCTGACGAGGAGAAGCACATCCTTTATGAGAAAACTCAGGTACACTCAGCATTTTGATACCTTGTATTGTTATCAATATTCTTGTTATGGGTTTATCCTCTTCCTGGGCATGAACATGGTTCTAAGTTTTATGTGGCTCCTGAACTTTGTATTTATTCGTGCTTTTTTGCTTGGAAAAAGGTTACTGATTATGAGCTTAAACCTGGAGGAAGAAACATAAGGGTTACTGAAGAAACAAAGCATGAGTATGTAGACCTTGTTGCTGATCATATATTGACAAACGCCATTCGTCCTCAGATTAATTCCTTCCTAGAAGGTTTTAATGAATTGGTGCCAGGGGAACTTATTTCCATTTTCAATGATAAAGAGCTTGAGCTACTAATCAGTGGACTTCCTGAAATTGATTGTGAGTTGGCTTTTTTGTTATCCCGTTCAATTTATGTGGTTCTTTTTTCTTTGAAATACCTGACCAGTAACACTGCTGTTGCAGTGGATGATCTGAAGGCCAACACTGAGTATACTGGCTATACTCCAGCATCTGGTGTTGTTCAATGGTTTTGGGAGGTTGTCAAAGGTTTTAACAAGGAAGATATGGCCAGACTACTGCAGTTCGTCACTGGAACATCAAAGGTGATTTGTTGTACTGTATACGTGGATATTCTATGAATATGTTTCATATGATGTATTCTAACATATACATAATTGGTCACTTCATTGTATATTTTGCATGATAAATGTTTTTGTTGAATTGGTGTTTAGGTTTGTGCATGGTTTTAGCAGATCAACTATCTGAAATTGGAATTTGGTAAAAACTAACTGTGGGTTTTCAGGTTCCATTGGAGGGTTTCAAGGCATTGCAGGGTATCTCTGGTCCCCAAAAGCTTCAGATTCACAAAGCCTATGGGGCTCCTGAGCGTTTGCCTTCAGCTCACACATGGTCAGCTAGAAGCCCTGTACTGTTATGGTTACTTAAAAGCCCAAAATTTGCTCCTGATATTGGAATTTTCTGTTGGTCCTTGTCATTTTTTTCATTTTTCTTTTTCCAGCTTCAATCAGCTAGACCTTCCTGAGTATACCTCCGGGGAACAGCTTCAAGAACGCTTGCTGCTTGCTATTCATGAAGCCAGTGAAGGATTTGGCTTTGGTTAAACGAGTTTAACATGTTGGCTGGGATAATCAACAATCTGTCTATAAGATGTGATGTATTATCTTATATTTATTCTTGTTTACATCATCTGTAAGTTTTCCACCACCTATTTTTTTTGGACAAATTTTGCAGATATGTTGTTTCTGTATCCCATTAACTCATCAGTAACTGTTTTTTATTCGATTAAATTTCCATGCAGCAGATTGAGGATCGACTCAAAGCGGACAAGGATTAGCATAGTACAAAAGGCTGTAGTGGTGCCTCAAAATTGCATCAGCACGGTAACTGAAGCTCTGCTGTAACTATCAGCTGCGAAATACCTATCTTTTTTTGGGTTACTTGCCATGTCAGGCATATGGGGATAAGTCTCTCGTTCCATTGTTTATACAAGTTTGTTCATTATTGTTAATATTCTTCAATGTGCATTATATCTTGATGGATAACTTATCTAGTAGTAGTTTCATGTTTTCTTTCCTCACTGCCTCTCTCCTTGAAAGGATTCTTCAACTGGTGCCAAAACTCAATTCGAATGTTGGATACCTGATTTCTGTCAGTCGATTATACAAACTACTTCTGCAATCAGGCTGGTTTTTCGGTGAATTGAATAAAAAAAAAAGAAGAAATTGAGGTGTAAAAGACTGCAACCAAGAGGCTAAGAACAAAAAGATTTGACAGGTTGCGAAACTCGATCAATCTGCAGTCAAGCATCGGCCATGGCAAGAATTCCAACGAACCAGGTCATGTCACTTCAGGCGCGGACACTTGTCAATCAATGTCAGCACTTTTACTTTCTTGCATTATATTGAATATATATTTTTATCAATGTTTTCCTATACATTGAATTAGATTTGAGAAATATAATGGTATAATTCTATTTTGAAGGGTGGTTGATAAGCTCACAAGTCCCTCTGCTTTTATAAATTCTTCTTTAATGTGGTTCTCCGTTTTTTAATTTTATTAACATGGTACTTCTACTCATCCCTCATTATAAACACTAAAACTCAATTATTATTTATGCAATTAATTTAATTTGATAACTTTTTAAAATTATAATTCGACTTCACTTTAATTTTTTTTCAATTAAAATCTAAATTAACTTTAAAAATTATTTTTTCTTATAATTAAGTTCTTAGTAAAATTAATTAAGCCTTCTAAAATTCTTATTGAATCCTTACCTATTCAAATTTGTATTTCTTTACCTAAAATAAAAATATTTCACCAATGAGCTATTTTGTCAATCAGAATTGGGTTGTTAATTTTGTTAATCTTATATATTTTGATTCTTTAATTTTTTCACTCGTTATTTTGATCATTTACCATCAACTTGGACAATCTTTTAGGCTTTTTTCCTGTATATCTTCTTTTATTTTGAATATTTTTTTTCTATTCTCTTTTTATTTTTTTGGTCAACAGTAAGTAAGAACATGACTTAAATGCTTTTCCTTCGTTTTATTGTAAACTATTATATCATCTAAAAAAACAAGAACAAAATTTTCAAAGATAAGGAATGAGTACCTCATTCATAAGTTCTTAGAATGTGGATGGAGTATTAGTAAGCTCAAAAGATATCATTAGGAATTTTAATGACCTTTATGAGTTCATAATTTTAGAAATATCTTTATTCTTTATTTTAATTTGATAAAACCCAAACCTCAAGTCTAGTTTTGAAAAGAGTTTTGATCCACATAGTTCATTAAAGAGCTCTTCAACCATAAGAGTGTGAAACTTATCTTTAATAGCTTTCTTGTTCAAGGCTTTATAATCTATACATATTCTCTAAGACTCATCAGTCTTTCTTACTAGTAGAATTAGTGATGAAAATGGGTTTTAGTTGGATCTAATGGTGATGAAATGGATGGTTCCTAACTGAAGTAATTCATTGACTATCTTTCTATTTCAACCTTTTGATAGCAAGGATACATGTAAGGTCATATATTTATTAGTGAAGTTCCCTTTTATATGACAATAGGATGATCATGAGATTTTTCTGGAGCTAGTCCTTTAGGTTCTTAAATAACTTCTCCGAACTCCCTAAGTAATTTTTAAATAGATTTAGGTGTTTTTTTTTCTTGATCATGATCATGTGTGCTCCTTGTATCCACCAAAGCCACATCTACCTGAATATTAATTATGATTTGGATTCTCATGGTCCTAGGATTAGGACTGCTAATTGTCATAATGTGCATGACATTGAATGACAAAGCTACCTCCTGGAAATGAGGGGTGTTTAGGTTTAATTATAAAGTTATGATTATAGGATTCAAGAGCCGCCACCTGGTATTATGTTCACTAGAAAACCTAATGGTCTGCAAAAGTCTGAGTAAGGGGACTAGTTGTGCAAAGAGAAGACATATCACTCCTAGTGCACCTTACCTATGGTAAACCGCATCATTAATTAATTATTAAACTAAGACATATTTCTATTTGTTGATCTCATTTAAGATTCAAGGCAAATCTCACTTCGTGAAAAGTCTCTACCTTGTCGGGTTAAATCCTAATTATTTTAAGACTTAAATTTTAACATCGCATTTATTTTCTATTTTTGTATCTTTAATATTTGAGGGTATACTTTACAATGTAATTTTATACCCTAGAATATTAAAGTCTACAGTTAAATCCTAACACTCCAAATAAAAAATTAATTGTTGTGAGATTTTTGGTATTTTGGTCAAACCCTAATGGATAATCATAAATTGGTTATGATATCCATTTAAAACATGATAAAAATATGATTGTCTTTTTTAGAAAATATGTATGAAAAATCTTTAGAATTTGGTCATGTGCAAAGAAACATAACATTTTTTTTTTTGTCTTTTGGATTTTTTGAGATTTCAAATAAAAATCAGGTATTTTAATACCGAGTTTATATTTTATAGTGTAAGTTTACAACCCAATATTAAATAAAATTATTTAAAAAAAACATATTTTTTATTTTCTAAAATAAAGGGATTTTTTATTTTTTTATCGAAATCTTTGAGGAAAATCATGTATTTTTAATATCGGGTCTGTATCTTACATTGTAAGTCTACGATCCAATATTAAATAAAATTGTTGGAAAAACAAGCAAGGAACCCATAAATAATTTCAAAATAGTCCTTGCAATTTTTTTAAAAAAATTTGGCTTTTTATTAGGCTTATTTGGCTAAAAATTAAAATAAAAAACTAAGAAAAATGCACTAAGGTGTGTTTGAAAAACATACCTTTAGCCTAGGAGCTGGGCTGGTTGAGCATAAGATCCAAGCCCAGCCCGGTTGGGGTGGGTTAGACTGACTGAAGGCCCAAAACTCTTCTTTTTTATATATTAAGGTGGGTTGGAATGAGGGTTCAACCCCCTTGACATCTAATGGCAAAAGCCAGCAGTTGAAGGATGTGAAATAATTCACATCCTGCATACAATGAACAATAGCAAAAGAGAAAAGAAGAGCAGGTTACCTAGCGTGACAGGGAGTGTTGCTGCTGGGAAGAGAAGATAGTGCTGCTAGAAGAAAGCTTATTTTGCTATTATTGTTGTTCACGGTGCAGAGGTTAAAGCTGTTGGGGGAAGCCTGCGGTGCTATTGTTGTTGGTCACGGTGCATAGGCTGGCATTGCTGGACTCATGGAATGACCAATGTGTGTTTTTTCAAAGAGATATGGGAAACAAAAGGTTTTTTATTTAGAAGATGAGCAACGATGAAGGATGTCTCCTATTTGGAAAAAAATTGGTGTTGGGTTTCAGGATAGAAGGTAAATAGCACTTTAAAGACTGGTTTTTTTCTCACTTTCCACCTCCCTTTTCTCTCTCCTCCTTACACGAAATCCACCTTTAGTTATAAGGGATGATAAAAAGACATCTGGTCTTTATTGAGTATAAATCTTAACCCTTGATTCAAATGAGGAAGATCATAATTGTTGGCCAAAAGTCACAATCACAATTTGCAAAACTAGGCTACAAAGGCTGATCAAGTTAGTCTTTTTAGGTCACCTTTTTTATAGGTTTTTTTATGGCAAACCAACGGGATTCAAGCTCGGGGTGTAGTACGAGTTAAGCTTTACCATATAGTGTCTTTTCCATTCTATTCGAGGCATGAGTGGCTCGTTAAATGACTTTGGAAAGGGGTTTTATGGATAACTTTTCAGGTTTAGAGAAAGAAGATAATGAATTCTGAAATCACTGGATTTTTTGATTTGGTCCCTAAACCCTTGACACTTTGTAATGGAACCCCCAATCAGCTCTAATCTTTTAGATTCCTTGCAATTTCACCATTGGCCTTCTTCAACTAGACCCTTCAATTTCTGCACTTTTTACAAAGCAGTCCTTAGTCTTAGATATTTTCAATTAATCCTTAAAGGACCTTCAAAATTTTAATTTCTTCAATTTCACCCATGTTTTCAATTAAATTGAGTCCCCGAAGTTTAGTATCTTTTTTCAGAAAGATTCTTGGTTGTAAATTTCTTCAATTTGACCTTTAATTGACCTTATATTTTGATTTTCTTGCAATTTTGTTCCTGGTTTCACCCAATTGACTTGTAAAAAATAAATTTAGTCCTCTAAAATTCCAATCTTCTTAATTTTATCCCAAATTAGTCCTCCAAACTTAGTTTTTCACCAATTAAGTCCATAATAAATTTAATTTGACCCATTAAAATCCAATTAAGTCCTTGCATGTTATTAAATCTTTTAATTTTACCCAGATTAATTCTTAAACATAATTCAACCTTTAATTGGGTCTATGATTAAATCAAATTGGCTTATTAAAAATCTAATTAATTTCTTGGACTTAATTTTTATGCATAACCGTCCAATAATCATTTAATTCAACCTTAAATATGCATTATATTTTTAGTCTTGAGTATAATATGATACAATTGAGCTTCTAATTTTATTCAAAACTCCAGCTTAGTTTTTTCTTGTATTTGAAACCCTTTTCGGCATGTTTTTTTCAAGTTGCCAATCTTTTTTTTTAATTTTTTTATATTTTCAAAAGGAAAAAGGGAATTTGGGGAGAATCCAAAATTGAGTTGAGACACCAATCATGGCATGGAGTGAAATTTCTACTTCATTTAGATCTTCTACCTCCACTAAATCGATCAATTAGGTTCCCATATCTGAAACAACCTCTTCCCCTTCAACTATATCATCCTCTTCCATAAAAAATAACTTTAGGCCCTGTGTAGCATTTACCGTTCAATGTCAACTTAGGATAAGTTTGAGAAGTATTGACCATAATTCTCTTTGTTATTACTATACTGGGCTCATTAGAAGTCCTTGGGTAGAAAGACCACCAACTTTAAATTATGAGTGTAGTTTAAATCGAGGAAGGAGTAAAATTGATAAAGGCAAAATTAAAATAATTGTACTTTTTATAGAACTGGAATTAACAAGAACAAGGGCTAAATTGAAAGAATAAAAGATTTACAGTGATCAAATTAGAGGTGGTCGGGACTCCCAATGAAAAAATCCCGAAGTTAAAAGAGTTTTTCCATGCTCTGTAATCCTTCTAACCTTGAATTTATAGAATTCTAATGAGAAATTTGAAATTCTTACTAAAAAATATGATTTATGAAACTGGACTGAATTGTAGGTTGACCATTTCCACCCCATTAAACATTGCCGTATGATGGGTTCCAGTTATTAAACGCGATAAGCCATTGTTTTTTTTTTTTTTTTGTGTTATTAAAAATTTTAAAATTTTTTTATATAATTTTTTATCGTTTTAATGTATTGATGTTAAAAATAATTTTAAAAAAATAAAAAAAATTATTTTAATATATTTCTAAAAATTAAACACTTTAAATCATTACCCCTACTACAATCTCAAACAAATCCAGACAAAATGATGGTTAAAGACTTATCCACTGTTGATTCGCTTCCAAGATCAATCCTGGCCATCCAAGTTGCTCCTTTTATAGCTGTTCGACAAATCCTAAATCAAAAGATGAAAAAATAAAAAAGAAATTGTCACAGATTCTTGAGAATATGTTACATATTCATGTGAGAGGATCTCTTACATCATCCAGTTATGTTTATATATATAAAAAAAATTAATCTGTCTCAGAACAACTAACCAAAACACAGTGAAAATGTTTTTTATGACACAAATATGTTGTCTGAAGTTCGAGAAAAAGAAGAAGAAAATCACTCCTACGACATTGCTAGTGTGGAAACATCTTGATGATGTAAATAAAATAAAGACATCAAATATGATGGGACATGTGGACGAAAGTCTTTGTAATAACTTTCTAACTTGTGGAAGTTTTTTCCTTGCGAAAAAAAAAAAGCAAAGAATTTGAAAATTAATGGATGCCGTAACACTGTTTGTAGATTAGAGGACAATTTATTTATAATATTAATACATGCAACTTATATGATCATGAAGTTATTTATAGCTTTTGATTATTTCATCAATCGATATATATTTTTATATTATTAATATGGGTGTTTGGATCAGTTTGCGCTCACCTTAACTAATTTCACGGATCTTGAAGTTAACAACCATGTAAGCCTCCAATAAACCTAAAAAAACTTAAACTCATGACTATTAGAAAATAAACTTAAAATCTAATCAGTTAAACCACCTCATTTACTTGTTTTACTTGTTAGCTTTATTAAACTTGGACCTCCTATGAAAATGTAATAATTTTCTAATTAAATTTGTTTAGTAAAAATTGAAATCTAAGACTTTGGTTCATCATGATGTTTTTTTTTTCCTTCATATTTTTAGATTAAAAAAGATTGATATTTTAATTTTTAATATCTAAAATTAGAACTCCAATTAATATGTAACCTCTGATGATCGAAAATATTGTTGACGAACAACACCTTGTCCCCTACCTGTAAAAAATATTTTTAGCTACGATTCCAAAGCACAGATAAATGAGCGTGGACTTAAAAACCTAGGTGTGCCTAACACTTATTGTTAAAGCCAAGCATATGGTCCTAGGCAATGTTCTTCAGACCATCCTCTCATTTTTTAGTTTTTATAACTGAAAATTAAATTATATTTAGATAAATAATTACAATGATATTTAAAAATTATATAATTATTTTATGCCTTTTAAATAAGATTTGATTTTTAGACTTGATTTTTTTTTATTTCTATAATTATATATAAATTTTGGCAAGAGAAAATTTTCCCTAGAATTTAAATCATCAAAAAGTTTATAGTTGTTGAAATGTACAAAATTAAAAAGAACATTAACCAAATTTAAAATTACTAGTAATTGTTAGCCTTTTCTCTATTTATACTATTCAATAGGTGTGTAAATCTATACTTTGGTCCCTCAATTTTAACATTTTATTATATTTGATCCATTTTATTTTTTATTTTAATCTCAAATTTTATTTGTTTTACATTTCAATCTTTATATGTTAAAGAGATAATAAAAAAAGTTATCGAAAAATTTTGAACAAAGAGAAAGCTATCCAATGATTGGATTTTGTCCACTAAATACTTTGAATTTTGTTTTTTTGAATTCTTATTTAAGAGAGGAACACAATAGAGGTGGTTTTCACTTTCATTGATGTCATGAAAAGTAAATCAAGACTTTTAAAGTCTTTTCTTTTGATTTGATTTTGTATTTTTAGGTCAAGTAGAATGTATTTTGCTGTTACAAACGAGGATATATTGGTTTATTAAATATCTTTTTTTTTCAAGCTTTTAAGTCAAGAAAATCATTGAAATCTAATTTTTCAGGGTCTAAAATTTTAAACCTTGACTTTCTAGTCATTAGAACCACCTTTAGTGACAAGAGAAGATGACTAATGAACAACGCGTTGTCTGCACATGCGGGCAACTCGTCATTCTCCAAATTTGGAGAAAAGTTACGGTGGACGACATTCATCTTTTAACAAAAAAAATAATAATAATAAAGAGCAAGGCGGGTTTGGGCTTTCAGGTTGGGTAGGTGCGCATATCTAGTCTATGTGCACTTGAACTTCAAATTTTTTTTTCTCTTTTCTTATTTGTTAATTAATTCTTGTAAAATAAAATTATTTAAATGATGTTTAAATAATTATCCAATATGTAATTATTTTTAAATAATATTAGTTTTTTCCATGGTAATTTTAGCAATTGATTTCATAATAGGTATATAATATGCATAATTTTTAAAATGCATATGAAATATTCATTTCTAAAATATTTATTGTAAGTTTTTTATATACCTTTCCTCCAAATTTTGATAAACAAATTAGGATGGATGAACAATTACCCTTTAACAAATAAAATTAAATAAAAAGCAAGACGTACGAGCTTTAACTTTCATGTTGGACAGGTGCGTATGTCTAGCCTATGCACGATCGACCTTCAAATGTTTTTTTATTGTTTTTTCTTCTTTTCTTATTTGTTAAGTTAATTGTTTTAAAATAAAGTTATTTAAATGATGTTTAAATAATTATCCAATATGTCATTATTTTGAAATAAATTAGTTTTTTTCATGGTAATATTAGCAATTGATTTCTTGATAGGAATATACAAATCTAATATGCATAATTTTTTAAATGCATATGAAATATTTATTTAAAAAATATTTATTGTAAGTTTTTATATAATTTTTGTCTAAATTTAGAAAAACAAATTAGGGTAGGGTGGTCGACGTTCACACTTTAACAAAAAATAAAACAAAATAAAGAGCAAGGCATACGAGTTTGAGTTTTCATGTTAGGCAGGTGCGAATGTCCTACACGCTTGACCTTCAAGTTTTTTTTTAATTTTTTTCTCTTTTTTATTTGTTAATTTAATTGTTTTAAAATAAAATTATTTAAATAATGTTTAAATAATTATCCAATATATCATTAGTTTTAAATAATATTAGATTTTTCCATGATAATACTAGGAATTGATTTTTTGATATGTATATATGAATCTAACATGCATAATTTTTTAAATGCATATGAAATATTTATTGTAAGTTTTTTTATATAATGTTTTTCAATATTAGGTTTTTTGTCTTTTTAATACATTCGTGTCAAAATTATCAATTCAATATTTTTTATTTTATTTTTATTAAAACTTGCTTACAAGATTTTAATAAGTTTTTGTCTGAAAATAGAACTATTGATTAAAAAAAGAAAGTATCAATAAAGAAAACAAAACTTGATTAAAGAGATACTTATTTTATAACTATTTCATATCATTATAATTTTTCTATATTAATTTTAATTGCTTATAATTTCTAGACAATAAACAGCATATCTAAAGAAAGCTATATTAAAAAAACATTAGTAAAAAAAAATATATTTACAATTATATTTTGTCTACAAAATTTAAATTATTATATTTGTAATAAAAATCTATTTTTATTATCAAATAATTAAGTTAAATTTTTTTTCAAAAAACACTCCACATCACGAGATCAAATATTATCGCATGCTTCTATCTTTTAACTTTTCGTTTTATTTCCTAATTAATGTTAATAACTTTTTTTATAGTTTATTAGTTTCTTTAATTTTCATTAAATTTTTTTAAACACACTTATTCACTTTCTAATTCCCAATTAAAATTTTTCATGGTATAAAAATTGCATTCAGTACCAATACTTTCTTTTTTTACATTTAAAAATAACTTAAAATTTAACCTGCCAACTTTTTTGTTAAGAGTTTAGTTGATACTGTGGTGGTGATTTTGTTTTTAAATAATTTTTATTTATATTAAAATAATATTTTTTTTATTTTTAAAAAAATTATTTTTGATATTACCATATTAAAATAATTTTTAAAAATAAAAAATATTAATTTAAAATATATATTTTTTAATTTTTTCAAAAATAATTTTAAAAATAAAAAAACAAAACACGAGACAAAATAGTTTAAGGGTGCCAACAAGTTATCTGCATGAGAGTATTTGACAGTGTGGTTGCAGTTGTTTTTCAAATAATTTTTCGTGTTAAAATGCATGTCAATGATTTTTTTTATTTTTAAAAAATTATTTTTGACATTAGCATATTAAAATAATTTAAAATATATATAGTAAATTAAATTTTAATAAAAAAAAATTTTTGAATTTTTTGAGGAAGCACCGCGTTCCAATCATATTTGCGGCCCACCATTTCTCCCAAATACGCTGTTTGCCAGCTCAGTACCCGTTCCGTTATCAACACTCTTGCCACGTCGTTGATGACGATAGAGTAACGGCACCATTAACATTGCCGTTATTATTACAAATAAACAGTTGATACCCTTCATGATAGAATACAGACAGGCCCATTTAAAGCCCATTTCACACTGTCTCTCTCTCCAAAAGGCACACTCTGTCTCTCTCTCTCTCTCTGTTAATCGATTCCCTGCTTCACCTGAAAGTCTCTCTCTAGAATTCATGTCGGTATGTAGTTTCTGTATAATAGTCTATATCCCTATATGCATACCGATTCTTGTGTGTGAGTATGTATTAAAGTTTCTATTTTTGTTCTTTTTTGTTTAATTGTACTTTTGCTGGTTTTTTTTTTTTTGTTTTGATCTGTATCAGTTTTTTTTATGGTTTGGCTTTTGCTGCCGATTACAAATGTTCTATTTTTTTTACTTCATGAATTATGTTGATTTGATTTTGGTTTCTTAATTTGTGGGTTTTTTTTACCACTGTTTAGGAAATGTTATTTAATGGTTAGAGCAGCCTTTTTTTTTTTTCCGTTAATTTTATATTTATGAATTTTAATTAATGAACTTTATATGTTATTTATGGACGAAGTAATTTCTATTTGGAAAATTATCTTTTTTTGCTTCTCTTTGATGATCCGTGTTAGTTATTGAGAGCTTGCTAGGTGCGCTCATAGATTTAGGAGCTGGAGAAGCTATTGGTATCTTACAACAAAAAAATGTTATGCAATTCTTTCATCACGGGGTGATTTTAGACCCTTTTGTGCCTGTGACAATCAAGAAAATGTCATTTTGTAATGAAGAGAATTAATTGCCTCACTAACATGAACAAGCATATGATTGGGAAGCTGAAGCGAGTAGATCCTTGAAAGTGAATTTGATGAGTTGAATATGTTAGCATAGCTTAAGAAAATACGCCATTTTTATCTCATACTTGCTAGTCTTTGCATTATGCTTTTCAGGACTTAAATGGCCTGTTTGAGCTCCATTTATTGGATCATAGATTTCTTAATCCTAGTTATATAGTGGTGTTGCCTCTGTTTATGGCTATGGGCATTAAGAATTATAAATGCTTGCTGTTAAGCTTCTACCACCCCTGCATATGTGATGGTACACTAGATCATATTCAATTCTGATTTAATATATTTGTGCTTTCCTCTGTATTAGATGGGATGTCTGCTTTAGGTTTTAATTTATTACGGTGTTTTCAGTTCTGGTTAATTATTTCTGTAGAACTAGAGCACATGGTTTGTATGATTTTTTTGGCTGTCTAAATTATTTGTTGAGCTCCTTTTTTTACTCAATTGGACCACAGTGAAAGTATTACGTTCTTGTACTGAATATCTGTTCTCATAATTCTAAATCTTTGTAGTTTTTGTTGTTAAATGAAAAATCACTGCTGCTCGATGTACGGCTCTTTCCTGATTTATACAGCTCTCAGAATCTTGATGGCTGCTCTCTTCATTTCTTTCTTGTCTACAGGACACAGGTCGGCCACTGCCAAAATTTGGTGAATGGGATGTCAATGATCCTGCATCAGCTGAGGGATTCACTGTAATTTTTAACAAGGCAAGGGATGAGAAGAAGACAGGTGGCCAGCCGGAATCACCAGGAAAGGTTGTTGATTCTCATGTTAAGCCTGGATTAAATCCCGCCAAATCTCAGCCTGTAAGTTTTTTTTTTTTTTCCCCATCACATAATGCTTTTTTAGCAGCGAAGGCATGTGTCTTGCAAATGACAAATGCATGAGCCAGCCAAGATAGCATGATCTTTTCCCAGTAACGTGTAACATCTTGCTTGAATGGGCTATGTTTCTATGCTTGTGTGTATGTTAATTTTCAAGTGTGTGGGGTTTACTATTGATATCAACAGCTTAAGAGACCCTGATCAATATGCAACAAAACAGAGGGAAAAAAATTGATGTAGCCTATCATTGGATTGATTTTTGTTGAGTTTTCACCTGTGGCCAGTGATATTGTGGATATCATTTTGCATTATAAATATAAGGATATTATTTAGCTTTTACAGAAGTTAGGGTGATTGGGGAAAGTTGCAGCATGTATGGCCTTAAAAATGCTGGGGAAAGGATCAGAGAGTCTAACCATGTCATCTGAGCAAGCGATTTCTGCTCAGAGATTTTGTGAGGATAGAACACGGAACTGTCTGGTCTGGTCTTCTTTTCCACATGGATGTGGCTATCTTCTAATCAATTGTTGGCTATCTTCTAATCAATTGTAATTCATGGCACCATTGTGAAAGTCCATTTAGATGGGGTGGAAATGGACTAATAATAAATATTGTGAGACATTATTTAGTTTTGCAGTTTAAGTTCCTTCTGAACAGCACAGAAATGTGACAACAAACTCATGGCCGGCTACAATCTTTTCTATCTCATAAATTCATGGGTGTTATGTTTTCCATTTTAACATGGATAATTTACTGATTTTCAGAAAAAATGGTTTTGCTGCATCCAAAGTCCGCATGTGGAGTCTTGACGATCTTTCCAACATAAGGGCTTCAACCGAAGTGTATGTTTAACTATCTATGTCCCCACAATATATTTACTAAAGATGATAGGAGCTGTAGGATTGTTACTGCTGGATTTTTATTTTTTTTGTGATGTAAAACTGAGTTATGGTGGGGGGGGGAATGAACAAATACACAATAATTGTATCTATCATGCAACTGATATGTTTTCATCTCCTTGCTTTCAATCATTTTGGTGAGTAAAGAAAAGCCACCAAGGTTGTGATTGATTAGTGTTACATGGGGAAGAGACAAAAAGCAAACATGTTTGGTTAAAGAATGTTTTCAAGATAGTTTTGGAATGAATTGCTGTACTTTCAATACAAAAAGACATGCACTTTCTGTCTCTTAATAATAACTAATACTTTTCAAGAAAACTGAATCATTTTAGATCTTGTTAGCTTGGCTCAAAATTATTAGGAAATTCTTCAACGCCTTCTTGTTCTTAAACACCGGGACAGCTTTGGTCGTTCCTCATTTACAAAAGGAGTACACTCTAATGATGGCATTAGGGTTCTATCTGCAGTACTGGTTAACTGGCCCCACAGGCAATTGTGGGGTTGCTTTTTATAAAAGGCAGTCTCATTTCCAAATGGCTGCAACTGGAGGCGGCCGATGGTGTAAATGCAAGAAAAGTTTAAGACCCAAGTGAAAGCACCTGGCACCAGCGTATTTTCTCTAAAGAGAAGGTCGAGCTTGAATCCCAGACAATTTGAAGAGAATAAGGAAGAAAGCACTTGCAGACCTTGCTCAAGGCCAAAGATTGCCTGAAAAACAGCAAAAACCATCTGAAAGCTATGCATGTATAATTCCATCATCAAAGGAATTTCAAAGAGGTGGTGCCTACAGATGCTCTTTCCCCACTAAACCATTAAAATAGTAAAGGAAAGTTTTAAAATCCTGCTCAACTTGCATTTTCCTACTACTCTGGAGCATGCCCAATCTAAACTCTGGCATCCCAAGCTTTCGCTCGAACAGGCGGCGCAGCAGGTAAACTTGACGAACACTAGCAACGACAAGTGCTGTGGATTCGGAGGCTGCCTTTTGAATTGCCCCCCGGCTCATTGCATCATTTACTGCATCAACAACCATTGAAATTTGTTAGGCAAAAAAAAAATGATTATGGGAGACACACACACACACATCTGAAGAAATTATAGTTATTTAACAAGAACTTTAACAATTTAAATGGTGGTAGAGCAAAACACTTACCTGGCGCCTTAGCTCTTGATATAGTCCTTTACTGCTATTTTGAACCCGTAGATTCTCCTGTTACCACAGAAATACAAATATCATCATAACATGAACACTATTGAAAACTTATTCCAAAATTTTTCTTTTTGTTCAATATTTTTAAAGTTCCTTATATGTATATACTCTTCTCTCTTTTTCATCCATTTTAACTTATTTAAACAAGAAATCAAATAGAATTTGACTCTTTCTCCTTTGCCAAAATTTTGGCCGAACATGGTCTATAATGGCACTATATTTTGATGTTCAAAATTTTCCTTCAATTTTCATTTCCCTCACCCCTTAGGCATTCTTATTAATATATTCAAGCATAAATTTTCTACCATATTAAATAACTCAATTCTATTTTTTCAAAATGTCATAGGTCAGGTCCTTCACAAAGGAAATATGATTTTTTCTTTCACTTTTTCATGCAATTCGATTCTTATTCACACTTCACTTATTTCATTTAACACAATTTGATACAATTTCTATGTCAATTATATCAACCATCTTAATCCTCTCTTTATTTGGCAAATGGACAAATTATGATTCTAAAGAAGATAATGCGGATCAGCCCAAAAACAACATCAAAGACTCATTGCATGTTTCAATTGGGTCAATTACAAGGCAAAAAAAAAAAAAATACATTTAGGCCGCATTTGTTTCCCGAAAAGTGGTTTCCAGAAAACCACTTTCCAAACTTTCCTATGTTTATTTGCCTTTAGAAAAGTTGGTCAACGGAAAATACTTTCCGGTTAACGAAAAATACTTTCCGGTCAACGGAAAATTTGGCTTGGTTTCCATGAAAGTGTTTTCCTTTTATTTTGAGCGAAAAACATTTTCCGGTTCCGGGAAGTTATGAAAAATTTAGAAATGTCATATTATTTACTGATTATATTAAATTTGGTTCTCAAACTTTTGATTGCTATATATATTTTGTTTTGAATATTTTTTTTTCAATTTCATCCCTTAGAGTTTAATTTTTATATTAATTCTGGTCCTTATTTTTATAATTGTTATTTGCTTTTCCCTTATCATTTTTTAATTGAAATTTTTTATCTATCAAATTGGGTCCTCATTCTTTTGATTGTTACTTATTTTATTTTAAATAATTTATGAAATGTTAATTATTATTATTTTAATTTCTTCATCTTTCAATTTTTTTTTATATTTGATCTCTATTATTTTGATTATTATTTATTTTATTTGAGATAATTTATGAAATTATATATTTTTTTCAATTTCATTCTCATTTAACTTTTTAATTTGTAAGATTTGTTCTTCATTATTTTAATAAACTTGAAAAAATAAAACATTAATAATTTATTTTCCAGCTCATTTTCCATGACATAACCAAACACTAGAAAATATTTTCCAACTTATTTTCCATTACACTACCAAACATCGAAAAATAATTCACTTTCTCGGAATTCACATTATCGGAATTCACTTTCCAAAAAAAACTATTTTCCAGTAAACAAACAGGGTCTTAAGGAAACATTAAATGAGCTTTTTTACAAGTTTCAACCAAGGCTAATATAGGAGATCCATTGGAGCATCAAAAGGAGGCTTTAGACCTTTTAATACAAGTGCAAGAGGGGTGGGTTCAATCCAACCTTATTTGGACCTTAAAATTTTAGTAACAAGGTTGCCAACCTTATCTTTTATGATTCTATGTGTTTTATGGATTCCATACTAATTATGGAGTCTCTATGATTTGTGGTTAAATTAATTATTTTCTTTATTTATTAGGATTTTATATTTATTGGTTTTCATATCAGATTAGGAAAGTATGCAACAAAGAAAACAAAGGAGTCCATGCTTGAAGAGGAAAAAAAAAATGGCAACAACTTTTCCTTCAAAATAAAAAAGTAAGAGGTGACAAGTTTTCCTTGTTTTCAAGGAAAATAGCGGCGGCAACAAGGTTCTATATAAAGCCTTGTTTCATATTTATTTTTATTTTTTTTCCTTCTTCTCTCACAGCATCAAAGATAATTTATTCTCATGAGTTTTATTTTTTTTATAACTTCTATTTAGGCTATCTAATGGGCCAGCAACCTTGCAATTGTTTATAATTGATATTCATAGGGTGAGGGTTATTATTCCAATAGTGTTGGTGTCATGAGGCAGGTCTTCATTGTGTCACACTCCTATCAAATTTGTTTCGACTTTTTGAGATTCGTTGTCAATCTTATTGTGGGTTGCGTGACCACATAATCACATGCATGCAAATCTTATGATCTCAGTTTATAAATCGCTCTCTCATACCTAGGTATCAAAAACCTGTGTATGATCAGTTTGCAGCAAAATTTAACTAAGAATTGAAACCCCAATCAAACATTATCTGAAAGAGCCTAAATTTAATATATAGCGCGACTTCACCCTAAATAACCAATATATTGACTTTGAAGTGATTTCAAGATGGTTTGATTTGGTTTCTCTATTTTTTATGTTTTCACGACATAATTGAAACTAGCTTGAATAACATCTATTCTTCACTCTCTCTTTTTTAGCTTTTTATGTTACTAATATGTTTAGAGATAATAATAAAAAATGAAACAACACTTTTTTTTTCTGGTACTAAGATTTTAAAAACACAAAAAAGAAGAAGAATAGTGAAAAACATTACTAAAGTTATAGAACACAAAGAAAACAAAGTTTTCAAAAAGATATAACATGATTTCAGAACCTAGCTTTGATACTAACTGATGTGAACCTTGTGATCACATGGTCACATAACCCTACCTAGAATGACAATAAATCCTAAAAAGCCAAAACAAGTCTAACAGGAGGGTGACACAATGAAAACTTTTCCTAAGACACTAGTACTATTGGAATAAGAACCTCCACCTTACAAATATTAATTAGTGAATGAGAAGTATAAGGAAGATACAATGAAGCCAATTGATATTTGATAAGTCAATTTAATTCGTTAGAGAACCAAAGACTGTGAGAATCTCTCTCACATAAGCTGAATAAATCTGACAGCAATAGTATTATCATGTCTGAATATTTTATCCTTACAAAGAGTATTTATACTCTTGAAAATAAAACCCTAATGCATGTATCATTGTGAGCTAAATTGGTTCACTTACAAAACTGACCTAAAACCTATACTAACAAACCCAAATATATGGACCCAAACAAGCTTTGGGCCATAGTTGAGAACTAATTATTAATTAAGCCTAAACAAGCCTTCGGACTTAGCTAATTAATCAAACTCAAGTCCAATACAAAATAAGCCCATTAGAAACAATGAAAAAGATTTTGGCCCTATTAGATAGCTCAAATATAAGTTATAACATAAATAAAACCCATGAGAATAAATTATCTTTGCTGCCATGAGAGAAGAAGAAGAAGAAAAGAAAACTAAATAAATATGAAACAAGGCTTTATATAGATTGTTGCCGCCACTATTTTCCTTAAAAACAAGGAAAACTTGTCACCTCTTACTTCTTTATTTTGGAGGAGAAGTTTTTGCCACTTTATGTCCTCTTCAAACATGAACTTTTTTGTTTTCTTTGTTGCATACTTTCCTAATCTGACATGGAAAAACCCTAATACATAAAGGAAATAATTAATATTTTCACAAACTATAAGGACTTCACAGTTAATATGGAATCCATAAAACACATGGAATCATAAAAGACAAGGCTTGCTACAACTTAGGAAAAATTGACAGCCTTTTTACCAAAATTTTAGAGCTAAAATAAGGTTGGATTGTCCCTCTTTTTGCACTTAAATTAAATGGACTAATGCCTCATCTTGATGCTCTAATTGATCTCCTTTATTAGCCTTGGCCAAGACCTATAAAACAAGTTTATTCAATGCCTCCTTCAATGCCTTTGCTTTGGACCCTGTAATTGGCCTAATTGGAATATGTAACGGATCGTTGATGGTGTTTGTGGACTAATTTGCATCACAAGAAGTATGAATTTTCCTAAATTTTCCGTAGTTGATACATTTCTCACTCATTTTCCATATAATAAACATAATTCTAACCAAAATGCATGACAATTTCATCAAATAAATGCAAAACATCATGCTCACACCTTAGGTCGAAACATTCTAATAATGAAGGGGTATGCTTCATTACCCATTCTGTCGCACGTGTACAGCATCGTGGCGATCGTCCACCCTCAGGTGTGGTATCTATTTGGAAAATATGAGGAGACAATGAATTCTTGTCTTTTATCAGTGGAAAAAAAAAAGTCGCCACCTAGTATTTTGGTTACTAAGAACCCTAACTGGTCTCAAAGATCGAACATGAGGACTGGTTTCGTAAATGGAATGTATTAGCACCCCAATTACACTCTACCTAAGGTAGGCTACATTGTTTAATTTTCTGATAAAAACTAAGGGCTTGTCGTGTTTTTCTAATTGTCAGTCTGTCTACGGTTTAAAAAAAGTTTTCATCGGCAAAGAAGATCCTTATCTTTTCGGGTAAAACCTAATCATTCTAATGTCAACAAAAGAATTATCTTTTTAATACCGAGAATACATTTTACGTATAAATTTGTAATCCCCGATACAAAAACAAAACAAAATATTTTTTAAGAATTTTTTGAAATGTTGGCCAAGTTCTCGTGACTTTAATAAACTAGTTATTAAAGCCTAAAATACATGCTAATGCATATTTTTGAATTTTTATTGTATGAAAATATGATATGATTTTTTCTTTAAGAGACTTGGCCGTATGCATGAAAACAAAAATATTTTTTTTATTTTTTAATGTTTTGACCAAAATCAGGTATTTTAATACTGAATTTGTATCTTTATGGTATAAAAATACAAACCGATATTAATCAAAATTTCTTTAAACACTTACGTGGGAAAATCACAAATTTCAAAAATGATTTTTTGAATTTTTTATGATTGGGATGGTCCGGACCCAGCACAAAAGGAAACTGGATCGAGATCTGCCCAAAATGAAGTCGGGCCAAAACCGGCCCAAAAGAGAACCTACTTGTAGCTGGACTCAACCTAGCCACGTGGATTGGGCTGATGTTCCAGCCCAAAAGAACAAAAGGCTAGTTATTGTGCTGAGCACAGTAACCAGTTAATTATAGTAGGTAGTTACTATGCTCTACTTAATTATTTTTTATTTGCTGCAGAACGTGAATTGCTCACGTTCTGCATGCAAATGAAGATGAACAAAGAAAAATGGGATATAAGAGGGGAGAAGGTTACTTTGAGTGGGGAAGCGTGATCGCGGTCGTCGGTGGTGGTTGAAGACGGTGGTGGCAGGGACTCGGAGGAGCGGTGGCAACTGCTGGAATTCTTTCCTTTCTCTGTACAGAGACCGATTTCTTCCTCTTCTGTCCTGCTTTAGCTCTCCTTGAGTTCTCTTTCACTTTTTTCTATTGTTATGGTCTCTCTTCAGCCTCTCATTTGTTCCCTTTGTCTATTCTTTTTTTTTTCTCTCTCTAAAGCTATCCCCGGTTTTCCTTCTTTATTTTTTTTGTTCCCTTTTTCTTCTCTCTAAGTTGTACTTTTTCTCCACACTCTCTGTTTTTTCTTTTCCTTTCTCCCTTTATTTTCTCTTCTGTTATAACCGTGCCCCTCAGTTCTCAAAACAACTCCCTCTCTGTTTTCTGTTCGTCTATAAACCTCCCCTTTCTCCTTTCTCAAATCGCTCATCCCTTCTTTATTTTCTATCTCTATCCCTTTCCACCCCCCTCTGTTATATCTTTCCCCCCTATTTTCTCTTCTTTTCTCTCGTTCCCTGATGTTTTGGTTTCTCTCTTCTCCACTCCTAAAAATCCCCCTTTTGCTGCTCATGTCCCTGTATTTATAGGTAAAAGGAGAGAGCAGCTACCCGGTCTCTGCCCAATCCTAGAGACAGGGTAGGGTGGCTAAGGCGTCTTTGTATAGTCGCCTCAACCGCCTGCAGGGTATGGCTTCCCTGTCCAATCTTCATCATGGTGGCAGTTGAGGGGCGCGAGCTGTGTCAGGATTTGTGCAAGTAGGGAGGGAGATAATGAATGAGCGGGAAGATGCAGGGGAAAAATCTTCTTCTTCCCTTGTCCTCTACGCGTCCAGGGGAAAAAGAAGACTTATGGTGCCGTTCAAAATGGCACTGTTTGCTTCTTTCTTTCTTTTTTTTCTTTTTTTTTTAGTGAAATGCATGAAACGGCTTCGTTTTGACTAAAACGCGTTGTTTCATTTAAACGGAAACTGGCGCCAAAATACATCAGATTCTAAATCCCTTCATTTTGCATGCTTTTTTGGTCCTTTATTTTGGATTTCTTCAATTAAGTCCATAATTGGTCATCAAACTTCAATATTTATGCAATTAAGCCCCTGATTGGACTAAATCAACTCTCCAAAATTATAATTTGACTCAAGAACTTTAATTTCTTTCAATTAAAGCCTAAATTGACTTAAAAATAAATTTTTTTTTTATCACAATCAAACCCTTCTTCAATTAAATCTACAATAAAATTTAATTGAGTCCATAAACATTTGATTTTGGACTTTTCTTCCTCAAATTGAATTTTCTTTGTCAATAGGGATTTCATCAGTCAAATATATACTGTCCAAATTCAATCTTTGTATTTCTGAACTTCCTCAATCAAATTCTGACCATTTTCTGGGCACTCCGACATTCTATTCTCACTGTTATTATTTTTTTCAGATTTCTTTTGACTATATTTTTGATTGATTATTATTTTTTTTCTTCTTTTTTTTTTGTTCGGGGACCTAAAAATAGGTTACAACACATTAATTAAATTCTTTCTTTAACACTATTTATCATGAATTATAAGTCTATTGATCCAAAAAGTCCAATTTCTCATTCATCTAGTTTGCCTAAAACCCTCATTACACAAGAACACCCGTTTTATTTTCAATTTTTCTTCCAATTATCATATAACCCATTTATTATTGCCTAGGAACATCATCTGAACATAAAAACAATAATCTACATGACATACACAATTCAAATTTTCATGATGATATTAAAATGACCCACTTCTCAAATCATACCAAAACTTTAAATCAATCAAGGTGAAGGTGTTTCTCACCTCTAAATAACACTAAAACAAGGATGATTTAACAAGGATTCCCTTTATTCTTCCTCACTCTCGCTACTTTTTTCAAGCTCTAAACCTTAGTTTTGTAGTTTTTTAATCCTCGCTAAAAGCTTGAAATCCCTTTCTAAATTCTTAAAAGTTTCTTTAAATACTTAAAACTTCCTCTCTTTAAGTGTTTTAATTTAAGAAAATCAAGAAGAAATCAAGAAATTATTGCCCCCTTTCTTCTCATTTGTTCAAAAGCTTTTAGCTTCCTTAAGAAGCCAAGAAACCTATTTATATACCCCCTATAATTTATATTTACAATACTATCATTATACTTTAATTCAAGTAATTTTTGGTTTTACCAGGTATCCCATCTCATTCTATTTTTACAACTTACCTTACATTGAAGTTTCAATCCATAAAAATTCATTCCAGCTATATATATTATTTTATCTTATTTTATTGTTGGGTTAAACTTTTCCAATACTTTACTAGCACTGTAATATTTTTAACTGAGGCTTTACATATGAGCTTCACCAATAGTGTAAGATAGAGATCATACCACTTTAAGTTTCAATTCCTCTCTCTTTCAATTATCTCTCTACTTATTTTCTCATTTGGTTTCCCTCTTCTCCTTACATGGTTGGCTAGTTGCTGACCGATATGGGTTTGTCATAGAGGAGCAATTGTCATCGGGTTTGGAGAATCAATGAAGGCTGGACGAATGAGAAGACATTGTAGGTTGTTGAAGTTATCAGCTGGAGGCAAGAGAGGTTATCATTGTAGCTTATCGACCCAAGGACTGAGTTTGTGTGGCCATAGGTTGTTATGTGTGAGGAGGAAGATAGTTTTGTGTATGTGTGTTTGTGGCTGAGAGTATGATATTATAAAAATAAGTTGATAGCTCTGTTTGTTTTTTTTTTTTTTACAATTGAGGGAAGCTACGTGAAAGAGAGAGATCAAGTAGGGGAGAGAGGAGATTGGGTGGTTTTTGTCCATATAGGTTAAACTAGATTTATTGACCGCGCTTCGCTGCGGGGCAGGTTCGCAGCGGATTGAGACATTAGTTCTATGTTCATATAAACACAATAAAAGCAACATGCATTATCTTTTTTAACATATGCAAGGCTGTAATGCAAAATAACAAAGCAGCCGTATGAATTGTTTCAAACCCTTTAAAGCAATTACATATTTGAATTGTCTTGTTCAGTTAAGCACATTAGTCTAGCATGGTATGGGGTTTCATGTTTCTTAATGAATATACATAGCAGTCGTGAAAAAGTTGATGAAGGCCACAACTGCATCAACAAAAAAAATTTCTGGAGCGGTGGTGCAGCCTCTCTAGAGCTTCAGTTTTCTTGTAAAAAAGAGGTGATGTTATTCATGGACATTAATGAGATGAGTAAAAATAAATGGAGTGAAGGATAAGGCTAATCCAATATCAATAGTAATAAAACATAAAGAGAATGAAAGAAATTTTTGAATTAAAAAGGGCAAACCAAAAATAAACCACCTAGCTTGTTCTCTATTTTCAAGCAATACAGCCCACAATGGTAAATATACATTCTTATGAATGTTTAGGATCTTCATTGAAATTCTAATCCAAAAAGCTCAATGGTTGTTATGTGTTAGAAATCACAACCTAATAGGAGCATTCATACATGTTACCTACATGTCCTTTTTAAATTTCTAGACCAAAAAGTTCAATGGTTATGCTGTGTTAGAAATTGCAGGTTCATGGGAGCATGCAGACTTGTTTCCTATTGGCTTCAACATACGGGACCATTGTAACATACTGGAAGTCCACTGTCAATGATAGTGATAGTGTTGATTATAGGAAGACCAATTATAAGAACCTTGGAAGCCACTCCTGCAACAATGCACTTACCACCTTTGATTTAACAAAAAGATACAAAACATAGCATTGCACTTACCAAACTCTTTTTATAACCTATTTTCCATCAATAACCACATCTTCTATGTGGTCCAACGTTAATTATTGATGGTTTTGTCAAAGTGATTTTGTGTTAGGATTGCAACCCAACCAACCAAGTTCTGCCAGCCCCTATCCAAAGCTATAGTATATCGTAAACTATTTGTTTAATGGTGAAACAAAAAAAAGGCAAAAGTAGGAAGCCATCAAAATCTTGAAAAGTCCAAGAAGTAATTGATCACATTCTCATTTCTGAATGAAGGAAAAAATTTGATTGACCGGGTAATAAATTGCAAGTTACACAGAATGATGTACACCACTTACGAAGTTTTTTTTTTCTAATCAACTTATGCAGATCCCTGCAACTATATTGTTGGTCTAAAGATCCCTGCAAGAAAAAGTTGAAAAAACCTTAGATCCTTCTCTTCTCAATCAACAAAGATCTCTCTCTCTCTCTCTCTCTCTCTCTCTCTCTCTCTCTCTCACGCATGCACAAAACCCTCAAAACCCCATAAAAATCCAACATTTCCCTCTCACACTCTTCTTTAGCTAACAGCCGATGGCAACAACAAATCCCTCAAACAATATCAATTATCATATATTGCCATAACACGGGGTTCGTTCATCCATATATAAAGTTAGAAAATAACCTCCTTGCAACCTCCGCGAGAAAGAGGTCCATCTCAATTCAAGCAGCAGTTTCCTGAAGGCAGAAGTAAAGCCAAGAAAGATATCTTGTGCATAGTTAGAAAAAAATCATAAGTCTCTTTGACATGCATATGGATTAGCTTTGATTCGGATCACTTGAATAATCACACCTCTCAGCATAACATGAAGGTCAATGCTTAGTGGTTACACCCACAAACCTGCCATCCGAGATGATGCCCCACTAATCTACATTATAAAAAACAATCGTCAGCATTAGAAAGAAAAACAAAATTAACAAAAGACTTCTCTGTCATTACATTTAGGCATATAACATCAAAGAAAGGCACAATTAATAGTCCAAGACAATAGTTTTACTATAATGAGCTTGAACTATAACAAATTGATAGTAATGTAATAGACCACACACGTTGTACATATAGTTCATTCTTTACTTTTGACACCAGGGTTTGAGACCATAAAATAAAGTCAATATTGTTGTCAACAGAATTCATGAAGTTAAATGGACAAAATCATAAATAATTGTTGATCACGATACATACATTTACACAACTCCATGCAATATAACTTTCCAACCACTACTTTCATTTCTTCACCCCGACCCAATAACTATACTGCAAAAATATTCAATATGATTACTTGGTCTGACTGGGCAAACAGTTTTTCATAAAAACCAAGTTAGGGACTGCAGTTGGAATAACCAATTTAAGCTTGGATTGTTAAATATACATGGGAATAATCAAGATCAATGGTAAGCAATATAGAGATGTCAACAAATTGTGCACTTGTTTATTCAAAGATGAAAAAAATAACATAACCTAACTAACAAATTTGATTAATTGATTAGCAATTAATCATGTCCATCATCAAATTCAAATGAATTAGCATTTAACACGAAAAAATAAAAGATGGAATTTGAAAAGGCAGGCCTAACCTTAGCGACAAAAAAGGTAAATGACTTGGTCTTGCAGATACAATGACGACAATCATCGCAGATGAAACAGAGTCAAGCCATGCATGTGGAGCAAACTTCATGATGGCGGTAAATAACCTAGTCTAGAACTTCTACATAATAATAAATAAATATGCAAGCTCATAAGGGAATTCAATTAAAATCATGAAAAAATCTTCATGCAGGAAGGAGTTTACAATAATTGAATAGAAATAACAAAAAATAACAAAAAGATCAATTTGTTTTTGTGAATGGAAGAGAGAGAGAGAGAGAGAGAGAGAGAGAGAGAGAGAGAGAGAGAGAGAGAGAGAGAGAGAGAGAGAGAGAAAGAGTCCTAGTGTGTGTGTGTGTTTTTTTTTTGTTTAAACACAGAGACAAAGTGAATGGATGATTCTGGGGAGGAAAGAAAGAAAAATATTTTACGGCAAAGAAGCCATGCGCGTGCGAACGAAAAGGAAGTGAGATTGAGCAAATCAATTTTGAGAGAGAGAGAGAATCAATTTCTTTAACTTTAGCCTTCATGATTGTTTTTGTTCTAGAGGGTAGGGTGACAGAGATAGGAAAAAAAATAAAGAAGACAAAAGATAGCAAATTGATCTAACAGATTGAAACTCAACTGAAATGTAGCTTGATTTAGCTAACCAGTAATCTCCAGAGCTGCAACAGTACACAAATTGCTCAACAACAAAAATTAAAGTAAAATCCCCAACTAAACACAAATAAAACCACCAGCTTTTTCAGTAATACAAAACTAAATCTGATCAAGTGGGCGTTACATTTAATGCACATAATGAGAACCCATACAATTTAGGAGAAATGTCTCCCAAAATCACGTCGGATTTTCTGGGTTGGTGCCCGCGTTTTTGTTCTTTTTTTAGGCAAGTTCTCAGTTGGTTCTTGATTGATTCCAGATTCATTTTGGAGAGGCTGCTTTTGGTCTTGTAAGCGTGATTCCTATGCTATTTTATTGTAGTCTCAACCCCAACATCAGTCCCATCCCCTGCAAACCTCACCTAACCATCCTAGCCCCAATAACTGCCCCATCCCCATAAATCGCACCTAACGAATCTAAGAAACCACCAACAACTAAAACAGAGATGAACACAATCAAAGAAAAACTGAGTTCATTGTGCGAGTCCACAGTGTATAACTATGAATGAACAGTTGAATCATCAAATCTTTTAGTTTTTTTTTTGTTATGATGAAGCAAAAGAAAACATGCCAGCAAACAACACATAAAAATAATTGAAGAAATTGAACAAAACTTCTTGTGAAATTGAACAAACTCGTCGTGAGAAACACTGTTTGAATCCACAATGAATCCACTCAAAATCTACAGTGTTTTCCTTATCTCTTTTAGTTTTTTTTCAATGTGTTGAGTGTGGAGAGAAATGACCAATATTTTTTTGGTGTGAGTGGTGGTTGGATTGAGAAAAGAAAATAGGACTAGGTTTTTTTTTTGGGAAATAATGGGTTTTCTTTTCTTTTTTTGTTTGGTATATTTTTTTTTCCGGATCCCTTTAGGTTATTTTGAATTTGAATTCCCCCTGACTAATATTCTTTTACTATTTATAGGCAAAGTGTTTTTGTCTCTTTCTTCTAATCTATCGATCCCTGAGCAACTTGGTTTCATTTCGATTTTCTATTTTCTTACTTTGTGCTTTGGTCCCTTTGTTTTATTTTTTTTAATTTTAATTTTAATTTTTTAATTTTGATTTTTCTCAAAAACATGTCAATGTCAATTCAATAAAATTAACTGATAATTTTGGAATGGATGTGTTAACAACAGGAACTTGTTCCACTATATTTTTGAGTTTTAAGTTTTTTTCGAAAAGATATTAAAAATTATGAAAATGATATGAATGTGTTAAAAATATATATTTTTTAATTTTAATTTTAAAACACATTAAAAATCATAAAATATGCAAATGACCGAAAACATTTTTTTTTGGAAATATTTTGAGATTTTAGAAAATAGAGGGTTAAAATCGGGTTACAACAATATATTTGGTTAATCTTATATTAAAATTATGTCTTTCGGCAAGCTCAAATGAGCTTTATGTCCATTTCCCATTTTTCATTGTTAACTTATAATAAACACAATAACACGTAAAACAAAAAACAACACCCTTGCATTTGAACATCTTTGCTAGGATTGAAATAATCAGTTTTATTATATTTTAATTTAATCCTAAGCCTTTATAATTTTTAAGAAAATTATACGAAGGCCTGAGGCATGTTTGCTTAAGTTGAGGACTTTTTCCACTTAGCGTTATATATATATATATATATATAAGGCTAAGTGGAAAAAGTCCTCAACTTAAGTAGAAAAACAAATATCCTTCTTAACTAAAAATTTCTATGATTTTTATTCTAAATAATATGATTTTTTTTTAATATGCATATATAAATGAGGGGAAAATTGAAGAAATAATGATGTTTAGGGTGAAAAATCAGCGAGTGTTAGTTGAGGGGGTATTGTTTTTCGTGCTTAAGTTCAAGGGTGGTGTTTACAATTTGGGTAAAAAAAGAAAAATCACCGCACGCTAAAAACAGTGCCTACTAGTTTTTTTTTTTTACCTGCAGTGTAGATTGTTATTATTTTTTTTATAATCTTATAAAGAAAAAAAAAAGCAAAAAAGCTAAGAAGTTAAAAGTTTAATGTATAACATATGAAGAATTTTTAAAATATTAAGATAATAATATATTAAATGATATATTATTTTTAAATACTGAGATATTATATTTAACCCGTGAAATTCTCGATATAAAATAAGAACTCATTATAACACTATGAAATGTAAGTCAAAACAAAATAGAAACTCAATTAAAATTAATCAAATATTAAAGGTTTTAAATGAAAAAAACATTCAATAAACAAATATAAAAAATAACTTAAGCAAATCTAGAATGATGTCTTGTTATGAAGTGACTCAAATCAATGTTTTTAAGAAATAAAAAAAAAAATTGATATTAGAGTATTTGATCTGGCTTGATCCATTAAGTCGGGTTAATATATAATTTTAAAAAAATAAAAAATAATAAATAAAAAAAACATGAGAAAACCAACTTAAATCATTCCCTCATGTTAATCATTTAAATATATTTTCCTCTCATGTTTTATCTCATGCAGCTTATGTGTTTTCTTTAGTTATTTTCTTTTGGAAATTTTGTTCAACCTGCTGCCGCTGCTGCCGCCGCCGCCTGTTGCTCGTATGTGTACACTTTGGATTATCTGTCTTTTTCTTTTAATTGATCTCAAGTTCCATAGCCAATATTTGACCTCAAGCTGCAGTTCTAGATAAAATAATAATAATAATAATAATAATAGAAAAACTTTCAAGATGAACTATTGTACTTGTATCGTGAATGATGCTCACTTGTTCTTGTCAATCAGGCATTAGAGGTCCCAGTTCCTTTTTGTAACGCTCTTGCTCTTGCTTCTGTTCAAATGGGTTTTTGTTTCAAGAATCAACTCCACAATTCAAATCGTGGAACATCAAGAAGCTTTGGGGAAGGTAAATACTAAATTGGTATCTGGAAAGTGTCTGTCTTTTCCTTGCTCTCTCTCTATTCCTCGAATTCGTGCATGTTTGTTTAAATCATCGCACAAAAAATACTACATAATATTCTGCATTTAAGGAAGGATATTCTCTATTCTGGAATGATTTGGACTTCATTCATGTGATATGTAAGTTATTTTGCTACACTACAGTACTGTAATTTATGCAAGAACACAAAAACACTGATGCATGTATTTAAATACTAATTCCCAGAGACAGGGTTGTTCTGGTTCACGCTGACAATGAATCCTCGCAGTGCTTATAATGAACCACAACTTGTAATGTTATTGTCAGCTTTTCTACACCCAGATATGCACCAGGCTTTTGTAATTGTAGTTGATTTGTTTTTTAAAATGCTTTTTTATTTTAAAATATATTAAAATAATATTTTTTAAAAACATTTTAAAACATAAAAATAAACAAGTCCACGGCACGTACGTGTGTTACGGTTCGTAACGCTAATCTATTGGTGTCTCATTTTTCAACAGTAGAGTACGTATGTCAATAAATAAATAAGTAAATCCTTGTTACAGAGATGCTGAGCTATTTTAATTTATTGTATAATGCCATATGTTTAGACAACATCACTAGCTTTAGTTCATTAGGTCATTTGTTGTAGTTTGATTCCTTCATATCTTCAAGTGGTTTGGTCTGAAGATTCTCTGGCGAAGCAGTTAACTTACTCTACTGCTGCGGTCAAGATCAGAGGTAGGTAGGTAGGTAGATAGATCATTACAGCGTGAGGTCTTAGGGAGGACTGGGCTGGTGGGCTCATATCATGGCTCGTTGGCCCACATCTACAAACCTCGCTTAAGGAAGCCCAAGCCCAACCACATGCATCCATTACAGGACTTTCAAGTTCCTTCATTGGAGGTCAGGCCACTTGTCATCTTATCATTGGCCAAGGTCAGGCAGATAGGAGCGCGTCCTTATATTAGGACACGTTTCGTACATGGCTTGTCTGTGTTTGGTAACGTTTGAAAACGCGGCTGCAGGTACGTTTTTAAAAAATTTAATTTTTTTTTTATTAAAATTAAATATAGTTTATATATTTTGGATCGTTTTAATGTATTGATATTAAAAATAATTTTTAAAAAATAAAAAAATATCATTGGCATGCATTTTGGCACGAAAAGTTATTTGAAAAGCACCCGCAACTACACTGCCAAACTCTCTCTCTAGAGAGAGAGAGAGAGAGAGAGAGAGAGAGAGAGAGAGAGAGAGAGAGAGAGAGAGAGAGAGAGAGAGAGAGCGCAACGTTTTATTATTTTTTTATCACCATGCTTTAATATTTAAATATTTTCTTTAATTTTTTTTTCCTTGTCGTTGTAGGTGTGGTGATCAGGCATCAATTACACCAGACTAAGTATGATATTTTTCAACGAAAATCAGAGTGAAAGGAAGAAATAGAGCTCAGTTATCTCCACGAGCAGGCAGGCAGGCAGCCGAAGCACGCATCTGATAAGATTTAAGCCTTGCTTCAAGTATGAACATATGACCATCCCTTGTCTGCGCCAAATATACCTCCCTCGTCATGCTGAAAGGATTTCCTTTCATACTTGTTTGGTTGATTTCCATAATTATTTTTATGATTAATTGACGATAATTAATGCAAGGAAGTTATTAATGGCAGTTAATTTGAATATTTTAGATGAATTGTAAATTCTCCATTTTGGAGTTTGGACCGACCAAAGCATGGAATGGGAACGTCGTGGTTTAAGTCCAAATATATATATATGTTTTAATTTCGATCCATTAAGGTTGCTATATTGGTGATTAAAAAAAAGCAAGTGCAAGACATAGATATTCAATTATTTATTAAAACATTATCTTATTTTTATATAATGTTTTGTTTGTTGTTTCGATTCTCAAAATAATTATTGTTAAAGAAAGTTGTAATTAATCAAATGAGTAAAGATAAGATTAAAAAATCATTAAAAAGATAACTTACGGAGGTCATCTTTTGCATTTCACACGCTTTCATAGGTGCTAGGATCACATCCTAGGGTACATGCACAAACGTTATAATTCTCTATTTTAATAGTATTTTTTATTTTAAAATATATTAATATAATATTTTTTATTTTTTAAAAATTATTTTTAATATCATAATATTTTGATAGTATTTGTATTCGAAAATATGATAATAGTCATAGTTTTTAAACCCGGCTCGATAATTGGCCCAATTCAAGGCCCGAGTTCCTGGTTTTGACCGGGTTACCGGGTTGACCGGGTTAATTCCTATTTTAAAAAAATTCAAAATGGAGTCGTTTTAGTAAAAAAAAAAAAACAAAAGTTAACGGGTTGCAACCGGGTTTTTGAGCGGGTTTTGCCGGGTCGCCGGGTCACACCGGATCATGGCTTATTCTATTTTTTTATCAACCCGGCCCCGGTTCCAGCTCCGGGTCGGTAAGGCCCCGAGTCGACCCGTCGGGTTAGACCGGGTTTTAAAACTATGATAACAATTGTTTTTCAAAGTGTTTTTCACCCGAAAATATATTAATATAATATTTTTTTATTTTTAAAAAATTATTTTTAATATCATTACATTAAAATAATTATCTATATATATATATAATTAATTTAAAAAAAATGGAATTTTAACTAACGCAATAACAAAGAAGAGGAATTTAATAGTTGGATTCAAGCCTACTTGCTACCTTACCTTAAGTTGAACCACCAAAGAAAAAACATAACTTGTCATCATAACCAAGATAAAAAATAATGTCCACATGGTAATGTCATTGCTTAACGAACACATGACAAGACAAGACAAGACAAGACAGCCGAGCCAAAGTAATACAGCTGGCAATCCAACGTTCGAAATGGCACCGAATTTAGTAATTCACTATAACATCGTTGGTCCGTACCTCTGTAGGGTGAAAGACGAGTGAAAATAATAATAATAATAATAATAATAATAATAAAAAGAAATCCCATCCGCAGTACAAAAAGATCCGTTATGTCCAACGCAATGAAATGATGCGTTTGAGTCAGAAAAGTAGGCCACCATTCTGCTACCACGCCTCAGATCATAAGGCGGTATCTTTTGGTACAGCATCGGATATTATTTTTTATTTAAAAATATTTCAACATCTGCCCATTAAAAAAAAATATCTAAAATATAATTTCAAAAAACAAAATTTATTACGAGAAGAGAACTGTGTAAACAGAGACACCAGAAGTCCTCCTGCTATCATCTCATTAAATGATACTAGACACGTGTACGGCCGTGTGGCTTTGAGTTTGAGCCAAGATATCATATCCAACCCGACGCCAACCGCAGCAGAAAGTGTCAAGGGTGGGTGGTTTCCGTTGGCTCCGCGTTGCCGTATTTACCTATCGGGTTGTGTATTTTTCAGCAAAACAAACGTGGGCTCCACCACAATTACCACTCTCCAACCCCACCTGCCCATGACGAACCCCACCCAATTCAGCACTTCTGCATTTCTGCAGCCTATAAAAATGAATCCCAGCACAACAGAACCAACCAAATCCCATCCCTAGCTAGCCCTGCAATCTCTCTGAGAACCACCAGAGCATGACATCTCTCAGTACTTTCACCTTCTCCTTTCTATTACTCACCTTCTCTTCTTCCTTTTCCTTTTTCTATGCCTTCGCTGCTGGTACGTATATCTATCTTGCTTACCTTTCTTCAAAGTTTAGTTTCTTGTAGTACGTACGTAATTCTTTTGTTCCCCATATATCTTGTATATATAATAATGTTATTAATTTGCAGGTACGATAGGAGTGAACTATGGCCGAGTAGCCAACAACTTGCCAGCACCATCAGAGGTGGTGAGCCTTCTGAAATCACATGGAATCAACAGGGTCAAGCTCTACGACACAGACTCAGACGTTTTGACAGCACTCGCCGGCTCGTCCATAAACGTTGTTGTGGCGCTCCCCAACGAGCTCCTCTCCTCTGTTGCTGCAGACCAGTCATTTGCTGACTCCTGGGTCAAGGGCAACATCTCTCAGCATTTCCCCCAAACAAAGATTGAAGCCATTGCTGTTGGCAATGAAGTATTTGTTGACCCAAAAAACACAACACCTTTCCTTGTACCAGCCATGAAGAATGTTCACAATTCTCTTGTCAAGTTCAATCTTTCTTCTATTAAAATCTCATCTCCTATCGCTCTCAGTGCACTTCAAAGCTCCTACCCGGCTTCAGCCGGATCCTTCAAAACCGAATTGATTGGACCCGTTATTAAACCAATGTTGGATTTTCTACGTCAAACCGGGTCATATCTTATGATTAACGCATACCCTTTCTTCGCATACGCTGCAAACGCTGATGTAATCTCCTTGGATTATGCTTTGCTTAAAGAGAACCAGGGTGTGGTGGATTCGGGTAACGGGTTAAAATACAATAGCCTTTTGGAGGCCCAACTCGACGCCGTTCATGCAGCCATGTCAGCTATTCAATACAACGACGTAAAGATGGTGGTGACAGAAACTGGATGGCCTTCCTTAGGGGACGAGGATGAGATTGGTGCAGGTGAAGCAAATGCGGCTTCGTATAACGGAAATTTAGTGAAGAGAGTTCTGACAGGAAATGGGACCCCCCTGAGACCGCAGGAACCGCTTAACGTTTACTTGTTTGCATTGTTTAATGAGAACGAGAAACCGGGTCCCACATCTGAAAGGAACTATGGTTTGTTTTATCCAAATCAGAAGAGAGTGTACGACGTCCCATTTACGCTCGAGCAGTTAGGGAATGGCCAATCAATGCCGGTAAACAAGAGCAACAGTCCGGCCCCGTCCGTACAGAGTGGTGGTGATGTATCGACGACATCATCAGTGGGTCAAACTTGGTGCGTGGCCAATGGGAATGCGGGAGCTGAGAAACTCCAAGCTGGGCTCGATTATGCTTGTGGTGAGGGAGGGGCAGATTGCCGTCCGATTCAGAACGGTTCCACGTGCTACAATCCAAACACGGTGGAGGCGCACGCATCGTATGCCTTCAACAGTTATTATCAAAAGAAAGCTCGTGCTGCCGGCACTTGTGATTTTGGTGGCGCGGCTTATGTGGTTACGCAACAACCTAGTAAGTATCTCTCTAATAATCTTTTCACTACGTTAACCTGTGATTGATGAAATATGATTCCGCCATTAAAAGTCGGTTCATGTTTCTTGGATTTGAATCTGATTTCCTTCCTTAAACACCGACTCGACTGCTTGGAAGAAAAAAACCCAACAAATTATCATACACTTAGGGTATTGGAATTTGGACATGAAATGCAGCGAATCCGATAATTTTAAACCAGTTACAGATTGAGGGCAAATATTTGTTAACAATTTATGCGTTTCCCTGTAGTTTGAAAAATAGACAGACATTACTTTTGACAGTAAGCTGACATGATGAACCGTAGAGACATTAGCTTATTCATAACTGGAGTCACAAGTGTGACGTCGTTATGTGGACAGATAGAGTAGACGTTGAAGAATAAGACATTCTGTCTTCATTTAAAAAAAAAAAAAGACTATGAAAATTAGCAAGTAAGAGATAATAATTGACCTCGTCATGTGGACAGATAGAGTAGACGTTGAAGAATAAGACAGTCTTCATTAAAAAAAAAAGAGTGTGAAAATTAGCAAGGAAGAGATAATAATTGATGTTGAGATTTTCAACATTACGTGCTTGTTTTATCATAATTGATGTGTGTAATTGCAGCCATGTTCAAGCAGTTTATGTTCAACTCATCACCTGACACGATGAAATACTTTGTGTTGCAGGATTTGGAAATTGCAAGTTCCCCACTGGATACTGAACATGCCATGATGATGGCGAATTTTGGAAGGAGATTTGCTCGAGGGATTGGTTTAATTCTTTCGTCGTCTAGACATGTTATAGCAAATTTTCTTGCTCCATACAGTTCAAGTGGAGTTGTTGCTCTTCTCTTTATAATTTATTATACAAACAGACACCGATTTCTTTTACTGTTACGAGTATATAGTATATCTTATCATCTATTCTACGCACGTATAAGAAATTTGTTCAAGAATTCTTTTGCATAATTCACTCTGTAACGTCTAATTTTCATATGGGTTTCCTTCTTTCAAGCTCTGGAACAACTTTGACAATTTACCTGAAGACTTGCATAAGATTTTCGTATATGAAATTTGTTCAAGAATTGTTTTGCATAATTCACCCTGTAACGTCTAATTTTCATATGGGTTTCCTTTTCAAGCTCTGGAACAACAATTTTGACAATTTACATGAAGACTTGCTACGCATAAGATTTTCGTGTAAGAAATTTGTTAAAGAATTGTTTTGCTATTTCACTCTGTAACGTTTAATTTTCATATGGGGTTCCCTTTTCAAGCTCTGGAACAATTTTGACAATTTACATGAAGACTTGCTACGCATAAGATTTTCGTGTAAGAAATTTGTTCAAGAATTCCTTTGCATAATTCACCCTGTAACGTTTAATTTTCATATGGGGTTCCCTTTTCAAGCTCTGGAACAATTTTGACAATTTACATGAAGACTTGCTACGCATAAGATTTTCGTGTAAGAAATTTGTTCAAGAATTCCTTTGCATAATTCACCCTGTAACGTCTAATTTTCATATGGGTTTCCTTTTCAAGCTCTGGAACAACTTTGACAATTTAACTGAAGACTTGTTGAATTGAGAGAGAAGAGAGATGGATGATAAGATATTTGCCCATAGTATAGCAGCACCGTGCACGCTCATTGCAACTTGTTTAATAAGATGATTAACAGTTGTGCAGGAATTCTTACGAGATTGAATGTCTAATTTTAGAATTTTTTCTTGCACAAGAGAATGAAGCTGGCCATAAATTACAGAGGTTTAAAGAACAAAATATACTTTGAAATTACAGAGGTTTAAAGAACAAAATATACTTTGATAGAAAAACTATGTTTAACATTGTATAAATAGGTTGTGTATCGTCTTAATCATGCCCTTACAAAGGTTTAAAGAATAATATACTTCAATAAATAAAAAATAGCTATGTTTATACATAATTTGTAAAACAGAGTTCTTGAGAGATCGATCAAATTGATAAATTAGCATTATCATTATTTAAATTTGATCTATGTTAGTGGTTACATGCCATAAAGAATGTTTAAAGGCCAAGTTGATCCATACAGAGTAGGGGGGTGTGCATTTCCGGTTCGGTCCGGTTTTGGGCCAAAATAAATAACCAAATTGAAATTATTTTTTTTCAAGTTTTGGAACCGAACTGAACTGAAAACCGGTTCAAACCGACCATTTTCGGTTCGGTTCGGTTTTTTTTCCTTCCAAACCATTTAAACCGGTTCGTCATATTTCTATTTTCATAGCTTTGTGCTTATGAGAGAAATCTTGGCTTTCTCAACAAGCTAAACCGGCAAGGAATATCCAGAAATCCAACCCCAGTTTTCTTTTTGCTAGATCCTTGCTCAAAAATTAATCTTTGCACAAAAAATACACAAAACATAAAGAAAGAAAATAAGTTATTTCACTGGAAAAAAAAATTAAGATCAAAAGATAAGTATTATTCAAATGTAAAACCAAAACAATCATAAACTAATTATAAATTTTTATATAGATTCACACCATCTATCAAGTGTGTGGTGTTTTTATACTCGGTTTCTTCAATAAATAACCAAACCCGATGTCCAATTGTTGTTCTCATAAGACCAACATCAAGAAAATCACAGAAAAACTTTTAACTGGTTTGACATAACAATCTTCTTCGGTTACATGGGTATGAAAAATTATATAGCAACTACAAAGTTAAAAGCAAAAGAAAAGGTAAAGAGAGGCGTGGCTGAACTAAAAAAATTAAAACCAAGTGAAGAAAGGTGTGCCTTTGATATGAGGACAGCTAATAGGAGGACAGATAAGCATGGAGAAGCAGGAGCTTAACAATTCTTAAAAATTGTGGGATATGGATTGTGAAGTACAGAGAAAAATGAGAGAGGAAAGAGTGGGAGACGCAGAGAGCAAACTAAGGGGAGGGGGCGGCTGTCTTCAGAATGTTACTTTAGGTTTAGGGTTACGAAAAAAACATGTTATTTATACCTTTTTTTTTAATGGTGGCTGGGTTGAACCGGTTCGGTTCGGTTCGGTTCGGTTCAATCGGTTTAAGACTTTGAAAACCAAAACCGAACCGAACCGATTTTTTTTTGTGATTTTTCAATCAGTTAATTCGGTTTTTTTTTCGGTTTGGTTTTTTTGGTTGTTTTTTTTTTTGGTTTTTTCAGTTTAATCGGTTATTCGGTTTTTTTCTCACCCCTAATACAAAGGTTGAAGAATGAGGTAGTATCATTTTATTTTGCATTTTTTCAATTATACTTGTTTATATTACCAATTCATTTATATGTAATCTATAAAATAGATTCGATAAAATTCATGTTATCTAAACATTTCTTGAGAAATCAAATTGATAAATAAACATTAGTATTATTTGAACTTGATCTATGTTACTTGCCACAAAGAGTAGTTAAAGGCCAAGTTTTGACTCTTTTTTTTTGTTGACCATCCCTATCTTGATATCGACCCTAAATCAAAACAAGATATAAATGTTGTTGTTGCAAAATCTGTTGTATGTCAAATAAAGTTTGATGAATAAAAAATCAAAATAAAATTGTAGAAATGGTAATAATTTCTCCATAAGATCATAAAGTGATCTAGTCATTTTAACTTGATTTTTTATGCTCTACTAATCAAGTTGAATATGAGGCATTAATTATAGGTCTGAAAGTTTAGTAAACTATGGTAACAGGGGATTTATTGTTCATTATAGACCAATTAATTGGTGAATATAAGTGTGAACATCCCACTCTAACGTTGTACTATGTGATAGCTAAAAATATTATCGATAATTTGTTTTTTATTTAATATTTATCTTTTAGTGATAGGAAATAATATTGAAGCCATGGATCATGATATAAAATGATTATCTATCATCATAGCATCACTCTTTTAAGGATTATTATATACAATAAACTCTATAATTGAAAACACACAAATAATTATGATAAAACTATTAATGAAATTTTCTATTAAGTGCAATATAGGGTCTCAATAAAAACAAGTATTCTTAATCCCAATTAGATTTTCTTAGGATTGAATTTGCAATGAGACTTCAATCACCTCTAATCAAACAAAATAGAGACTTCAAGCCCTATACCCTCAGTAAAGGTAACCTGTTGTAAAAGCATCACTATGTAAAGAAAATACAAGAGTTCTAAGAAAGGATAAGTTTGTAGAAACCAAAGTGTAATGAAAATAAATAAAATAATTTAAAAAAAATAAAAAAACAATAAATCTCTATGAAAAAAAAAGATAAATAAATTGCTGAAATTGAATCTATGATGCAGGCCATCATTTATGGTGGTATCTGGTCCTATTTATATTGTACAGAGTTTAAATTTCATTTACATAGGTAATTATAATCATATATAAATATTCTTATTAGATAAAGAGACTAATTGAAGCCAAACTTCTCTTATATTAATACACATGAATCCTAGTATAATCTCTAACTTCTAATTAGTTTATATAGTTAAGGATTCTTATTCTGAATTGTTATAATTTATTTTTGGATTATTCTTCAAATTCATTTTTTTTTCAAAATAAAAATAAAATAATAACCACAAGAAGACTAGTTTTTTAGCAAAAACAAACTGAGAGAATTTCAAATATAGAAATATTAAGCTGCAATTTTGGATGGAATCAGAAGCCTTATTGTACCTCATTTTATCCAAAGCTAAAGAGACAACACAAACTCAAGGTCAAGTTACATGATTATTGGACGAATCTCCACAAAAATTAAGTCTAAGACATAATTAAATTTTTAATAGACCAATTTGATTTAATCATGGGCCATATTAAAATTCAATTATGTTTAAAAATTAATTTGGATCCAATTGAAGGATTTAATTAGGTGCAAGAACTTAATTATACTTTAAGGATCAAATTAATTTAATTAAGGGCTTAATTGGTGAAAAATTAAGTTTGGAATCCCAATTTGAACTTAATTAAGAAGATTGAAATTTTAGTAGACCAAATTTAATTTTTACCAAGTCAATTGATTGAAATTGGGGTAAAAAATGCAAGAAAATCAAAGTTTTAGGATCAATTAAGGGCTAAATTAAAAAAATTCATAGCAAATGACCATTTTGAAAAAATCATCGAACTCTAGGGACCTAATTGGCTCAAATCAGAGGTGAAATTGAAGATATTTAAAAGTTTAATGATCGGTTAATGGTTAAATTGAAGAAATCCAAAATCAATGACCAAAATAAAAAAGATGTTGAAATTGAAGTTCGTCAGGGGCAAAATTGAACAAAATTAAAATTTTGAAGCCAATCAAGGGTGTAATTGAGAGAAATCATAAATCGAGAGATTAAAATAAATTTTATCTAAATAGCAATGTTTTGGGTTAACTTTTCATCTTCTTCAGATTTTCACCTAAAAAGGCTACTAAGAGGGCCACCTTCCAAAGGCATTTAATATTTCATCTCTTCATCAAATTTGGTAAAACTTGCATGCAAATGACAACCTGACATCTGACTATTGACGCCATAGCAATTATGGCACTACCCTAAAGTGACCAACCGACCAACCCTTTCCTGTAACAAATCTAATAGCTTATGATAACTACTTTGAACCAACAGTTAAGATCCTTATAGCTCAAATCAAGGGTCAAGCTTTGACACCATTAAAAACAAACAAAATGTCCATCTTCCACCCTCTATGAATAAGAGTGGATTTCAGTCAAGCTTTGGCACCATTAAAGAAAAAAATCCATCTCCAACCCTTTATGAATAAGAGTTGATTTCATGGCCTGAGGAAAGAGAAATGAGATACTAAAGTTGAGAGAAAAAAATTTATGTCTAGTTTTTCTTCCCTCCCATCTCAGCTACCACTTTGTCCATTTCCTCTATCGCCACCAACTACTCTGTAATCTTCCCTGCAACACCAAGATCATCGCCAGCCTTTTGTCTCCCCCGTCCAGACAAGCTTTCCTCTTCCTTTTCCCATTGGAACCCCTCTATAGCCATTTGCATGCAGAATTCTTCTGCATGCAAATGTCATTTTCCTATTAAATTGGGCAGGTCAAACTCGTTTCCAGCCCAGCTTAGCTGAATGAAAAAAAAAATAAAGATCGAATCTATAGAGTCGCCAATCAGCCCAACCCAACCCAGCTGGGTCCGGACTAGTTGGTTGGGTCGGGCCCAACCCAATATAATAATAATAAACAATATAATATTAAAAAAACAAAAAAAAATTAAAGTTGTTTAAAAAAATTGTGATTTTCTCACATGTTTTTCTATCAAATTTGCATAATATCAAGTTGTATATTTACATTGTAAGATACGAATCCAGTATTAAAATACTCAGTTTTCTCTGAAACGTTTCTTAAAAAAAATTGAAAATCCAAAAAAATCTCAACTTTTAAATTAATTTCCCCTTTCAAAAAACAAAAAATGTTTTGTTTTTCATGCATACGGTCAAATTCTAAAAGTTTTCCAAACATATTTTCATAAAAAAAAAATATATTGCAACTTTCTCATGTTTTAAAAATACAAAAAAAAATAGATATCATAACCAGTTTATGGTTATCCATTAGGATTTAACCAAAATATCAAAAACCTTCACCAATCATTTTATTCATTTTATATTAAGGTTTAGATGTAGATTTTAATATTTTGGGGTGTAAAATTACATAGTAGAGTATACCCTTAAGTATTAAAGATACAAAGAAATAAATGCGATTTTAAAATTTAGCCTTTAGAATGGTTAGAATTCAACCCAATAAGGTAAAAATTCCTTCACGAAGGGAGATCTACTTTAGACCTTAGAAAAAAACCAACGAATAAAAACTTGACATAGAAAAACAATCAAACAACAATGCAACTTACCTTAGGTAAGGAACACCTAGGGTGATACATCTTCCCCTTGCACAACAAGTTCGTTACCCCGGACTCTCGCAAACCATAGGTTTCCTAGTAATCTTAATACTAGGTGGCAACTCCTGAACCTTATAATCATAATCATATGATTATACTCAAAACCTTTTTCCTTTCCCAACAACACCTCTCAAAAGACTCTCTTTAGCTTGCCATTCAACGTCACCCTGCGACATGAATAACATTGTATTATATGTGTATTCAAACTCCTAATCGATCATGACTTCTAGTCAATTGATCAACTGCTCTTTCAACATTTTTAGTCGATCAAGGACTATTTCGACTTAGTTAATTTTTCCATTTCATGATTGATTTCAGCACTCTTCCCTTACTTTATGGTGAACAATCAATGTTCTTTATATTTATATTTATTTTTAGTGTAAAAAATGCCTCCCTATATTACTTTATTTCTTAAATTATTTAATATTAACCCCATCACACTTGTACTAAAATTAATTGATCAAATCAACAAAGTATGATGTGACAAATAACACCAATTTTAATTTTGCCAATTTTGATAAAGTTAATGCATATTTAAAATCTCTATGTTCTTTTTTTTTAATTTAAAAACTTTCCATAAAATAAAGATGACTAATGTTACATGAAATTCTAACAAATTAATGTAATCTAATTTATTAAGTTTATCAAAAGTACTTTTAGGGTAACACCTCTCATACATTCCTCTTTTTTAAACTTCTTTATTGTTTTGTTGTAATGTTGATAGATTTTTTTAACCAAGTTTTTTTTATCTTGTCCTCATTGATGAAAGGAACTAATTATCTTTGCATGTTAAAACAATGTTGAATCAAATGTGTAATTGAATTCATGTATTGTATAATATTTATTGGATTCACAAGCAATAAATTCACGTTTCTTTTCTTTTTTTATCATTCTAAATCAAGTACTAATATGTCAAATAATCTTCTAATCAATTACGCTATTAATTAACTATTTATACCTTCCAAAAAATCTTTCAATAAAGAGAAATTATACAATATAAACTTAGCTTTAAGAATAGGCAAGTGGCAACCTCAAAAAATCAAGTGGAATGTGGAATACCTAGATTTTCTAACCTTAAGAAAAGTTAATTTTGCCTACACGTTAAGAAGAACAAGAAGAGAGATTAGATGAATTGCATAAATTCAAAAGTACTAAAAAAATAATGAAAGGAATAACAAAAGTGGTAAGTAAAGTTATAAAACATCTAAAAAAAATAAATTTGTATCGAAATTGTATATATATAGGGATTGACCATCTTTTTCTAATTGATGGTATGGTCTATTTATATTGTACAACAAAGTTTCAGTTGTTCAAGTAACTTATTCACTTTGCAAAAGCTATGTTTGGTGTTCAAATAGCTAATGCCTCTCCCTAGCAAGGTTTTATGCAACTAGACTATTTTCGCAATATTTTTTCATTGCTATCTCCAAATGATTTTGAGGTTGTGCTTCCAATACTAATTCAAACAGTAGAGTAATTTTTTAAAGTGCCCATGAGCATGCCTTCGTTGTAGAAGACTCGTGGAGATTAAAATAAAATTGAGAATTATCTAGTACTCCAGCCAATTCCTTTGCATCGCAATCATATAGTTCCTCAAATACTCCTCTAACAAGACAATGATTCTCTTTATTTACCTATCATTTTGAGGATGATTGGTAATGTAGGACTTCAGCCTAATCCCCATCAAATAACACAAAACTGTTCAAAATTTGCTTATGAACTGTACATCTTGATCACCATATTTTAGTAAAACAAACCAACAACTACCTTATTCATTGTTCATCCATATTGTTGGAATAGCAATGAATACTGCATATTTGGTAAACTTGTCCATTACCAACATGAACTTTTGGAAACCCAACAACAAAATCCATTAAAACCAATACCTATGGTCTTTTTTGAAAGGGTAATGTTTGTAACAACCTCACCTTTTTTGTTTTTCAAAACACTTTGTTTTGTTAGAACATAAGATATATTTTTACATATAGTTCATGTCAGGACCCAATTCCTGCCATTTTGATCGTAGTTCCAAGTTCGCGGGTCCTAGGGACTTCCTTTACCATTTTTAGCTAGTAATAGGTTTGGAACAAAAATGCCATTATTCTTTCCATTCGCGAATATAGATCATAAATCTCCATGATCAAATGCTTCCTTAGCTTCTCATTAGGCACATATATTCAACCTCTTTTGTATAAAAAAATGCCATTTTCCAACCAATATCATCATACACTTCCCTTTCCTAATAGACCAATCAGATTCGTATAGGTTGTTTCTTCCTTGACAACCTGATGTGATCTCTCCAACATATCAGATTTCACCTGCACAATAACAAATAGAGTAGCAAGCACCTCTCACCTACTTAAAGTATTTGTAACCTAATTGTGTCGTTATGGCTTATGTTCCCACAAAATCATATTCAGTCAGAAACTCCTGCCAGCGAGTTTGCCGTTATGACAATTTCTTATGTAAGTATTTGTCATAATATTCATCTTTACCATAAACATAGGCCCTAATAGATGCATTTTCTACATACCAAGACAATGCTCCAACATAGTCATTTTTTCTCAAGTGTGGAGTATATTTGTTTAGCCCATTTAGTTTTGGGCTTTCAAATGCCATTGGATGTGTCTTGTACCTATACCTTACCAATTACCTTATCTAAAGCATTAGTATACACCTCAAAAGACACTCAAAATTTGGTAATCTTAGCATTAGAGCAAAAGACATAGTTGTTTTCAAATTATCAAAAGCTCATTGACATCCATTTATCCATTCCCACCTTTAGTTTTTCTTTAACAAATCAGATAAGGGTTGCCTTTTTGTTGGTAATAGATTATTAGTCCTGGGAAAGACCGCAACTCAGGGATGGTTGTTGACACTAGTCAATCAAAAATAGCATGTACTTTTCTAAGATCCATCCGCAACATATCTTTATCCATCAAATGACATAACAACATAATTTTTGCCCTTGTAAACTCATATCTTTCTCTGTTCACGTACATTTATATTCCTTCGACCTACTTAAACTTTGAAATATGTATTATGTGATCTCTCACTCCTACTATAGATTACAATATCATCTAGGTAAACCACAACAAAATCATCTAAGTATTCATACAAATCATTCATTAAGTTGTAAAATGTAGCTAGAGTATTTTTTAAAATCAATAGGAATTGTCAAAAACTTGCATGCATCATACCTCCTTATACATATTATTTTTTATTCATCTCCCTCAACAATCCTCACTTATCAATAACCTAATCGCAAATCCAACTTTATGAAGATAGACATTCCACTTAAACTCTCCTTCAAGTCTTGAATCAGATGCACTATATATTTGTTGTTGATAGTCACCTTATTCAGTGCTTGGTAATCGACACAATCCTAAGGTTTTCATTTGTCTTCTTCGAAAACAAAACAAGAGCACCATATAGAGCTTTGGAAGGTTGAGTGAATCCAATGTTAATTAACTCCCACTATTTTCACAATTCAACCAACTCCATAGGTGACATACAATATGAGGGATGAGATGGTGGTGTTGCTCCAAGAACCAACTCAATTCAGTGATCAATACCCCTTTTAAATAGATGTTTTTTCAACAACTCTAAAAGCATTACATACTCATATTGTCCAGGTACTTATGCAGTAGCACTCAACACCTCACCACTCCGATCCAATTTCTTATTCATTATTCTTGTGAGGAAGACTTCCTCACACTTACTTATTGCTTTGTTAATAGAAATGGTTGAAAACCATGTCTTACCTTTTATTAATGTTGTTAACCATCAAAAACTCACGATAGGAACAAAATAAGGACATACCTCATTAGCAACTATGATACCATCAATGTATGATGATATTAGAGTAACCTTTGCTTTCTTCAAACAAATGATGACATCAAAGTCATCTAAATTCATCATCAAGAAATCCTACTTCCCTTTCAATCAATCCAAAACCAAAGATATATAATCAATCCAAAACCAAAGACATATTATATGTCGTGCTAGTATTTTATATGCCTTAACATTTAGTGCGCTCGTGATAATAAGGTGATAATAGGATTATTATTCAATTGCAAGTCAAGCTCTTTATTTAAATTATTATACTTAATTTAATAGTTTTATTTAAATTAATTAAATATTTTTGCATGAACTAATTAATTAATTTTGATAAACTATAAAAATTAAGTTTTCATTAACTCAAAATAGAAAAGGGAAAGTATAAAAATAAATTATTCTAAAACTTCAAATCAAAATTAAATTAAAAGGTTTTTAAAGCTTATGGCTTGAACTTTAAATTTGATATTGCATTGGATAGTTTTATAGATTGGATAAATTTGAAGGCTAATGGTGGAGAAATAAATTAGAAAAGGAAGTGAAAGATAATAAATATTAAATGTTATTATTATTAAATGTTTTAGTCGGAGAGGATGGAGTAACAAATAAAGTCACTTGAGCTATACTTAATTTAGTAGTTTTTTTTATTTAAATGACATCTTTCCAATTTTTCATATTATCAACTCAAATTCTCTTATTTTCTATTTTTTTTAAATACATTGAAAACAAACATGAAAATGAGGAAAATAATAATGACAAATGGATTCAAAACTATTGGGATGAATAATACTTTTTGAAACTAGGGCTAATTAATTAATTTAAAAAAAATTATTTTGATTTACTAATATAAAGAATAAATTTTAAAGAATAAAAAATATTATTTAAATATATTTACAATTAAAAAAACTTTTTTCAAAATACAACCTTATTAAACCGCCCTCATAAGGCCCTACAAAGAAGAGGCATTTAATGCATTTGACAGAAAAAAGCAGATCTGCATTAGACCTTATTTTTTCACTAGTAAACAAAATCATGTTCTAGTTCGAATACAACCAAATATGCTTATGAAAATTTAGTTAAAAAGGGGCTGACAACAAGGTTCTGAGAGATACTAGCCTACTATTCAGGCATTCATTCCTCATCCTCTTCATCACCATCTCCACCAGAAGCCTTCTTGGCAGCAGCCTTCTGATTCTTTCTCTTCACTCTTCCAGGACGGCCACCTCCAAGTGGACTTGTCAGAGAGAAATCAACATGTTTCTGGGAGTCAACCCTCACCATAAAAGATGGAATGTTAACAGCCTGCCTTCCAACCCTGAGAATAAAATAAATAAAATCAGCATTGGAAGAAAAACACTTACCTCAGCATCTTCCAACAAAATTCTCTTTCTATTACTAGGGGATAAACAGCCCAGAGTAAGCAGAGCATTGGCAACCAAAGTTTGATCCAGAATGTGGCATTTCTCACACGCAATCTTCCATATTCTAATATAGTGCTTCCTAACTATAGTAACAGAAACATCCCCGAGTAAGAAAGATGATAAATTGACCATTGAGGTAATACCAATGAATTACCAGAGTCTTATTATCATATTTCTCGTAGAAAGAAAACTTGTAGATTAGCTCCTCATATATGCCTCGATGTATAAAAATGAATTATTAACGTCCTAAAAATGGTTGTGGATTTGCAGATTTTAGGCTCCCAGTTAAGAACAAGGAACAAATGCATTGCTCACCAAAAAAGGTGAGCAAGGAACAAATGCATTGCTCACCACTGTACTGGCACCTCTCCAATTTTTGAAAGCCCTGGAAACAATGGCAAAAGGAGGAACTCCACAAAACAAATGGCATTGGAGAGTAGGGTACATGGAAAGTAACTTGTTACGCTGTGCTTAATTGAAGAAACAAGAGTAAAATCTATTTAATATGAAATAGATATTTTGGTATTTAAACCACAACTTTACTCAATCCAGATTAAATAAAGTTTATGACAATAAAAAAAAAAAAAACAGGGCAATCTTACATGCCTAAAATTAGAAATGCTGTAAAGACTTTTTTTCTAAGCTGTCATTTTGATGATAAAATACTCACATTCATCAACAAACAGTCACTCATCTACACTTGCCCCGCTAGTAGCAAGTACCTTGATTAAAAAACAGCAACCAAGGAGGAGCATAGAACACCATTAACACAGTATGCAACTAATGAACAAGAGCAACTACTGTTCACAAAGACATTTATTAAGCAAACAACCAAATTGTGTACAATAAAAATAATGTAAGAAACAACAATATTATTCTAGCAAACAAAAAATAACTAATTTTACCTAATGTGCCTCTGCTTGATGAGCACGCGAGCATGGTGAACAGACTTCGCCATGCCAGCCTTGAACACAAGGGTCTGAAGGCGACGCTCAAGGAAGCTCTCAACAGTGAGGGCCAGGACATAATCAAGCTTGTTCTGGTTCTCCTCCAGAAGACCATACCTGTTCATCCTGCGGAGAAGGGCTTCACCTTCAAATATTCGGCGTGGATTCTTCTCATCCAGGGTGAGAAGCATTCTTGCAGCATTACGGATGCGGCTCAGGGCATATTGAACCCTCCATAACTCCCTCTTAGCACGGAGCCCATACTCTCCAACAAGTTTCAGCTCGGCGTCCAACCGTTCCTTCTCATATGGACGCCGTGGCTTCTTGAAAGTCTTCCCATCTAGAACCACCCAAATTGCACATTCAAATTAATGACAGAAAAATAAGATCACCAAATTTAGAAGCTATTTTAAGCTTTTGATGAAGAATAAAAGGGGATAAAAATAAAAGGTATGAGTTTCTAAGATTTGTCCTGGATCAGAAAATTAAATGGGCTGCTGACCCAAACTCAAATCTATTAAAAATAAAAGGTCGATTACTTAGGTTTCCATTTATTGCTAACAAAGAGAAAATATCTTGCAATGCAATGTCGAATAGATAACAATTTGACATATTTACTACTTGGCATTCATAATCAATTTCTAATAAACAAAATCAAGTAACTAGAACAGCACGATGCTTCCAATCAACTGATACAGAGTTACTCAATTTCTAATAAACAATATCATATTTACTACCTGGCATTCATAATCAATTTTCAAATCTAGTGTTTTGTCTGTCCTGAATAATTAGCAGACAAAATGCCTGTCTCACAAAAAATCACGCGATCTAAGACCATTGCCTTGCTACCATTATCGGGTAAAAATTATAATCTTGCGGGCTTGGATATTCATTCTCATCTGAATTTTTTTTTAAGACAAACGCACGGAATCAGATAAAATTCAATCTTACAAAACGATATTATGTGCGAAGACGGCGACTAATGGTATCCACAAAAATAATTAGAGCCAAGAGGATGTAAGGAAGAAAAAAAAATATTCAAGATTCACCCACATATCGAACTAAGCACTACAAACGCCTAAAACAGATTAGGGAGGTAGCGACATAGAGAAAGAGGGTATACAGTTTCTGTAAAAATTGACGTGAACCATGGTTTAGTCGGCTTGTCTTCAAGAGAGCTTGTCTTCAAGAGAGCAGAGTAAGCGGAGATCAGCAAGGAAGACCTGCAAACCCTTATGAGCTTTTCGAGGAATAGAGTGCACGAAGCACACGGGCTTCACTTACCCGTTTTTTATAGGAAAATAATTTTCTTCTAAAAACTGATTTTTTTAAAAATAAATTAAATAAATTTTTTTTTTATGTTTGATAATATCATAAAAAGTTAATTGAAAAATACTTTTCAGTTTTTGGTTATATTATAAAAAATAATTTATTTTTTTCAAGTTTATTAAAATAATAAGAAACAAATCTTATAAATTAAAAAGTTGAATGAGAATGGAATTGAAAAAAAATCTAATTTCATAAATTATGAGATGACATGCTCGCCCGCTGCCGCGGGCTTATAAAACAAATGCACTTGATAGTGTTATAATTATGAACCAGCACTAGATAAATAATAGAAATTAAAGGTATGATGTAGCAAATATTTCATGACGGAAAAAAAAAGTTGTGTTGATGATCAAAAACTTAGAGACTAAACAAAATGATTTGTATCAATTTACAGTGTTTTGTGAGGAAAGATACAGTGCTTTCGCCATATGATTTAGTTTTCAGTTAATAAAAAGAAAAAAAATTACAAAGCTAAATTCTCTATCAACTTAATATTAAAAAAAAATCAACAAAGATAATTTTGAAAGGAAAAAAACCCATGAGAAAAAACATTGCACCAATTGACAATGTTTTGTGAGGAAAACTATAACGTTTTTTTCCAATAAAATAAAATAAAAAACTATTTAGAGAAGTATTGTAGCAATCCACAATGTTTTGTGAGAAAAATCACAATGCTTTCCTCATATGATTTAGCTTTATTGTAATTATAATTCTTAACCAACTCAATATTAAAAAAAATTGACAAAGATAATTTTGGAAAAAAATCATAAAAAATCACATGGGAAAACATTGCAACAATTCACAGTGTTTTAAAGAAAAAAAATTACAAAGTAAAATTTTTAATCAACTCAATATTAAAAAAAAATTGACAGAGATAATCTTAGAAAAAAATAACAAAACAAACACCAAAAAAAGAAAAAAAAATCACGTGGGAAACACTATAACAATTCATAGTATTTTGTGATGAAAGCTACAATGCTTCCCCACATGATTTAGCCTTATTTGTAATGACTTGTAATTGTAATTCACAAACAACTCAATATTAAAAAAATAAAATTGAAAAAGATAATTTGAAAAAAATTATAACAAAAAACACCCATGCGGAGAGACACTATAGCAATTCAGAATGTTTTATGAGCAAAGTTACAATGCTTTCCCCACATGATTAAGCTTTATTACAAAGTTAAATTTTAACCAACTCAATATTTTAAAAAAAATTGACGAAGATAATTTTGGAAAAAAATATTACAAAAAAAAAAAGAAAACACAAAAGAAACTGGAAAAAAAACCATGTGAGGAAAAACTGTATCAATCCATAGTGTTTTGTGAGGAAAAACTTGTATTTACTTGTAATTACAATTTTTAACCAACTTAATATTTAAAAAATAAAATTGACAAAGATAATTTTAGGAAAAAATATAACAAAAACAGAAAAAAAAAACCATGTGGGAAAAAACATTGTAGCAATCAACAGTAATTTTCAAGGAAAGTTACAGTGCTTTCCTTACATATTGTAACTGTAATATTTAACCAGCCCAATATTAAAAAAATAAAATAACAAAAGATAATTTCGAAGAAAACCATAAAACAAAACCAAGAGGAGAAACACTGTAGCAATCAACAATGTTTTAAAGAAAAAAAATTACAAAACTAAATTTTCAATCAGCTCCATATTAAAAAAAATCGACAAATATAATTTTGAAAAATAAAGAAATAAAATAGAAAAATTATGTGGAAAAACATCGCAGCAATCCACAGTATTTTAAAGAAAAAATTACAAAGCAAAAAATTTTAACCAAGTCAATATTTAAAAAGTAAAATCAACAAAAATAATTTTAGAAAAAACAAAAGAAAAAATAAATGAAAAAATAAGAAAAAATAAGAAGGTTGAAAAACAAATTTTGAAAAAAAAAAGAGGGAAGTACTGTGGATTATTGTAATCCACAGTAAATTAGGTGTGGGGGAACAATGATTCCCCCACACCATTTAGAGTATTGTATAATCTCAAATAAAATAAATAATAATCAAAATAATAGAGATCAAATCTAATACATAAAAAAAATTAAAAGATGATGAAATTAAAATAACAATAATTATAATTTCATAAATTATTTTAAATAAAAATAAGTAACAATCAAAAGAATGAGGACCAAATTTGTTAGATAAAAAATTTCAATTTAAAAAATAATCAGTTGGGTTTTGGTTTTTGTTCTAAAATAATCAAACCAAATGGAACCGAAACCGGTCGCTTTGAACTGATTTTGTTTTTTTTTTTTAAATTCAGTTTGGTTAATTTTTAAGTAAAAACCGAACCGAACCAAAAATGATCACCCCTCCTGGTATCATTTAATTAAATAATAAAAGAACATATAATAATAATATATGGACTAGATCAAACAAAAAGAAGTTTTTATGAGAACTTGAAAAAAAACAAGAAAATAAATTAATGATGCAACTTATTTCTAAACCAATTCAATGTTAAAGATCAAAATTGAAAACAAAATCCTGACCTACATCAACCTGAATGAGTATGCAAATTTTGCAAGTCAATTCATTAGACCAAAATATGCAAGAGAAAGCAAATAAAGAAATGATGGAGCCTAGTTCCTAAAAAAAATCAATATAGAAAGATGATATCGAAAGAAAATCTAAAAAGGACAATAAAAGATAAACTAAAAAGTCAGACACACCCACTAAACCCTGTGACCCGGATCAAACAAATAAGATAACCTAATATAAGAAAAATTGAGAAATATTATGAAACTCAATTCTTAAACAACTTAATGTTAAAGGATAAAACCAAAAAAATTATTAAATTAAAAAGCAATTACTAAAAAAATAGACCTAGATCAACCTAGGCTAACCACGTCAAACCTGTGGTCCTGATAATGAGGTCTAGATAACTAAATTGAAAGGAAATCAAAGAAAATCATAAAGCTCAATTTTAAAAAAATCAATTTTATAAAAGAACCTAAAACAAAAAAAAAAGCAACATAATAAGGACCAAGTTAGAAAAAAAAATCAAATAAGAGGAGATTTCGCTCTTTTTTTAATTGAAGGATGCAATTAGAAAGAAAATTCAATTTTATAAAAGGATCGAAAACTAAAAATAAAAATTAGAAAAATGAGAACAAATTTTGAAAAATAAAAAATAAAAGGAAAATCTTGAAATTTTTATTAAAAGATGAGATTAAAAACAATTTTACATTTTAGAAAAGGATCCTGACAATAACTTAGTAATCAAAAAAAGGAGGAGGGAATTTGAAATGATAATAAAATGAGGATAACATTGAAATTTAGAATGACCAGCGTGAATTTTGAGGAGTAAAGAGGAAAAGATAAAATAAAATGATGTTGATGACACACCAACAAGAATGAGAATACATGCATTAAAGGACGTCGTACGTGCCTCCAAAGCATTGTGACCTCTCCCACTCTCTAGCACATGCATTTCACACACCAATCAGTTTAACCTTTCCCATTAACTTAAGTCCCTCATATTTTTTTCACAATCAAATTCGGTCCCTTAAGTCCTAATTACTCTAAATCAATATAATTTAAATATATTTTGACAAACCAAGCACCAAAACATTTCCTCGATATTGTGAGACTCTTATATCTAGGCAAAGAAAAAAAAAACCTATGAAGTCAATTTGCTAAAAAAACATAATATGGAAGGATCAAATTAAAATGAAAAAGAACAACAACTAAAATTGGAAACCAGTCTATAAAAGGAAAAAATTATATGTATTTAAAAGTTTTCAAAGAATTAAATTTAATCTTTAATGCTTTAATTACTCTAAACCAATACAATTGAATATCTAAACCAATACAATTGAATATTTCCTCAACACCTTGAGTTCCTTATTTGTAGGTGTATTTGATGTGATCCAAACTACACTAAAGGATTCAATATAAGTTCTAGCTAGGATAATTACAAGATCAAGAGCGAAAAAACTCAAATATGCATTCAATGAGCTTATTCAGAGTATTTAGGGCAATGTAGATTTCAAAGAGGCCACAACAAGTTATGATTAGACTCCAGTCAATTTAATCTATGTATGAAAGGGGGCTTGATCCATTTACTTTATTATCTAATTAATTTCGACAACTAGGGACGGTTTTTGGGCTTATTTTTCCTAGTGCCTCATTTTATGATAACAAGCATTAAGCTAAAATTTTACTAGAAGATTCCAAAGGCCTTATTTTATATACAATTAAAACTTCATATTGATTAGACATTAGGAAAACCTTGCGATAAGGTCTAAAAGCTACCATGTAAGATTTGTATTAGTTTCTTATTTAGTTTTACTTTTTTTTCTATTTTATTTAGATCTCTTTTGTTATTTGTTTTTGGAATTTCTTAGGACTTTTAACCTAGTATAAATAGGGTTATCTAACTCATAATTAGTTTTTTTTTCCAAACTTTGATTTCAGAATAATATATTATGTGTGTGTGAGAGAGAAAAAATTTTCTTAATTAGGTTTTTCATTGAACTACTTTGACTCATCGCAGGATTAACCAAGCTTCATGGTTGTTAAATAATATTTATGTAGTCCTATTTATTAAGGATATAATAGTACTTTCAGTTTAACCTATATATACTTTATTTGTATTTAGGTTAAGACTAAGCATTCATAATATACAGATTACTTAAAATTCTAGCCTCCTTTTTTGTATTTGATCTCAATTATTTTAACAATGGTATCTTCCATACTACTTGTTTGTGTCTTTTCATAGGCATTAGATAAGGGTTCAGTTTCTATAGTCTTGGTGCCTCAGTATAAGTTATCATTGTGTCAAGTTTAATCACAAACTTGAATTCAGTTTTCTTGGAAAGGGTCGATTTGACTATGAATTTTTAAATCTTTATATTCATGAGGTTCAGATTAGTTACTATATAAGTAAGGCTTTAAAATCAGGGTACATCTCTTTATCTTTTAGTTTTCATGTTATTTTATCATTATTGCCATCTAGAAGAGAATGATTATTTGTGATGTGGTTGTTTACATTGAAAAAGGATCAAATAAATCAAAAAAGATAAAAAATAGGGTTTAGCCAGAAAATAAAAGGTTTTCATCAAATCTTAGATGCAACAATTCAAATTTAAAACTTTTTTATTCCTATGATATCTTAGTGACATATCTTGGTTTTGGAATTATTTAGATACACTTTGTTGGGTTATTTCTAAAAATTACAAAGAAAATTTATAACAGGTAGTTTTTGTGTCAATACTGTATTTCTTGTTAGTTTTGGCTAAAGTCAATACACACACATAATGTCTTTGATTAATTTGGGTTATTTGAGTCTTATTTCATTAACTTTCTTATTCTTTAATATATTTTTTCATGTCTTTGTATTGTTTATATTTCGCTTGCTATTCATAATTTTGTATTCATAGATTTGTATTGATAATTTCTAGTATTGCCTTTTAAGTCTATATATTATTTTGGATTGCACTACCAAATGACTAATTGATTAATTTTTCTAATTTATTCTGTATTAGTTCCTTAAAGAACTGAAATTTTTTAGATCGAGTGGTAAATGGTGAAATGTGAGTTTATTATAGTGAAAAGCCAAAAAAAATTATGAAACATGAGAGAAGTGACATTTAATAAGTGTAAATACATGAAAGAGTGTGTGAAGATATATTTCTCTTGCTACTAATATGATTTTCAAATCTTGATGATGTCAACTAAAAGTGGTTCATCACTGTCAAAGGATATGAATAATCTAGAATGTGGTTATTTGGTTATGCAATAACAATTGGAGATGATGAATAATAGATATGAAGAGGTTATGAATGAGATGGTTGGATTAAGAACTAAAGTAGCAAGCCTTCAAGATGGGCTAGTCTGGAGAGGTCTTGAGGGTAGAAGGCTTATAAGATGAGTTATTTCACCTCTAAATAAGTCTATAGCTGAAAATATAAATGATGAGGTCGAGGATTTTGATAATGAACATAGTGCTAGGTTTTGGTAGCATAAGACCTGTAGACATGGGAGAGTTCGTCCATATGATTATTTTAGTCATGGGAGAGTAGATGAGGATGATGATTTTCGTGATGGTTTGGATAAAAGTTTAGGGGGTATTAAGATAAAAATTCTGGCTTTTTAGGACAAAAATGATTATGAAGCATAATTGAAATAAAAGAAGAAAGTATCGTTGATTTTTTTTTTTATCATCGTTAATTTGAAGAAAAAAAGGTAAAAATTGTTGTTATTAAGTTTACTTACTATGCTATTATTTGGTAGGATCAAATTATTTTACATAGGAGAAGGAATGAAGAGAGACTCATAAAAACTTGGGATGAGATAAAAGTAATCCTGAGAAAGAGGTTTATTCTTAGACATTATTATTATAAAGAATTATTTCAGAGATAATAGATTTTAACCCAAGGATCTTAGAGTGTAGAGAAGTACCATAATAAGATGGAGATTGCCATGATCAGAGCTAATATTATAGAGGATGGAGAGGCTACAATAACAAGATTTTTGAATGGTTTGAACAAAGAGACATGTAATGTGATTGAATTACAATATTATATTGAGCTAAAAGATATGATCCACATGGCTATCAAGATAGAGAGACAATTAAAAAGAAAAGGAAGTACATACTAATAAGGTAATTCAAATTCCTTTTCAACTTGGAGGCTGAATTATAGGGGAGAGGAGGATGCCCTTTCAAAGCCAATTACCCTAGAAAGCAAAGTCAAACCACCTAAAGCTTTATATATTATTAAAGAACCAATGAGCTCTTTCAATAGAAGTTTGGTGAGATCCTTGGCTTCTTGAATTGCCATTACCTTTGCTTCCCAAGTTTTCGGTAAGGGCCTAAAAATTTTGCTCATAATTTTTGCATTAGTATAAGTCATAACAAGAGCATCAAAACTATTAGTTATTATAGTCATTCTAGTAAACATACTAGTTATGGATTCACTAGGAAGCATTTTGAACAATTCATATTGATAAACTAACATAACTTATATTAGGATTGAATAAGCCTCTTTATTTAATATCAATATAAGTATATGATTAAAATTACCTATGAAAGTCAAATTCAAAATTTGTAATAGTATAATTAGAATTAGATACTATTATCAATGAAGGTAAGCCCTAGATATTCAATTTTAACAATTTATTTTTCTTTCCTTTTCCTCTAGAGGGTTTTGTTTTCTTATTTTCTTTATAACTTTATTTATTCTTATAAACTTAATTTTCCTACAAACTTCTTATCCTTTAGAATTGCTATGTTTCTTTATATGGAAGTGATTTAAGAACAAGTTACCCTTACTAATGGCCTAAGGTTTGAAGTTTCCATTTCATTTGATTAGTGGTAGTTGTCGCTTCATCATAAGTTTAGTCTTAAAAAGATTTAATTGGCAATAAGAATAAAACTTTCCGCGCTTATTATTCATATTAGGGCTAATGTAGATATATTGAAGTAATAGTTTTTTATGATCATTTTATCAATTGAATTTTAAAGGCCAAGGATATTGAGTTACAAAGTTCATAAAAAATGTCGAATAAGGACACTAAGATACTTGATGCAATACACTTCACCAAAAGACTTCTATCAAGACATGGATCATGGAACATAAATGTATCAAAAGAGTAATTAGTCATTAAACAAACATTCATTTGATATGTTGAGTATATATGTGGAGGAGCTCGACCTTATTGTTAGGAAAAATCAAGAGTATATTATGACCCACCAATCATAAGTGAACTTCCTCATGATGTCCAATGTAAGGTGTGACTTTCCTAACTTTGGTTAAGTTGGTGTGGGAAGTTTTTAAGGCTTTTAAGGTGATGAATATATCTTTAATGAGAACGAGGATCGTATAGAGCTGACTTGACATGAAATATGACTTGCTCTTGTTCCTTGCTATGACTATAAAAAAATATTTCCATTTCATGTATTTTCTATCATTTTAGTATATTTTTAATTGGCTTGTATAATTTTGAATAATATATTTGTTTACATGAATTTATGGTTTTGCTGCTATCTTTTGTGAATTGACTTATCATGCTTATTCTTTCTTTTGGTGATGCCAAAAAAAGAAGATTTTGATAGCTTTGCATGATATCTATTTAATATACTTTAGTAAAATTGTGAATAGTTCGATTATGTTATGGATATTTGGATATATTTTTTTAGTTATGTTAGCTCATAAAGTATAGTTATTATTATGTCATTTTGTGTTGAAATATGATTCTTGTTGATAAAAAGGAGTCTTGTGTAAATTATACATCTAATTACATGTTGCATAAAGTATATTTGATAAGGAGAGCATTTAGTATGATTATATTGCAAAGATTTTAATGGTTTGACATTATTAAAAAAAAAGAAGGGAGAATGTTGGCCCAAAAACACCCATTGCCTTTTGTTTTGATGATTAAAACCATTGATGTTGGATTTAATTATTCTTCTAAGATCATGTACTATATTTATATAATTGTCCAATCTATCTCATATTATTGGAATGGATATTTCTTGAAGATCCTTTAGCATGAAATTAATACATATTCTTAAAATAACACCAAGAATAGTTTAAGGTGTTAATTGTGAATCAAGTCTTTTTTAGTGACCAAGTTGATTATGTTGAAAAATTTCCTTTCCTTGATATACCTTTTAAAATGTTGGGCTCAAAACCACTTTCTTCCATACCTAAACTAGTTAGAATCATTCTTGATCTAAGATGATCATCTTGGATTGAGAGAGAGTGGTGTTTTATCTTGTACCATTTGTTTCTTATAAGATTCTTTTTTTTTTGGATCTTATCTTTAAAAAAGAATGAGAAGGGCTTATATTTGTTCTTTCACCAATTTTAAATTTTAAATCCACTCTAAGACAAGTTGAACACTTGGAAAAATTACCCCATTTTTAACTGGACAAGAGGCAACACTAACTAGGTGAAGTCTTAATTCATGTATAGACATCATACGGTATACCAGATGACTTTTTCTGCCAATTTTGATTTTTCCTTGCTTTTTACCTCAAATGGGTAGATTATAACCTCCAAATATAAAATTGCAACTTTCTCTTTATAATTCATTGATGCAATCCAAATGCTTATAACTTCTAACTATCATTTAAACATACTTTAAGCTATTTTTTTATATTAATGCTTGAAGAGGCTAACACCTTCCTTTGCTTTCACACTCATACACTTCATCACCATCATATTGAACTTTTATCATAAGCCTAAACCCATAGTAAACAAAAGAAAAGTACTTCGACCACCGCATGAATCTTGGTATATGCTGCAAAGAGAAAAACAACTGTTAGTTAGTTAGTCCTAGGACTGTATGATTATTGGTTCAGAGGTTTCATCGAATACTAATACATTAGTAAAGTACTAATGCATTTGCCACTCTACAAGTCTCTTACTGATCAAGTCTTGAGCTGAAATTAGTATTGGTGCATGTGTGAGAAATTTCTCTCGCATCCTCTCTCACTCAAATAATTGAGATTTTGCTACCCAATAAACAAAGTAAACTCTTGAAAGAAATGTTCATTCACATACTAAAGGTTAGACATTGTTTTAGGTTGTTCCTTTTTGTTTTGTCATAGTGGATATCTAGGTGAACTACATGTAAAAACAGTAAAAATAAAAGAAAATAGTTGCCACCTAGTTTTATGGTAACTATAGGTATAAATTTGTTCAAGATCATATTGATTGTAATGAGGTTGAAAGCCACTTAATGGGTCCTTGTGGGATCATACCGATCTAGCCCAAATTTGCTTGCTTGATCAAAGAAAAGGATCCTAGAAAAACAGGTACAAAATAAACTCAAACACATCATAGAATATTAGAATTTGAATAACAAATGAATACTTATAAATAAATCTATGATTAAAAAAATAATGTAAAAGGTCTTATAACTATTTACTTTTTATAATTTAAAAACAATGTGACCACTATAAGTGAATCCGCTTATTGGAAACAACTAAGTAGATAACTAGAATAATAGTTTAGAAATATATTGTTAAGGACACCATCAATCCCATGAGTCCAAATTCATAAAAGAAAAAAAAAAACATTATTATTATATTCGAAAAACCAAAATTACATAGAAATAATGATATTTTAAAAATATTTTTAATACAATAAAATAATAAAATGAAATATTAATTAATTTATTATCCACTCATCGTTAACTTAGGACACTGCCCAAAAATGATTCATTTATCCTAAGTGGATTTATAAATAATAAAGCGACTAATATACAATAAAATTATAAGGAAACATATCTAAAAAAACATTTTTAAAAATAGTAAAGTAATGTATTAATTAATTTATTACTCATTCATCATTATTCTAGGCCAATGCCCATTGATAACTCAATTATCCTAGGTGAATTTAAAGATAATAAAGTGACTAATACACAAAAAAATTGTAAGGAAACATATATTTAAAAAAATATTTTTGAACGCAATAAAGTTAAGTACCAATCAATTTATTACCCAATTATCATTAACCTAAGACAATGCCCAATGAATTTACAAATAATAAAGCGACTAGTATATAACTAAATTGCAAGGAAACATATCTTGAAAATAATATTTTCAAATACAATAAAATCACGTATTGATCAATTTATTACTCGCTCATTATTAATATAGGACAACACCCAAAGATGGTTCATTTATTTTAGATGGATTCATGAGTAATAAAGCAATTAATACACAAAGAAATTGTATATTAAAACCATGAACACACTACATGGAAAATAAAAAACAACATCCATATACAAATAACATATAAAAAATGAATATCAACATAACAAATAAAAACAATATCACCACACCACATAACAAATCAAAAAAAATATCCATACACAACATATCAACACATATCAAATTTCATTCCAAGACTAAACCAATACACCTTAAATAAACCAAAATCAATTCCTATCCTCCCAACCCATCGTAGGGTATTTATTTCAATCCTTATTCAACCTAAAACAATTCCTCGACAACTTCATACCCCTAAAGTTATCATATAATGGTATGGATCCTAACACTTTAAATATTTATAATAATTCATAATAAATTAAAAATCATCAACAATAATCAATATTTTGTCATAAAGAATTTAATAATATATTAAAATTGTTCAAAAATCCATTAGGGGTTTAAAATTGACCTTCAAAGATGCTAGAGTTAGGCGAAAATGACTAGTATCAATTATGAAAATGATAACATGTATTAGACACACGCAGAAGAGTTGCCAGGGTTGTAATGCATATTTACATGTGCCTGCGAGGGGTAGAGGCACTTTAACCACCACTCAAAGTGTGTTGCTTCTTTGCCTTCCTTCCTATATAAGCAATGTCATCCATCACCTCTTATGATGGGAGATAGGGGTCCTCAAAGTTTTGACTTTTTCTTTATGTCTCTACTGGTTCATTTTTAAAAAAAAATTCTATGATACCATGCTTAGACGAATCTATGAAACATGCTCATAAGGGTCTTGCACATACCTTGCTATCTCATAGAACGAGTTCTAGGCTATTTCATATGTTTTGTGTACGTTCCTCTGGGTTCACGAGCTCATTATAGTTATCCAAGGTTATATTCTTAAGGATAAAATCCTTAAAAAGATAGATGTCCAATACTCATTTATATATTAAATAGTCTCCTCTTAGTTAAGGCTATATTTATCCTTAGCACTTCGTATAATCATAAATCTTACCTCATGTCAAGGTTTTTTTACTCAAGACTACCAAGTAAGATTCTAAGGAGGAGCGATAAAGATGATCACTTGTATATCTATGACTAGTTTATGCTTTATTTCTAGACTTTTAAAGATTAAATGATGAAGTACCTAGTTTGAGAGTGTTCCTGACGATAGAGAGAGTGGCTTCTAAATAGAGTTTATGAGTGATGACGCTTTTGCCTACTCTCTTGCATGTCATTTCGATCTACCTATTTTAGAAATTAGAGTTGTAAACATGTGTTTGATGGTGTAGGTGGTAGAGCTTGTAGTTAAGCCATTTAGTAATGGAAAGGCATAGTAGCTATAATAACCATAGTAAGGACCTAATAAAGGTTGTTAAAGGTTAGTTGTTCTTATATACGCTTATTTACAAGGCTAGTTGTTAAAGGTTTTTGGAGGGCATACTAGAAGACCTATAGGGAGATCAATAACTTTACCATGAAAGTGTTTTTAGGTTGTTAACCATGAAAAAAAACTATAAATATATAAGAAGGAAAGGAAATGAACTATCTTTTCTTTAATTCTGCACAAGCAACGCTACTGATAAAGCCTACAACAAACTTTTAATAATCTTGGGTTTTCCACAACTAGTTAATAGACTTAGTTAACCAAAAATCTCTTACAAAAAAAGTTCCTTATATAAGATAGAGGACCCTCTGATGACTAGGTTACCAAATATATACGAGTAATTTAATGTGTCAAATGAGAATATGGAATGCAAGATAATGTTCTTTTATATATAGTTTTGAGTAAAAATGAGCATAGCATGCTCAGAATGATTAATGAGTATTTAAACACTCATGTATCACATGATTTTGCATGATGAGGAGAAGGGATGCAAACATACTATGTATTCTACCCATAAGAAGAATCATGAAGCATAATTACCTTTATTGTAGACAACCACACAACCAGTTTATAAAATAAGATGTTCGAATAGGTGGTTGCACTTTTAACTTATAAGACAAGACATTCAAGTTGATGACTACACTCTTTACTACATAATGGGATGTTCAAATGGGCATGCCCATGGTATAAGTGTATTTTAACATTGTTTGGTGGGCTCCATAATGGTAAGGATTTATATCAACATTGAAAGGGAGAATTGCTTAAAACATGAAAAAAGAAAATGGACTAGGCTCCTTAGACGTAACCTTAGCCCACTTTATTTGAATGATGAGTTCCATGATTTGAACTTATTTCTATTTAGCATTAGGCTTGATTTTGAGCATATTTGGACCATTAATAGGTTTAGTTTTAAGCCCACTTTCAAGTGGTTAGTTTGGAGCCATCATTCCTTCATCACTATACTTTAGTATGAGTCTACTTTACAATATCAAATGTAGGTTAGCAAAATCCTTTCATTCAAATAAGTTTAAGCTAATCTAAAACAATAATACAAGTTTTCGTTTAGAAAGATAAATAAATATCTCATTTGATGAATTTTAATATACTTCTAATATTTTCTTAATTTAGTTTTTTTTATCTTCATTGGATTATTTTAAAATAGGTTCAAAGTCTTGATATTAAAAATAAAGTGTTAATAAGGTAGTATATGGATGATGAGTGATTTATAAAGCTTATTTTATGTAATGTAGGATTGTATATGTTGAAGAAATGAAAAATAAAAGTGACCTATTTTTTTTAGGAATTACCAAGATATTTTAAATAATTTCATTGATACTAGTTTGTATTTTTTTTTTTAAATAAGAGGTAAGATTTGTTTTACATATTAACATATACTATAGACTTGGAATTTCATTGTAGCAATGAATAGTAAAATATCAGGTATTATTCATTTTGGTTCTAAAATATTTTTAGGATTTGCTTTTAGTTTCAATTTTTTTTTCAATTTCATCCTTCAATATTGAGTTTGATAGGTATTAGACTTCATGATTTATTTTAATTTTCTTTCTATGTAGTTATCTTGGTCTCATAACCTAGGTCACGAGTTTTGCGAGTTATCCATGTTGATTCGAGTTATTTTTCTTATCCTTTTTTTAATTATTTTTTTCTTAACTTCATTTTCCAACATTGATTTGATTGAGAACTGAACTTCATAATGATTATTTTTATTTTCTTTTTATGTGGTTATCACAGTCTCATGACCTGAGTTGAAAGTTTTGCTAGTTAGTTAAGTTGACTCAGGTTTTTTTTTTGTCATTTTTCTATTAATTTTAAATTTCATCCTTCAACATTAGGTTAATTGGGAATTAGATTTTATAATTTTTTATATTTGCTTTATATGAAGTTATCCGAGTCTCCTAACCTAGATTGACTGAGGTTATTTTTTTGTCCATTTTTTTTTCAATTTAATTCTTTAACATCGGGTTGATTGAGAATTGAAATTTATAATTTATCATTTCCTATCTAAGGGGTCATCACCATTTTATGATCCGGATCGTAGGTTAGGGCGGTTGACTTGAGTTTTTTTTTTAGTTGAATTGTTTTTTATTTTATCCTTCCATTTTGGATTGATTGAAAATTATGTTTCATAATTTTTTTTGTTGCATTCTATGGTGTTATCCAAGTATTATAACCCAGGTCACAAGTTTGGTCGGTTGACTCGAGTGGTTTTTAACATTTTTTTTTAAGTGATTCTTTTTAATTTCATCATTCAATATTGATTGAGAATTGAGCTTCATACTTATTTTGATTTGTTTTCTATAGGGTTATGTTAGTCTCATGATCCATATTTGGCAAGTCAAGTCGCGCTGGCTCGATTCATTTTTTTAGTTGAATTTTATTTTCAATTTCATCCTTCAATATTGAGTTGATTAAAGATTAGGTTTAACAACTTTTTATTTTATTTTCTTTCAATAGAATTGTCAAGATTTCATAATCTAGGTGACGGATTTGACAGGTTAACCCGGGTTTATCTAAGTTGATGTAATATATTGTTGTTTCAATATTTAAAAAATATGTTGTCTTGATTTTTTTATGTCAAAGTATATTTTTATCGATCATTTAGGTTGTCTTTGAACCTGTCAAGTCAACTAAGTTATATCATGTTAATCCCCATATAGCTAAAAAAAATTCTTTTAAAAATCACATTAAAAAACACCTCAATAATGTTTTACATTCAAGAAAAATTTAATTTGACTCGCAGTAGCATGCGTAATGATCTAATTAATACTAAAACTAGAATATTTTATAGTGCTTCTATTGTATTAAGAATATAATAATCTATCTCACGTTTTTTATAATTAAAAAAAATGGTTATTTTATATACGGTTTGGGACAATATTTACAACATGATAATCAGTATTAATATGTTGGTAATAACAAACCGTAATGCTGTTGATCAAGAAAATTAATAAAATGGTTAATTAAGTTTCTTTTGTTTAAATATAAGAAGGTTTAATGTTGTTTGGGCTATATAATAAAATATATATAATTAAGCAGCTATAATATTTATTCTTAAGATAATGTTAGGATGTTGCATTAGACAGAAAAAATAGATAAGCTTGGAATATAATCTTTTTAATCAGAATATATATATAAAAGTTTCAACCATTGTTTCAGAATTTGATTTAATATCTTGAAATGAAAATTCAAGATCTAAACCTTATGATTATCGCTGAGTGGACAAGTTTTATTCTTAATTCAATACCACAAACGTACTGATCAGTATGTCTGTGTTAACCACCGAAGCTCTCCAGTAGGAATCCTCCCACCGCAACAGAGGAGAGTGTTGATCATACAATAACAAAAAGGCAGCTTTCACCTCCGTCACGGAGATCATGAAGTGTGTCTGAAGCCCTCCAGTAGGAATCCTCCCACTGCAACAAATTAAGGAGAGTGTTGATCATACGATATCAAAATGGCAGCTTTCACCTCCGTCACGGAGATCATGAAGTGTGTCTGTCTGGCCAGTCTTCATGCGCCGCCTGAGAAAGAAACATGATGGGCCGCCAGAGCAAGCAAATGCATGCATGGATGCATCTAACCCTACACATCCTCCTGTGCATAATAAGCATTGAGTGTAAGCGAAGGTTGGCTGTCGCCCTCTCCCTTCAGCATTTATTTATTTAATAGAAAAGAAAAATCAAAGATAAGTTTGCCAAAATTGTGAAAAGTCCCAGTTGTTCTTATCGTGTATATGTTCCCATCGCACACCTGCGTCTTCTTTATCTACACATGTATGTTTCTGAAAACGACAAGCTTCTAACATGAGCTTCACACGCGGCTTCGGTTTATTGGCTAGGTGACATAGAATTTGTTAGTGTAATTGTCTTTTATTGGTGAGATTTGTTTTTTTCTAATTAGATCGGGGGAATTTTTATACTAATTAATAGATTTTAATAATTGGTTGAATTTTTTCATGTTAGATTCCAAGACAAATACTTATATTATTCAATTTCAGTTTATTTTTTATAAAATTTTTCTTTGAAAACTTATTTTTTTTTATTTTAATTTCACGATATAATTAACAAGTTAATTTAAATTTTTCTTGTTCTTAAAGATATGTCTCCTGCCCCTGTTATGTTAGCGTCTCTAATCTTGGTTGGAGCTCTCACTCAGCCTGTCAGCTCAGCCAGCAGTCGTGCTGGTGAAAACATAATGTGAATTATGTTTTATTAAAATTTAATTTTTTTAATTAAAAATTAATATTTTTATATTTTAAATTATTTTAATATATTAATTTTAAAAAATAAAAAAATATTATTTTAATTTATTTTAATATAAAAAAAATACTTTAAAAATAACCATACCCCCCCCCAAACAAAAAAATAAATAAAAAATACTCCCCCCCCAATAACTGCTTTACTTTACTGCATCACCGGACCCGGATTACCTTTCCTTTCTTTCCGATGCCCGGAAGAATTGGACAAATTGAACGAATATTTTTTTACCATTAAAAAAAATTATCCCGACGTCGGCGTATCTATATAGTGTAAAGTAATGGTTGGTGCTCATGCAATGAATTACTGACTTGACTAAAGATTTCTAGAGTCAACAAGTTGAAAATAACGAAGTAAGAAAAAAAAAGAAAAAGGAGACAACAACATTCGAAGGATCATGGGCATGGGCATCGGCAAAGCATTAGAAGACCAAATGCTCCCGCAAAGCAGGACGGCTGGGGGATATAAGCGGAACTAAAAGCAAGACAAAACAGAGGGGACTGCTCCTCAAATATGGTAAGAAGTTGCTAGCTGGATTAGGTGGCCAACCTCTCACCATGGATTTAGAATCCCCCAATCACTGTGCCCGCCATGCTTCAAAATCTCTCCTCTTATTAACATTAACACTTTCAGCAGCAAATATCAACACGGCACTTAATTTAATAGACTCTTATCCAATTCATCAGAGAAAAGTAGACATTAACTGGAAAAAAATATCTCACTCCTCATTTTGTGTCGTCGCAAAGAAGCAGGGGTTGCTAGCTTGTCTGTTGTCAGCTTAGCTTTGATTGCTTGATAATCAAAAACCAGAGGGGAGTTAGGCCAACGGTTAGCAAAAGAAACAAAGAAAGAAAGCTTACTCCCTTGATATCAAAGCAAAGCTCTTTTGGCTTTTGCAGTTGATTCTTGGTCACCATCTGAAACCCAACCTTCACCTTCCTGTCATATTCACTCCACAACCATCTCTCGAACTTCCTATTTCTATGTTGCCCTCCAAGCTTAAATAAATGCCCACTTCAGTTTTTCAACTTTGGCGTGTTTTTTGTGTTCTTGGTTAGAGCTAAGGTTTTTGAGGGAAAAGTCCTGGTCTATTGATAAAATACCCTTTTTAAGTTTCGAACGTTGTAAAGTTTGATGGTATTTATTTCTTTTTCTTTTTGGTCAAGATTGAAGCTCCGAGAGATTCTAAAACTGGTGCAAACCAAGTAGTGTTCTTCAATCGAGGAGCTGTATCGAACATGAAGAAGCTATAGTTTGTTTGTGCTTCAAGGTTGAGCCTGTCGGTTAAAATATAGTGTTGTCAACTTTCAAGAAATTGGAGCCATCTCTGGCCACACCATGCTCTGGTATTTGCCTTTTTGCCTTGCTGAAATCTAAGGCTTTCAATCAAAACTTGCTGTTTGTCTACTCTCTCTAATACCCAATAATAGAAATTTTGTGATTTCTATATTAGTGCCATATATAGAATTCATGCTGGCGTTCAAATTCCAAAGGCTTGTACCTGAAAATCTCTGCTTAAAACGTTCCCAATGAATACGCGGTACTCCTTTCCAACAGATTCATTCCGTAGTTCAAGTCCTGCAGCATCACTTCCATCAAATTCTCCAATAGGAGAAGAGCATGGAACTGCGTTTCTCAGAAACAGGTCTCCTCGCCTTGCCCCGTCATCATTATTCGTAAGAACTGCGATGAGAATATCTAGAGCAAGATGGTTCACCTTCTTGAGGAGAGTATTCCACTACCAGAATGGCTCAAGGTCTAATCTTGGGTCTAATCCTTTCAATTCTAGCTCTTGGATGATGCTGGAGTTTGTAGCTTTGCTCCTTCAAATATGCATTACCACGTTCACCCTGGCTATTTCGAAGGCAGAGAACCCTGTTTGGCCTGTGAGAATATGGATTATTGGTTATAATATCGGTTGTGTCCTTAGTCTGCTGCTTCTCTATGGTCGTTACCGGCAACTTAACGCAACTCAAGGCGATAGTTTTGGCCTGCCCGATTTGGAGCAACAGGGGGGCAGTGAGGAATCCAGGTATTTTGTTAAAAGCTGTTCATCCCAAGTTATATCTATGCTGAAAATTTATTGGTATTCAAGCGTTACTACATAATATGATGCGACTACTATGAATTTTGGCTGACGAGGAATAGATTTCCAGCAGCATAAAGAACAGGAAAAGCATGCATAATCTCTGTGTGATCTAGCAAATAGCTTCGGGATCATCAGTGCATTTAGAATTTCCTGATGGCATACTCTGGAACTTTTCTAATTTAGCAAATAAAACTTTTCTGCATGGCATTGGGTAGTGAACTGGTGCTTCTTAATCTCTTGATCAGACTTAGCTGTTGCAGAAATAATAATTTTAGTTACTATAACCAAAAAAACTGTGCTTTCTGTGCGACTTTGACGGCTTTTAATAAAAAAAAATATTGGCCATTGCAAATCCTTTTATCCTGGATTTTGCCTTCAAGATGAACAACCAATGTCACAAAGGTTGCTACTAAATAAACAAATTATTTTATAGGGAAAGCAAACAAAAATATTTAATAGTAGCAGAGGGATGAAGTGTATCAAAATCACCATATTTCTATGTCAAAGATTAAGTAAAATGACAGAACTATAGTGCTGATATAATAGAATGATAAAAATATTTTTTCGATTTATTTGTATTCCTATTGATTAATATATATATATATAGCGTATGCAGGTACTCACATTTGATGAACAAGTGCCGGACCTCCCTCGAACTCTTCTTTGCGATATGGTTTGTGATGGGTAATGTTTGGGTCTTCGATTCTCGTTTTGGATCTTACTTCCGTGCTCCAAAACTCCATGTGCTCTGCATCTCTCTGCTTGCCTGGAATGCTCTCAGTTACTCGTTTCCATTTCTGTTGTTTCTACTGCTATGCTGTTGTGTGCCGCTCATTAGCACTGTCATTGGTTACAACATGAGCATGGGGTCTGCCGAGAGAGGGGCGTCCGATGACCAAATATCCAGACTACCAAGCCGGAGGTACAAAGCTGTGGACACCGATTCGGAGTTTCGCAACAGTGTTGATTGTGATTCAACCGTTGCAAGTGAAGATCTGGTAAGTCCCAGTTTGAAAATACACGTAGCTAAACTACCTTATCAGCATGCAATCAGAGCATGAGCTGAAAAGCCATGGATGATCATCTTCCTAAAGATTTCTCCTTTCTTCTTCTCATATTTGTGTTATGATATTGACAGGAATGCTGTATATGCCTAGCCAAGTATAAAGACATAGAAGAAGTTAGGCAGTTGCCATGCTCCCACATGTTTCACCTCAAGTGTGTAGATCAATGGCTTCGAATTATATCCTGCTGCCCTCTCTGTAAACAAGAACTGGAAAAATAGAGGGCAAGGCAACAATGGAGGATTGAAGATTTTATCAAGCTTTCTTCACAGTGTGCGATTCTTAATTTTTTTTTTTTTTACAAGGTTCTTTTTTCTTTCTTTTTTTTTTTGTGCTAAAAGATGGTGTATTTGTATGGTTATTCGAGTGAGTTTTTTGCTTGTATAGAGGAGCTCACCAGTGATCATAAATATAGAACTCTGTCTTGGGGTTATATTTGGCAGTTGAATGATATATACCCCACAATAGGGTAGGGAAGTCCTTTCCTCAAGGATATATACCCCAAAATCTGTACATGATTTCTTTTTTCCTGGTAATGGTAATGGATACTGGTATACATGTAATTGAACTTAAATAATGCATATATTATAACCTTGATAATTTAATACTCACATATTGATTAAATAATATTTTTTTACTGGTCTCAACTTGAGATCAATGGGGTAAATTAATAATTCATTAAATTTATAAGATAATATATTAAAAAAAAAACACATAGTTCTCACTTATATATAAATTAATAATCTCCTTGTACATCAATACACACACATACTTAATTAAATAGTTTTTTTTTTGTAAAATATGACTCCAATATTACTATTTTCCTGTAAACCCTCAATTAGAAAATTTTACAATGTTTGTAAATCCCACAGAAAACCTCATCTTGTTAATTGAAAATAGAAGTAAATAGCTGGGGTGAGATTTTTAATTATTAAATATTCATTTTTGACATTAAAAATGAAAAGGAATATTTGACATTAAAAATGAAAAGGAGATAAAAGCTTTCGGGTCATAAGGCCCAATTAAAATTTTACGTGTTGGTTAATTTAAAAATAAGATTTGTAATGTTGAACAATTAGAAGAAAAAAATCAATTTTATAGATTTAAACTATTGTGTATAATAACTTTTAAAAGTGGACCGAGACGAGGTATCTTCTTGAATGAAAAATGGTGTAAACGTCTAATTTCGTAGGCATTGGGTTGTAGAAAAGGCGTTTCTTAGTTGAATGGTAGTGGTTACAGCCCTTGAGATGGTCGGAGACGTCACATTCATTCGTCTGAATATGCTCACTTGATCATCTAAAATTATCAAGGAAAAAGATGAATAATGGGTGAACAACACTTCGCTTAGGTTAAACCCTAGAACTTAGGATTTTTTAATTTGGGATTTAACCAGTTTCAATTTGGCCCTGCTCTTCCAATTCCTTTTAATTGCATCTGTAATTGTTTCTCAACTTTTAATTGCATTCAATTGCACCCCTGCTAAATTCAAATATCAACCCCAAAGTTCAGTATCTTTAAAAAAGGGTGTGATAATGTTGCGATTAGCAACAATGCAAGATTACCTTTCAAGAATCGATCAATTTTGTTTATGGTTAGTACATTTAAGGTTGTTGCTATCGATGATGTTGATGACTCGGATGAAATTTACGACGAAGATGATGATTGCCAATAGTTGTAAATGTATGTTCCTTTCGTGTAAGTATATCAATCCCACTATATGCACTTCAATGCATTATTTTTCTTCTTCTTTTTTCTTGATCAACTGGCTATATAGGAAAAGATAACAGTAGAGTTTAGCATTTTTCCATTCTCAAATCACGGTATATTATTGAATTTTTTTTAGGCTTTCTCCAACTGCTAATTTTAGGATCAAAACTTTTGTTTTTAAATTAAGTTTCAACTTATAAAATCTTATCTCAGGAGAAAATTCAACAATCTTTAATATTATACCCTGAAAATTCAACAATTTTGAAAGGTATTGAGATGGATGAGCTAAGATTATGGCTATAAAAAAGTGGCCTACACTTAAGATGGTAAGTTGGGTAAGAACTTTTCATGAATTGGCTAGTTTCTATAGAAGATTTGTGAAAGATTTTAATACAACAATTGCTCTCTTAACTGAAATTATAAAGAAGACATTAGGTTTTAAATGAGAAAACGAACAAGAAAAGGCTTTTAAATTGTTACAAGAAAAGCTTGTTTCATCCCCTTACTTGTTTTGCCTAACTTTATAAAAAGTTTTGAGATTGAATGTGATGCTTTTAGTATAGGTATTAGAGTTGTTTTACTGTAAGATAAAAGACTCATAGCCTATTTCAGTAAAGATCTTAATGGTGTAACTCTAAATTATCTAACATATGATAGAAACTTGTATACATTAGTGAGAACTTTAAAAACTTGACAACATTACATTTGGCTTAAGGAGTTTGTGATTCATATCAATTACCAATCTTTGAAACACTTAAGATACCAAGGTAAGTTGAATCATATATATACCAAGTGAGTGAAATTTATTAAGACATTTTCATATGTCATCAAATACAAGCAAAGTAAGAAAAATTTAGTTGTTGATGCATTATCATAAAGGTATGTTCTTCTTAATACTTTGAATACTAGACTTGTAAGATTTGAGTATGTGAAAGAATTATATCTTGATGATTGATTTTAGTTAAATTTATTCCCATTGTGAACTTGTAACAACTAATTGATTGTTTAGGCATGATGGATTTTTATTTAAAGATAAAATATTTTATGTGTCTAATTGTTCAATGCATGAATTGTTTGTAAAGGAAGCTCATAGTGGTGGATTAATAAGACACTTTTGAATACTAAGACTTTAGAAGTTTTATATAAACATTTTTATTGGCCTAACTTGAAAAAAAATGTGAAAAGAATTTGCGATAGGTGCATAACATGTAAGTCTAAAGTGATGTCTTATAGGTTATATACACCTTTACATGTTCCTAAGGAACCTAGGGTTGATATTTCTATGGACTTTATTTCAGGTTTATCTAGGTCAAAAAAAAATAAAGAGACTTCATATTTATTGTTTTAGATAAATTTTCTAAGACGGCACAATTCATATCTTGTCATAAAAATAAGGATGCAATAAATTTGGCGAATCTAATTTTTAAGAAGGTAGTTCAGTTACATGGTATTCTAAGGATCATTATGTCTAATCAAAATGTTGAGTTTTTAAGCTATTTTTGGAAGGTTTTGTAGAGTAAGTTATGAACTAAACTTTTATTTTCTAATACTTGTCATCTACAAACAGATGATCAAACTAAAGTATTAAACATAACTTTAACTCAATTATTAAGAGCTTTCATTTAAAAGAATCCTAAAAATTAGGAAGATTGTTTGTCATTTATTGAATTTGCATATAATAATAATGTGTATTCTACTATTGATTATTCACTATTTGAGATTGTTTATGGTTTTAATCATTTAACACCATTAGGCTTGATTCATTTACCTATTGATGAAAGGGTTAACTTGATGGTAATAAAAAAACACAGGTGGTGAAAGATTTACATGCAAAGATACGACAATAGATAGAGAAAAAGAATGGGCAATATCCATTTAAGGCTAATAGAGAATGCAAATTAGTAATGTGATGATTTAAGGATAAATACTTTCGAAAAGAAAGGGAATGATGTGATCCAAACAACACCCAATGATCTATTAGAAGCTCTAGTTGGTCTAATGACGAGACTTAAGGTTAAAAGGTTTAAAAAGGCTTTTAATATACTTCTTCAAGACATATGAGTTAAGGTGAACTTCAAGAAGATAATAAATAATGAAGAACAAGTCTTGATTAATTTAATTAATGTTCAAAAAGGGTTTATTGGTGGACATTCAAACATTACAAAAAAGATTAGAATAAAAAAGATTCAAATCTACTACTTTTGACCTTTCACTACTGTTTTGATCATAATTGGATCTATATAAGGATTTTTAATAAGGTTCTAGTTTATTGAAAAGTAGACATTCATAGCTTTCCAATGATATATGACACGTCTTTTAATTCATTAAGATAAGAGATAACCATGCATTTAAAGTTGGGCTTCAATTCTACTAGCATATTGTAAAAATAAATTCAGTCTAATTTAAATTAGTTAGGCTATTGTTTTATTTAACTTTTGGTTATTATTAGGCATTTTAGAGATGTTAGAGCCTTTATTTAAATTTAGTATCATTGGATTATTATTATTATTATTAGGTTTATCCATGTGATATCCTATTAGACATAAAATTCTTTATAATATAAATACTATTTTATAGAGACTTTTAAGGAAAAGACTATTTTTAATAAAGAAATTGACATTCTTGTTATCTTTTGTGTGGTTGAGTGATTCTTATACTAAATTCTTGATTGAACTTGCAATTTTTTTAAAGGATTGATAAATTTTATTGTGATTTTATACTAATCATTCATGTTTTTTTATGCGCGTAGGGTGGGGGTGATCATTGCATATAACTTTGGTTCTCCAAATCAAGTTCTTGTTAGATCAAGTTGCAAACCATTCAAATATGATTTTAACATATCTTGGGAGATGTCCACATCATAAGTACTAAAGAAAAACCAAGAATTTATTTTTGGTCCATGGAGGAGATTAATTGGTAAGTCATGAATACTTTAATGTTAGTTTTTATCAGATATTGATGATAGTAAATCCTAATATAAATATATTTTTTTAATTTTTAATGGTGGTGTTGTGAGCTTAAAAAGTTTCAGATAAGGGATTATAAAAAATTCTATAAACTGATTATTGAACGATTAAGTCAAACCATAAATAACTTTTATAATATTTGAGAAATATGACATTTTGTTAAGCATTGCACTTGATCTTTATATATAAATCAATTAATTTATTAAATTGATAATTATTAAATTATTAAATTTATTTAATCATATTTTGATTAGTATCAAGATTTATATTTGGACCAACATATTAAGAACTTAATGGTTCATGTACATTAAGAATTCATAGTAAGAAATAAATTAGATTGATTAATTATATGGAACTAACTTTTAAATAAGTTTTAGAAATTAAGGAGTGAGATATAATTAATATTAAACATTACAATTCTAGACCTACAAAAATCAAGTAAGGACTTGATTGCGTAAGTTTTTGATAATTATCGGAAAATAACACATATGATATTTTTAAGAGGTAAAATGATATTTTACATTGATAGGGTTATTATGTATTTTCTATAAATAAAATTGTATGCCTTATCCTTTTCACCACACACTAGATACACCTAAAAAACAAAGAAAAGAAAGAGCTAACACTTAATGTATAACAATACTTATAAGATTTTCTGAACAAATAGTTTGTGTATATTAATATTAGAGGCTGAATAATTAGATAACTTGAACTTGTGGTTTGTGATAACTCAGCTTTGAAGAGTTTATCTAACCTAAAAAGAAGAAATTATCTTGAAATAATATAGAAAGAAATCATAATTAAATCTAAATTGTCTAACGGATCCATGAAACTTCTAAAAAAATCCAAATTAGTGTTATGACTATATTCATGTGTTTTAAGAAAATCAACATTCACTCAAAAATTTTCTAGCATTTTCATTCCTCACGAAAACATTGCTACATTTTATTCAATTAGTCAATATATCGTACACTAAAAATTCTAGGCCAAGAGGGAATATATTTTCTTTACAAGTTATCCTCGTTCATTGCTTTTCTCTACAAGCTTTACAACTTTATCCTTATTTTTTTGCTTTTTTATATTTTTCCACTTTAATTTAGTTATATATTCTTTTTTTTTGGATTTGTTAGAATCAAATAGAGTTTTTTACATTCTATTTAATTTACGAGGCTATTATTTATCGACTTGAGATTTATTTTCTAATTAAATAAATAACATAATTGATCTAGAAACTATCTAATAATCAATGGATTTGAACTTTATGTTAGTGCAAATATTTTATTTGATATATAATTGAATTAATTAATTATTTAATTATTAAATATATTTTAAAAAATAATTTAATGAACAAGTAAATCATAATCTAATTATATTATATTATTAACAATGAATTATTTTTTTATGATGATTATAAATTATTTTTTAACATGGTTTTAATAATTACATAAAATAACATTTTAAGTTAGGTGAAAAAAATAATATTTATTATAAAATAAAATAAAAAATTAATGTTGTAGATTTGGTATTAATATATATAGTAAAACAAAATCTTCAATATCTTATGATCTAGCGTCGCAATTGTACACAACCTCAATAACGAGTCGCTTTGAATAGTTGAATTAAATTTCAAATTTCTCTTTCCATTTTTTTGTCTTTTTCTAAATTTATCTCTCGTATTCCAAATCCAAGTTTACATACTTGAATCAAATTCCTTGAAGGAGCAGTTGCACAGATTTTCCGAGTTAAAAAGATTCTCTACAAGGTGAGACTTTTTGTTTTTGTTTTTTTTTTTTTTTTAAGTGTTTAAGTTTGCTGCGGAATCTCACAAGTTACTACCCACATCTCTTTTGTTTTTTTTTTCCTATTTTTTCTGCGGTTTCTCAACATCCAAACGGATCGTTGAGCTACTTTATGTTATTATGATTACATTTTGAAAATTTGAAGTGTTTATCAGATCTATAATGCAGTTATTTGGAATATTAATGATTTTTGTGCTTTTTGTTTTGGAGACATGAGGATCGATGATTTTTCGAGTGCTGGTTTGGTTTTGGAAATTCGTGGAAGCATAGAGACATCAAGATCTTACTCTCATTTCTCGAATTGCTTTCGCAGAATTTTGAAGGCATTAGGTTGAATTCTATGTTTATTTATTTAGTGACGGGAATCATGTCAGATTTAATGGGTATGATTTAGGTGCGCATAGAGTAGCATACTAATAACCCAGATCATGTGGCTGCAACTGCTGGATGATGAAGGCGACTGTTTTACTGTTAAGATTGGATAGAATGATGAATAAAATGTGAAATAATTCTTGTACGAGTTTAAAAATTGTTATGCATGATATTGAATAATTGACAATAAGGAGGCAGCTTATCCAATTCAATGCAGAGCTGAAATTTCTCTGTGATTTGAGTAAATAACAACCGAAAAACAGAACTGGGAAAAACCTAAGAGTGGTAATTGTTGGAGATACAATAATAGAAAGCGCTAGTGGCGTCGCATTTTGTGAGTGCTTGAAATTGTGCTAACATGCAACATGTTGATGCCTGCTTGTGTTTGGGGCCTTGGAACATTGCTAGATAGCATTCCACATGCTTCATCGTGGAGGTGAAAACCACTTTCTTGGAATGGATTAAGTTGTATGTCCTCAGACTTGATCTAAACAATAGAATCTACTGAGTTCTACCCAATAGCCTTGGCTTTTTTTGCCCCCCTTGCTACTCTGTGTCTTGAGCTATGACATCTAGGTTATGTAATGGCCAGCCTTGCATTGTGTTTTACTCATAGGCAGCATTTGACCTACACCAAGGAGCATCAAGAAACGATACAAGTAGCTGTTTCTTTTGTTATCTTTGTTATCTTTTCCTCCTCTTTTATATTCCTTGGGTTTACAGTTACTTGGTGCATAAGCACAAATCAAGGGGTGGTTTTTTTATTTTCTTTTTCCCCTCTAAAAAATGGGAAAATGTAAAACAAATCTTTATGTTTTATGACACATTGGTGTATAACATAATGTATATAGCTTGATATATGTAATAAGCTGCTTACATGCACCTGTACCACATTGATTAAAATATTTTCCATTTTTTTCTAATTTTGATCGCATCTCTTTTCTCATTTTCATATCCTACTGTCCCATGTCATGGTCATTTTTTCATTACTAAACTGGAGGCATTATGTCTTATCACTTTTCATTTACTACAGTTCATCTTCTTGATTGAATATTTCTTTATTAAAATCAGGAAGTGACCAATATATTAATCTTATTTCTTAAAACAGGTATACTCTTGAGAGCCCAAGTTTTTCTTTTGCTGAACTTAATTGTGGGATTGGCTAGCAGAAGCAGGAAATGGTGAAAAGGTTATCTATCGATTGCCTTGATATCTATTATACCTTCACATAAAAGTTATGTGAAGAGTATCTTATTCAGTTCTGTGTCACAGGTATGGAGTGTTTTCAAGCATATGATTTATCATGTTCCAGTGTGTAGGGGGATTCATTACCTCCCTCCTGCGGTGTTTTGATATTGATCTATACAAATCAAGAGGCCTTGAGGATCCTGAGCTTCTTGCGAGGGAGACAGTCTGTATGTACTAGCCAAATCTTTACGATAACTTTGTTAATTTTTTTATTTCATTCAGCTAATGGGTTCCTTCTGCTTCTTATTCTTAGTATCATTAGTAAACAGAAAATGCTTAGATTTTATGTTAGTAAGTGGTTTAGCACTATTTATTTCTTCTTCAACTTTGACCTTTTGTTTTAGATTATGAAAGTCTTGCCAGAAAAGTTATCTGATGATGAATGTTGTAAATACCTTTTGTTGTTGATTTCATTTCAGTTGTGAAGATGTTCGCTCATAGTAATAGTTCTTTTATTTGCCTATAAAAAAGGATACAGTCGTACAACAGTCTTGTTTTATGTATGATGAATATAATATCTTTAACCTTACTGATAATTCAATTGACAATTGTGTTTTTGCTAACCTTGGATGCAGTCAGTGTAAGTGAAATAGAGGCATTATATGAACTCTTTAAGAAGATCAGCAGTGCCGTGATTGATGATGGGCTGATCAATAAGGTTTGTTTATTCTTCAAGCTGGCCATACAAAATTCGTTCTTGGCATAGCTTGCTTTGTGTTTTTGTCTTCATATGAATCTAGTGGTTCCTCTAACAATGCCACGTTTCATTATCTCCATGTAAATGCTACTTATAATTATTCCAAAATGCTTATTTGAATTTTTCTCTGATTTCCTGATATAGGAGGAGTTTCAATTGGCGTTGTTCAAGACAAACAAAAAGGAGAGTTTGTTTGCAGATAGGGTACTTTTCTCCTGTCATTTCCAATATCTACTTTCAATTGTATCCTATGAATACATGAGGTATTTGACCCATTTGTTAATTATCTTTTGTTTGCTACTGTCTTCTGTTGCGTATTGATTGCAGGTGTTTGACTTGTTTGATACAAAACACAATGGGATACTAGGTTTTGAAGAGTTTGCCCGTGCCCTCTCTGTATTTCATCCAAATGCCCCAATTGAGGAGAAGATTGAGTGTATGTCTGGGATTGATAATTTTGTCATCATAAGCATTCTTTTCCTTTGCCCCTTGTGTATGGTCAAAGTTATTTTGAGCATACCTCAGATGTGCACTAACTTGCATGCTGTTTGTGCTTAAAGATTTGACATGTCTTAGCGTGTAACTAGGATGATGAATTTTGAAATACTGCTCTTAATTTTCCAGGCGTTCATACCTGGTGCTCTATTTATGCTAACTTGTTATGTGCCATTGCAGTTTCTTTCCAACTTTATGATCTAAAGCAGCAAGGTTTTATTGAAAGACAGGAGGTACATTTCATTGTCCAAGGGTTAACTTTAGGTTATTTGACTCTTGGACTCCTTTCATTTGTTTGTTTATTTATTTGATTGGTGTGTTTAGACTTTTATCAACTTGTTGATGCATAGGTGAAGCAAATGGTAGTAGCTACTCTTGCTGAATCTGGTATGAACCTTTCAGATGATGTTATAGAAAGTATAATTGACAAGGTGCTCCCTCATTTCAATCAAAATTTTTCTTTCTTGCTAAATAAATGGGTTCTTGAAAGCTTTCGACACTATTTTACTCTCTTGCAAGTGCTTGTTGGAAAATTTTCAGATTCTGAATTTTGGAGTCTTGTTTCAGACCTTTGAGGAAGCTGATACAAAACATGACGGGAAGATTGACAAGGAAGAGTGGAGAAGCCTTGTTTTACGCCATCCATCCCTTTTGAAGAATATGACACTTCAATACCTCAAGTGAGTTCAAAATACACGTGCCTACTTCTCTTTCTCATGAGGTGTTACTCTAATGTTATGGGATTTTCATGTCAACCAAAGAATTTTCTGGACATTTCAAACCATTGATGGGCGAGAAAATGTAACTGGTTAGGCAAATATTTCCATGTTGAACATGATGCTAGTGGCAAGCTATGACTCAGTTTCTTTATTTCCTTGGGCAGGGATATCACCACTACATTCCCAAGCTTTGTCTTCCACTCACAAGTCGACGATACCTGAATTCAAGACATCTGCATTCAAGCTCTAATAGACTTTGGTTTTTATGGTTTGTTTCTGCACATAAAATGTGGTCTTCTCATCTGTGAAGGGCGGGGGAGAGAGTGTCTACATTTGTATTTATTTGTTCGTTTGATTATCTTTGATAGTGTACATTTTATTTATATTGAATGCCTGGACCCTTACTCTTCAATATTTATTGTTCTTTAAGGCCTCCTAGCAATGTGTACCGAGGATACTGTCGATCAGCCATTAAACGGTTGGTCTGATAGCGACTTCCTCGCCTGCGCTTTGCCAAGCGCTGTTTTAGCATTTACAAGATGATATGCCTGGGCGATGTTTCAAGTTTATAAAATAAATATATTTGATATTGTTATAATTATTAACTAGTATTAGATAAGTAATATAAACTAAAGGTATGATGGAATATATTTTATGACGGGAAAAAAAGTTGTGTTGATGATCAAAAACTTAAAAACTAAACAAAATGATTTGTAGTAATTTACAGTGTTTTGTAAGGAAAGATATAGTATTTTTGTCACATGATTTAACTTTTCTATTAATAAAAAGAAAAAAAAATTACAAAGCTAAACTCCGTACCAACTTAATATTAAAAAAAACCAATAAAGATAATTTTGGAAGGAAAAAAACCCATGAGGAAAAACATTGCAGCAATTAACAATGTTTTGTGAGGAAAACTACAGTGTTTTCCCCAATAAAATAAAATAAAAAACCATTTAGAGAAATATTATAGCAATCCACAGTGTTTTGTGAGAAAAACTAACAACGTTTTTCCACGTGATTTAGCTTATTGTAATTATAATTCTTAACCAACTCAATATTAAAAAAAAATCGACAAAGATAATTTTGAAAAAAAACAATAAAAAAATCATATGGGAAAACACTGCAACAATTCACAATGTTTTAAAGAAAAAATTAAAAAGTTAAATTCTTAATTAACTCAATATTAAAAAAAAATCGACAGAGACAATTTTAGAAAAAAAAATAACAAAAAAACACCAAAAAAGGGGTTGAAAATCATGTTGGAAACACTGTAGCAATTCACAGTGTTTTATGATAAAAGGTACAATGCTTCCCCATATGATTTAGCATTATTTGTAATGACTTGTAATTGTAATTATCAAAAAACTTAATATTAAAAAAAAAATTGACAGATAATTTGGAAAAAATTATAAGAAAAAAAAACCATGTAGAAAGACACTGTAGCAATCCATAATGTTTTGTGAGGAGAGCTACAATGTTTTTCCATATGATTAAGCTTTATTACAAAGTTAAATTTTAACGAACTCAATATATATATAAAAAAAAACAAAATCAATGAAGATAATTTTGGAAAAAAAATTAAAAAAAAAACACAAAAGAAATTGAAAAAAAATCATGTGAGGAAAAACTTGTATTTACTTGTAATTGCAATACTTAACCAGCTTAATATTTTAAAAAATAAAATTAACAAAGACAATTTTAAGGAAAAACATAACAAAACAGAAAAAAACCATGTGGAAAAAAACATTGTAGCAATCCACAGTAATTTGCGAAGAAAGTTACAGTGCTTTCCTCATATATTGTAACTGTAATTTTTAACCAACTCAATATTAAAAAATAAAATAAAAAAGATAATTCCGGAAAAAATCATAAAAAAAACTGTGAGGAGAAACATTGTAGCAATCAACAATGTTTTAAAGAAAAAAAATTAAAAAACTAAAATTTTAACCAGCTCAATATTAAAAAAAAATCAACAAATATAATTTTGAAAAATAAAAAAATAAAATAGAAAAACCATGTGGGAAAACACCACAGCAATACAGTATTTTAAAGAAAAAAATTACAAAGCGCAATATTTAAAAAGTAAAATCAACAAAAATAATTTTGAAAAAATAAATGCAAAAAAAAAAAAACAGACGAAAGGGGAAAAAAAAAAAAAAAAAGGGGAAATTTGGGGAAAAAAATGAAAAAATGCAAAAAAAAAAAAGAAAGAGGAATGCACTGTGAATTACTGTTGTAATCCACAATGATTTTGGGTGTGGAGAAACAGTGATTTAATTGCAATTCTTAACCAGCTTAATATTTAAAACATAAAATTGACAAAGATATTAATTTTAGGGAAAAACATAACAAAACAGAAAAAAACCATGTGGAAAAAACATTGTAGCAATCCACAATAATTTGCGAAGAAAGTTACAGTGCTTTCCTCACATATTGTAACTGTAATTTTTAACCATCTCAATATTAAAAAATAAAATAAAAAAGATAATTCCGGAAAAAATCATAAAACAAACTGTGAGGAGAAACATTGTAGCAATCAACAATGTTTTAAAGAAAAAAAATTAAAAAACTAAAATTTTAACCAGCTCAATATTAAAAAAAATCAACAAATATAATTTTGAAAAATAAAAAAATAAAATAGAAAAACCATGTGGGAAAACACCACAGCAATCCACAGTATTTTAAAGAAAAAAATTACAAAGCGCAATATTTAAAAAGTAAAATCAACAAAAATAATTTTGAAAAAATAAATGCAAAAAAAAAAACAGACGAAAGGTGAAAAAAAAGAAAAAAAGGGGAAATTTGGGGAAAAAAAATGAAAAAATAAAAAAAAAAGAAAGAGGAATGCACTGTGAATTACTGTTGTAATCCACAATGATTTTGGGTGTGGAGAAACAGTGATTTAATTGCAATTCTTAACCAGCTTAATATTTAAAAAATAAAATTGACAAAGATATTAATTTTAGGGAAAAACATAACAAAACAGAAAAAAACCATGTGGAAAAAAACATTGTAGCAATCCACAGTAATTTGCGAAGAAAGTTACAGTGCTTTTCTCACATATTATAACTATAATTTTTAACCAGCTCAATATTAAAAAATAAAATAAAAAGGATAATTTTGGAGAAAATAATAAAAAAAACCAGGAGAAGAAACACTGTAGCAATCAACAATGTTTTAAAGAAAAAAATTACAAATCTAAATTTTTAATCAGCTCAATATTTTTTTTTTAAATCGACAAATATAATTTTGAAAAATAAAAAAAAATAGAAAATCTACGTGGAAAAACTCCGCAACAATCCACAGTATTTTAAAGGAAAAAAATTACAAAACGAAAATTTTAACCAACTCAATATTAAAAAAATCGACAAATATAATTTTAAAAAATAAAATAAAATAAAATAGAAAAACTATGTGGGAAAATACCGTAGCAATTCATAATATTTTAAAATAAAAAAATTACAAAGCGAAATTTTTAACGAGTTTAATATTTAAAAAATAAAATCGACAAAATAATTTTGAAAAAAAAATAAATACAAAAAAAAGAAGAAGAGGAAAGTTGAAAAAAAAAGACAAAAAAAGAAGGAAAAGTTGGAAAAAAAAGAAAAAAAGAAGAAGAGAAATTCATTATGAATTATTATTGTTATAATCCATAGTAATTTTGGTATGGAAAAAATAATGATTCCTCCCACACCATTTAAGTATTGGTAATATAAAATTAGCATGTTAACATGTTTTACTTTTATACTATATATAAAGCTCGCACTTTGCGTAGTGCTGCATTGAAATTCTTCAACAATGTTGAGAAACGAAAATGTGTACAAAATTGAGAATAGCGACGTGTTTCAGGCATGCTGCATTAACAGGGGGGAAATTCCAAACAAAAGTCAAGTGTATCGGTAATTGAACACGGCGATCGAAGTGTATAGAAGCAAGGCTAAGGCAACGCTAGACAGCAAACAGTGGCAGAGAGGCAAGCGCTACAATGGCGATGAGCAGCATCACTAATGCCAAGCTAATCTAAGATCACAAGTCATTTAAACCAAAAGAAACAAAAGTGTTGCTGGGGAAGCAAAAGGCGAAACAGCAGCTCTGATTGGGTGGTGTTTGGTCTGCAAAAGATCAGATGTTGATGCCAAGGATACATTTGTCGAACTTCCCAGCAAATGCTAGCACTGCATGGCGAAGAGTTAGTCCTCCTGTAGAAAAACCATGTGATAAGTGTAATTATAGCCTCTGCATTCATACAACCAAGCTTCCAGCAAACATGCCCTTTCGTTTTACAACAATGATGTAAGAATCCACGGCTAACCATTTTAGATAGTTGACGTTGTAACTGTCTCCTTGCACCAGATTTTGATACCTTCATGAGGTTTGGGATTGACAGTATCAAAGATCACAGCAGAACAGCAAATCCCACAAGAAGATAACCTGCAAATCAATGGTATAATCCTGTAAGATTTACTCCCAAAAGCTCATTCAGAGCTTGTCTCAAAAAAACAAAGATGTATATACGAAAATATTTTCGTTTCCTTCCTGGTAAGAGTAAAAGTCGTGATGGTCGACTCTGAGACATTATATATACAATATTGTAAAACCACGCTATGCTCGACCCTGAGGTGAAAACTGAGGTTCTCGACTCATGATTCTTCATGACCGACCTCATGCTCCTCTGCGCACTAATTTGGCCACCATCCATGACCTAATTAATCAACAACAAATCTAGTGACATGTACCATCAAAGATGGGGGGGGGGGGGGGGGGGGGGAAAAAAAAAAAAAAAAAGGGAAGTCAAAAAAGTGAATAGCTTGGTGAAGAAGACATACCCTAACAAAAGAGTGCTAGCTAAGACAGACCAGAAGAAAGTCAGTAGCGCAAATCTTAAAAAGTCATCAAAAAGCAATATGAGCATTTTAACCATGGATGCCCAGAAGGCTAGCAAAGCGTGTGAGCAATGCACACTTGAAAAAACAACGGCCCCTGGTGCATTTTTTGGCTTTCGGGGTATAATTACTACTTTTAAAAATTAAAACACAAATTAAATTAATTGTGGAATTAATTTTACTAATAGAATTAGGATTTAATTAAAATGTTTGCTTTAGAGATTTTTTGTGTTTTGTAATATCCTAATTGGATTAGGATTTAAATGAAATGTTTAATTAAATAATTTTTAGAAAAATAGTTTTTCTAAAATAAAAAGAGTTTTTAAGTCGAAAAAGTTTAATATGATTAATTTTCTTATTAAATTTTAAAAAATGGTTTTTCAAAGAAATTTATATTAAATAAAATTTATCATGTTTGGGGAATTATCAAATTGGATTTGATTTAATATTTCTAAAGTTTTGAAATATTATTTTAAAAATTAGATATAGAGCCAATAATTAGAATTGAAGTATGCAATAATTTTATTATGCATGATGGATGGTTATGAACATTAAAAACCAATTTGATTATGTTTTTATGATTGAATAATTGTAATAATAAATAGGTTTTCTATTTTTTTTCTAGATTGTAAAATTCTTTTCTCATCTAATTCCCATTGAATGTAACTTGAGGTTTCTTATACAATTATGTAAATATTATGTAATTTTGAAATGCAGAATTTAGGTAGGAAAATTTATTTTATAATACAAGACGAAGAAAGAAAGACGAAAAAGACTACAACCATAGTGCTCACAAAAGACTTATGAAGATTTGCACAGCTACCTAGGTTTTGAACACCTAATTTCCTTCGATGACTCGAGGGAATTAATTTAGATATATTCATAATCATCTAATTAGAATGACATGCTAAGGGTATATGTTTATATATAAATTATTATGTATGAAATGTATATATGTTATGCTATATTATGTATAAGACCTAATTAATTGATAATATATCTCTCATTAATATATTAATTATATCTTGAGAATATGAATAGTTGCATTTCAATTTTATATGCATAAACCAAAGTTTTATTCATAGATAACTTATTGAGTTATTTAAGATTATTGTTAATCGAATATGTTCAATGCTATAAAATTAAGTTCTACTTAACTAACCTATATGATTTGGATGAGTCATTCATAATCATATGAGGTTAAAGACATGAGTTAGGCGAAATATGTAAGATATGTTTAGATAAAGAATTGTCACCTAAATGATCTAAGAATCACATAGAGATGTGATTGATAAACTTTGTTATCTATCTAATTTAATTTCTTTTGATTTATTGAGTCACTCAAGGTTAGTTACATGAGATTGTAGCCTACTATAAAAATCTAAGTGAGATTTCTTAAATTAATAGAGAGGGTTATTAATTTGCAAGAAAATAGTGGGAGATCAAATTAGAATTAAAGACCTTATTTAAATCTAAAATTTAAATATGTATGCATGGAAGTAATGCTCTCTATCTTTATATAAATAGGTTGGTAGATCAAAATAAGTAGTAATGTATCCCTATGAAAAATACTTGATGCTAACAAATTGATTGAACCAAATTTCTTGAACTGACATTGAAATGTGAGAATTATTCTCAAGAAAAAAAAGAGGTTGTATGTTCTAGAAAATTCAGTTCCAATTGTCATTGCTGAGAAGAAGTTAGGAATGAACTTCAACGTCATGTTTATGACAATGAACATGCTGCATGTGTGATGTTAGCCAGTATGTCACCTGAACTTCAAAGGCAACATGAGAATATGGATGCACATATTATGATTATGCATATCAAAAAATAGTGGGAGATCAAATTAGAATTAAAGACCTTATCTAAATTTAGAATTTAAAAATGCATGCATAGAACTAATACTCTTTATCTTTATATAAATAAATTGGTAGATCAAAATGAATAGTAACATATGCTTACGAAGCATACTTGAAGCTAACTAATTGATTTAACCAAATTTCTTGGACCATTACCAAAATGTGAGAATTGTTCTCAAGCAAGAAAAGATGTTATATGTTCTAGAAAATCTAATTCCAAATGTCCCTACTGAGGATGCTAAAGAAGAAGTTACGAATGAACATCAACATCATGTTGATGATGATAAATATATTGCATGTGTGATATTAGCTAGTATATCACTTGAACTTCAAAGACAACATGCAAATATGGATGCCCATACTATAATTATGCATCTTAAAGAATTATTTGATGAGGCAAGTAAGATTGAGAGGTATGACACCTACAAGGAATTGTTTTGTTGTAAGATGATAGAGGGTTCTTTAGTGAGCAACCATGTTTTGAAAATGATTGGTTATATTGAGAAATTGAGCCAACTGGGTTTTGTCATGGACCATATATTAAGTGTTGACTTGGTCTTGTAGTTTTTACCTTAAAGTTTTTCCCAAGTCATTATGAATTCTCACATAAACAAGTTGGATAGTACATTGCTATAATTGGTTAATATGCTTAAGATTGCTGAAGGGGCCTTTAAGAAGAAAAAAGACCCACATCTTCTATCCAGTCTTTTAGAATGTCTAAAAAGAAGGACAAAAAGAATAAAATATGTTGTCTCTAAAACAAACAAACCTACTAAGAGAATCAAGAAAGACAAAGGCACTTGTTATCATTGTGAAAAGAAAGGATATTAGAGGAGGAATTTCAAGGAATACCTTACAACCATAAAGACAAAGAAGCTTAATGAAGCTTATACTTCGGATATGTTTATAATTAAAAACTATCTTACTACTTTGTATTGTAGTTCTTAGGTCTTGGATACCGAATATGGTTTTAACATTTGCAATTGCATGTAGGAACTAAAAAAAAGTAGAAGATTAGTTTAAGGAAAAACAGACTTATAACTTAGTAATGGAACAAGGGTTGTTGTATTAGCTGTAGGAACTAGTTATTTTGTTTTGTCTACTAGGCTAATACTAGAATTGTATATTTGTTATTTTGTTCCAGTATTTTAAGACATTGTTTCCATTTTATTTAGAATTATATGGATTTAAATTTATTATTGAAGACAAATGTTGTTCTTTTATAATAATGTTGTTTTTATGAATCTAGTAATTATACAAATAGTTTGTATATACCTGAATTTAATATGCCCAGGTTCAATATAAACTGTAATAAAATTGAAATACAGATTGAAATAAGTATTAAGAAACTTTGATTGGATCGAAGTGGTTAATATTTGACCAAATATTTCAATGACTATCTAAAAGAGAATAAGATTCTCTACAACTCTTAGAACACTACATCCAGATGAAATATTTTACAAAGGCTAAAACATTGGATATTTAGCTTGAACTTTAAGAAACATAAAATCTCTATAAATATGGTAGGACATGTCATGCATCAATGAGATAAGTACCTCTCATGGAAGCTGTGAATGACATGTTGCTTATATTTTGGTGAGCATTACTTGGAAGCAGTATATGATATTTATTCTAAGAAATGACTTAAAGCTATAGACTTCATGCATTAATCAAGTATGGAACTTGGTTGATCCATCTAAAGGGATAAAATCCAATGGATCTAAGTGGGTCTTTAAGAGAAAGACTATTATGAAAGGTAATGTATTAATGTACAATGCAAACTTTAAAGAGTAGGAATATCCAATTTTGATGGTATAATCAATAGATTTGATTTCATAAAGAAAAAAATGGATAAACTTTGTGTTTACAAAATGTTAGTGAAAGTGATGTTATTTTTCTAATATTATATGTAAATGACATATTATTATTAAGAAACAACATATCTTTACTTTAATCAGTAAAGTTTTGACTGTTTAAGGATTTCTCCATAAAAAAATTTGAGAGAAGCAACCTATATATTGGATATAAAGATCTATAAAGACAAATCTAGAAGGTTGCTTATATTGTCATAATCTATGCATATAGACTAGATGCTAAAATAACTTAGCATGGAAGAATCTACAATTGGAATCTTATCTATTTTGCATGGAACACCTCCCTTTAAAGACATGTGTTCTAAGACACAATTAAGAGAGATATGATGGAAATGGTATCCTATATTTGGCTATATAAAATGATAAACTAGAAGTTCAAAATTATTTGAATTAAGATTTTTTTCAATGAAATGTTGGAAAAATAGTGAATACTAGTCAATATATATTTTATTCTAAATGGTGATACTCTGAGTTGGAAGAGTTCCAAACAAGAGAGTAGAACTAATTCTACAACTAAATAAGAATACACTTCCATGTTTGAGGAAACAAAAAGGTTGTTTGGATTAAAAAGTTCATCAATGAACTAGGTTGGTTCCTAGCATTGTTGATCTAGTTGCCCTGAACTGTGATAATTATGGAGCCATTGCATAAGTAAAAAAACCAAGGTCTCATCAATAATCCAAACAAGTATGAATTTTCATATGAAGAGATCACCTATATATGTGGAAAGGCTCACATGATGATTGTGTAAGTGATCCTTATACTTGAGATCATTAAGTTATCTTATATATAGAATGCTATGTTTTTATCTTGTTACATGTTATCTTAATCGAGGTAACAAAAGGACAGACAATAGGTATATCATAAACTGTATGAAGGTACTTGAGTGATCAAGAGAGGATTCATCACTCTAATTGAATTATGAAAAAGATTCCATATATTCTCAAATAGTATGACTGGAAATATTTCAAGATGGAATGAAATTTGAAAAGAATTTCAAATCTCATTCAAACGATCAATGGCTATTATGTAGAGAATAAACATGATTTAACATAGAAGATATACTTCATACTTAAATGTTAAATTAAAACATTATTGATAAAATGATATTAATTACACTAAGAAACTAGTCACTAAAATGTTAAGTTAAACCACCAATAACTTTTCTAATATTTGAGGGATCATAACACGTTGCTAAACAATGCACATGATCTTAAGGTATAAATTAATCAATTGTTAAATTGATAATGAACAATTTGTTTATTTTATTTAATTCTATTTAATTACAATTAAATTTATATTTGGGCCAATATATTATAAACCTAATGGGTCACTTACATTAAGAATCATTAGTAAGGAATTAAACAATGATGATTTAATTAAGTATGACTTGATTTAAATATATTTTAGAAATTAAGGACTAGAATATAATTAATATAGGGATTATAATTTTAGACCTAAAAAAATCAAGGACTTAATTAAATTAATATCTAAAGTTTTCTGAATCAATATGTATATTATTTAAGGGACAATATGATATTTTGCCAATTTATAGGATTTTTTATATTTTCCTATAAATAGTTAGTTATACTTCTTATTTTTATGTCGTTGTCTGTTAGAAAAAAAAATATGTATATTACAAATAGAGAGCTAGCACTCTAGACATAGCAATCAATCTCTCCTAAATAGGTATTTAGGAGATTTCTTACTAGTGATTCATATGAATTACTGTTGGAGGCCGAACAATTGAAAGACTTGTGGTTTGTCACAACTCAGCCTTTAAAGAATTATTCAAAGCAAGAAAAGATTAAATATTCAATTAATAAATCCTTAAACAACTCTAGATATGTCTAACGGGATCCTAGGTTCTCTTAAATAATTTTGTTTTATTGTTTCCACCGTGTGTATGATATTCGAGAACCTAATAATTGCCACTTTCTTTTTAGGTTTAAGAGATGTTGGCGATCACTATACAATTCACCATCCTCATCACCATGTTTGATGACTTATGTTATGACAAATGCTTATGCCATTTTTCTTCATAAGGCTTTTTTAAGACTTAAGGTATTGGACTCTCACTATATACTAATTTGTTTAGTTTTGCTCCCTATATCTTCTCTAAGTACTTCATAAAGATATTTATCATTATTATTGTGTACCATTACTTTGGCCTTACCATAATTGATTTACCTTTTACATATAACAACATCACTGATTAACTTCAGCCTTTGTCATGGTCGATTAGGTCTAGTCTACTGCATTTCTCTTTTACTAAGGAGTTGTACTAATTTAGGAGCAAACACTGATTTTGCTACCTTAGGAAAAGAGTTTGAGTATTCTTTATTTTTATCGACTGTTTTGGTCTATTTTGTTTCTTTACTAATAGGTTTGTTATCTTTTTTAAGCTTTTTTTAATATTATGATCTCAATTTTTTTTCTTTCTATAAGTTTCGTAATTGATATCAATTGTTGCTAAATTCATTCAAACTCTTCATCAATGTTTGAATCGGCCATTAAATGAGCTATAATGACCTTGTTGAAGTAGCCAACAGGGTATATATGTTTTTGTTGCTTATTGGTTGACAATAGCTGTTTGTTGCAAACAGGAATTGGAAACACCTATTATAAAATAGTATATGGGACATTAAACTACCCAATGATAGGTTGTTGTGGTTGGAAATATGGTTGTTAGGCAAAAACCATTATCCTGAGGCTATCTATACACTGATGTTGTACGTGGCATTTGTGTTTGATCATGCTCAAATGTTATTAGAATTGCAGTTGTGTTTGTTTTTATTGATCACTTATATATTCTTCTTATCAATATACTATCAATCAACCTTTCTATATTCTAATAAGGATAAAGTATGCAATATGTAAACTTAAACTCAAGAGGAGGTAGGTAGTAACCTCGTAAAACCAGGTAGAGTATGAAGATCTAAGAACTTGAATTTTTTAAAATAATGATATGCTCTGAAGTAAACTATGAAAGAAAAAAAGATTTATAATGAATGAGAGAAATAAGTTATATGAATTAAAATGCATGAAAATAAAAGAAAGTTGTAAAGAAAACAATAAAAAATCCTATAAGGGTAAAGATAAATAAATTTTTATTGAAATTGCATATGTAAGATTGGTCATCATTCACAATGACTATTCGACCCTTTATATAATGGTACAAAGTTTGAGCCTTATCTAAATAGGTAAATCCTGATCCAATATAGATATTAATATCAAGTAAAGAGATTTATTGAATACTAATACAAACTAAACTCATTTTTTATTGATACCACATGAATTCTAAGCTAATCTTGTGACTTATGATCAGTTATTATGTTGAGTACTCATGTTCTAAATGTAACTAAACTTTTTGGTCCTTTCTATGTGTTTAAACTATTTTGGTTGATCACTTTTTTTAATCGATCATGGCTCTTGGTCGCTTACTCAAATGGTTGATATTTTTCTAAAATCTTCAGATCGATCAGAATTTTTCCATTATAGTTGATTCCACTACAATCAGTCAATTTCAGCTCTTTTTTTTTAATTATGAACAATCATTATTCTTATATGTTTGACATGTGTATGTTTATGTTTTTTTAATGTAAACAACTTTATTGGCATTAGATACCCAAGAAATAGTTGGGAACCTCCATACACTCTCATTGAAGTGTTTGTTTATTGAAAGATATCCTATTACTTACCCCCGATGTGTTTATATGAAAGACTAACTTTGTCTTAGTTTATTTTGAACCTGATTAAAGCCTACATAGTTATATTATTATTATGACATGTTGAATATGTTATATTATTAATCTTTATCTAAAAGACACCCTCATGACATTGTTGGAGAGATTTAATGGTTGATAAAAGGATTGTCACTCAAGAGTAGTTATGGCTAGATGGCTGGTACTTGTCTTGACTAGTTATGACCACCTAATAACACCATCTAAGTAATAGAAGGGATACATATAAGGTTGTGTTTGAGGTACATATGTACCAATATATCCGTTTGTGGCTGATTTTGACATCGTTGTAGGGAATGGCAAGAACATAAGAGACTGCATGAGGATAATATAGTTTTGTCCATATAGAATTATTGTATAGACAAGTTAAATAATGAAAAGTCATCTCGTGACACATTTAATATTAGTTATTCCACATGGACTTGTGGTAATGACTAGTTATAACCACCAAATAACACTGTTTAACCCATAGAAAAGGATACATATAAGGCTATATTTGAGGCATAAATGCATTAATATGCTCATTTATGGTTGGTTGTGACATCATTGTTGAGAATGATGAAAACATGAGAAACTATATAATCACATTAAGGTTTTATCCTTATAAAATCATTGTAGAGACAAGTTAAATAATGAAGTGTCATCTCATCACGACTAGTTATGACCATGTAATAACATTATCTAACCCATAGAAAGGATACATAAAGAGTTGTGTTTAAGGCACATATGCACTAATATATCTGTTTATGGTTGGTTGTGACATCATTATTGAAAATGGCAGGAACATGAAAGACTACAATAGAATATTAGGGTTTTATCCATATACAATTATTGTAAAGAATAGTTAAACGATGAAAAGTCATCTCATGACACATCTAATACTAGTTATTTCACATGGATCTGTGTTAATGACTAGTTATGACCACCTAATAACTCTGTCTAACCTAAGGAAGAGATACACATATGGTTATATTTGAGGCGCAAATGCATCAATATATCTATTTATGGTTGGTTGTGACATCGTTGTTGGGAATGGTGGGAACATGAGAGACTGTAAAAGGACATTGGGGTTTTATTCATATACAATTATTATAGAGGTGAGTCAAATGATGAAGAGTTAACTCGTGACACATCCAATATTAGTTATTTCACATGGACTTGTGGTAATGATGGATTATTAGGTTTACCCATATTCTTCTCAACCAGTAAACTGGACTCTATTTGTTACTTGTATCGATTATTCATTAGGTGCTACAATGACAAGTTTACCTGTATTCTTTATTTATGGAATAATTTTTGGTTAATGGGACATAACTTAATCTTGTCACACTAGGTGGGCCAATTTATTGATCTAATAGATAATCATGTGGTTCGTTGACTAATTATCTATCAATATTTTGGTCAATTATGCTACTTGTTATTCATTTCTTTCTCATTTCTTCCTTTTAATAAGAAGAAGCTACATCTAGGAATTGGATCATGGGTGGAGATAGGCAACAACCTTATAGAATGAAACATAATGTGGGTGTTTCAAGGTGTCAAACTTTAAGAAAGATATATTTATCCCAAGTAGCTGCACTATACAAGAGGAAGAACAAGTGAAGAACAATAGCAATTAAAAGTAAAGAATAAATAAAACTTTAAATAAAGACAATAACCGTAAAAATGATAAATTAAAAAAAAATTGCATATATGAGATTAACCATCTTTTTGAGTAGATAGATGACCTATTTATATTAGTATGATAGAGTTTAATGTAAATACCTAAATCTAATCCTAAACAAACTATTCATATTAGATAAGAAGATTACATGATGATTTCTAAAACTTATTAATTAATTAAATTTAAAAAATTCCAAAAAAAATGTTAATGGTCCTCAGTAACGATATTCGAATTGCTTTGACAAGTTCTTCCATCCAAAACCTATTAACTTACGAGAAGTTTATGTGAAGAATTGTAGCATGACATGATTTAAATTTGATTGCTTCATATAATCTTAGACACTATTGTGCAAGTAGAAACTATGTCAAGCCTGAATATATCATCTTGCAAACTAAGCTAGAAAATAATTAAGGTCGTGTAAAGTAAAATATTTGAGTCTTGTCTACGAGTACAGTTCTTCACATTACCCAAAATATTTTTAAAAATTAGAACCACTCTTGCACCTAAAAACCGAAACAGCTATTCCACATTTGTTTCTGAGTGAGCTTAGAGAACACTAGTTACATGGCCCGCGCCACGCCACGAGTTATTGTTTTTTACATAAAAAATATAAAAGAAAACTAAGATCTAAAAGTGTTATGTTTTTTTGCAAAGCTATACCCAAAAGCCTTGGGTCTGGCTGCAACGCCTGACCCAAGAGTAATATTTATAATAATATTACACTTGCATGACCCAAGTTTAAGTGAGTCTGGCTGCAAGGTCGTGTCATAAAAGTATGATAATTAAATAGAAAAAAATTTAATATTACAGAATGAAATTAAACTAAAAAAAAGATTAATTGAAAAGAAAAAAACAACAAAGCAAAGCACTATTCCAATGAATAGTTCTTTGCGAGGAGGGGTACAGTAAAATCCCAATGATCTAATGAAAAGTAAGCAAAACAAATCATAAAGTTTAATTCTTAATCAAATCGATATTAAAAGATGAAATTAGAAGAAAGAAACTACTTAAGAAAAAGAAAAAATATTTGAATCAACTGGTTTAACCCATAAAACTTGTGATCTATGTCATGAGAGTGTGATAACTAAATAGAAAAAAAATTAATATTAACAAAGAAAATTAAACAAAAAAAGATTAATTAAAAAGAAAAGGCAAAAAAAAAAAACCTATAACTAATAATATTTCTTTTAAATTTATTAATTATTATATTAGCAATATTCATTATAATAAAAATAATAATATTTATAATACAAATAATAATATTAAACTTGCATTACCCAAGTTTAAGTGAATCTGGCTGCAACGCCAAATCCAAGAGCATTGGGTCTGGCTACAACACCAGACCCAAGAGCCTTGGATGTGGGTCTGGTTGCAAGGTCGTGTCATGAAAATATGATAAATAAATAGAAAAAAATTAATATTAAAAAATAAAATTAAATAAAAAAAATTAATTGTAAAGGAAAAAAACAAAGTAAAGCATTATTCCAATGAATAATGCTTCGCGAGGAGGGATACAATAAATCCCCTCATGAGATTACGACAATCTAATGAAAAGTAAATAAAAACAAATTATGAAGTTTAATTCCTAATCAAATTGATATCAAAAGATGAAATTGGAAGAAAAAAACTAATTAAGAAAAAGAAAAAAAATCTGAATCAACTAGGTTAACCCGCCAAATCAGGTTAATCTGTCAAACCTAGGATCTGTGTCATTAGAGTGTAATAACTAAATAGAAAAAAAATTAATATTAACAAACTAAATTAAACAAAAAAAGATTAATTAAAAAGAAAAAAACAAAAAAAAGCAACAAAAAAAACCTATAACTAAAAGACATGCCTTTCACTATGAATTTGCACAGTGCAATCCACGGTGAAAGGTTGATCTCTTTTAGTTATAGTTACAATATTAAAAGATGAAATTGGAAGAAAAAACTAATGAAGAAAAAAAAAACTGAATCAACTTGGTTAACTCGCCAAACCAGGTTAATTTGTCGAACCTGAGATTCGTATCATGAAAGTGTGGTAGCTAAATAGAGAAAAATTTAATATTAATGAACTAAATTAAACAAAAAAAAAGATTAAATAAAAAGAAAAAAAAAACCTACATGAAAAAAAACTAATGAAGAAAAAGAAAAAGAAAATATGAAGTAACTAGGTTAACTTGTCAAATATAAAATCCATGTGATGAAAGTTTGATAATTAAATAAAAAAATTTAATATTAACAAATTAAATTAAATAAAAATAAAAATAAAAAAAAGAAAAAGAAAAACCTAACAGTCCATATCATATTAAAAAGGTTGATGTTTTTTAATTATAATTAATTAATTTGACAGAGTGAAAAAAGATAGAGAGAGAGAGATGTGAACACAGGCAGGCCAACAGTACAACACGAATCCACTCATTTGATTTGTTGATAAACAAATCATCAATGCCATTGATACCCCGTAATTTTAGCATAAAGAGAAAATGCTTATAATTAATTACTAGTTTTTGATTGATTTGAGATATAATCCTTGTGTTTCATAATAATAATTAAAAAAACCCTATTTAGAGTGTGATTCAAATAAAAATTAATTAAAATTTACTTAAATTATTTTAATATGTTAATGTTAAAAATAAATTAAAAAAAAGTTATATTAATTATTTTTTTTTTTAAAAAATATCTACCAGCACAATCATAAACAGCGATTTAAAACAAGATTATTTTCCAATGTGTTCTTCTTTTTTCACTATTCAGAGTGATGTGAGAGTAGAAAACTGTTGTCGTGTAGTTGTTGCATCGTTTTGCTTTAACGCTCTTTATTATATTTATCAGTCCTTCAGCAGTAGCAAGCACGTGCGAGTGCCAAGTATATATTAAAAAGACAAAAGCAAGCGGCGGCGAGCTTTTTATGTAGTTGGTCCAAACAACAATTCACGCGTTTCTTCGTTGTTACGTTACTCAGGGTGTGTTTTACTTTTTAAAAATTTTAACTCTTTTTTTAAATAATTTTTTTTAATGTATTCAGATTTTTCTAATATAATGATGTTAAAAATAATTTTATTTTAATAAATTTTTTAAAAAATAATTTAAACTATTACCACTACAACAATTTTAAACAGGCTCTTATACAATAACTAGATTGGTATTCACCCTACTTCTTATATCTATATTATTTTTTTAATAAAATATTTTAGCATTGCAAAAAAGATTTTTGTAAGAAAATATAATAATTTAAATTATGGAACCGACTAATTAAATAAGTTGGATTTATTATATTCACATGAAAAAACAAAACAATGATAATAAATGAGAAAAGAAAAAAAAAACACACACACACACACATATATATATATATATATGATGCACTATTAACTTGGATTAAAGAGTAAAATTAAAAATAATAAAATTTTTATAAAAAAATTAAGGAAAAAAAATCATAAGAATAATGATCAAATTAAAAATACCAACATATAATGAAAAAACCTGAACATATAGAATTTATCAATATGTTTTTTTAGATGGGATGGTAGCTTGGGTTTGACCAAAAAAATTAATAGAATTTTTTTTTTGTTTACCTAATATTTTCAATCTATTTTTTATTTAAAACATGTAGAAAATGTTTGAATCGACTAAGAAGCATTTGAATGGATAAAGTAAATTGAATTATGTATGTATAATTTTTACATGGTTTAATTTTGAATTCGAGTTACATAAAAAATCAAATCAGATTTCAAGATTGAATCACAAAATCAAATTTAATAAAAATATTGGTCATGTTTGTTTCCTGAAATTCACTTTCCGGAAAATAACTTTCCAAACTTCCATGTGTTTGTTTGTTATTAGAAAAGTTGGTCAACGGAAAACACTTTCCGGTCAACGGAAACACTTTTCGGTCAACTGAAAACACTTTTCAGTCAAAAAAAAATTTGGTTTGGTTTTTAGGAAAGTATTTTCCTTTTTAGCTGTGTTTGTTTTTCGGAAAGTGGTTTTCAGGAAACCACTTTTCAAACTTTCCTGTGTTTGTTTGCCATTAGAAAAGTTGGTCAACAGAAAACACTTTTTAGTCAAAGAAAAATTTGGCTTGGTTTTCAGGAAAGTGTTTCCCTGAAAAATTTGGGCAGAAAACACTTTCCGGAAGTTGTGAAAAATTTAGAAATGTCATTATTTGTTGATTATATCAAATTTGATCTTTAAACTTTTGATTGCTATATATAATTTGTTTTGAATATTTATTTTTCAATTCCATCTCTTAAAATTTAATTTTTATATTAATTTTGGTCCTTATTTTTATAATTCCTATTTGCTTTTTCCTTATCATTTTTTTATTGAAATTTTTTATCTATCAAATTTGGTCCTCATTCTTTTGACTGTTATTTATTTTATTTGAAATAATTTATGAAATGTTAATTATTATTATTTTAATTTCTTCACCTTTTATTTTTTTTAATTTTTTAGATTTGATCTCTATTATTTTGATTATTATTTATTTTATTTGAGATAATTTATGAAATTATATATTTTTTTAATTTCATTCTCATTCAACTTTTTAATTTGTAAGATTTGTTTCTCATTATTTTAATAAACTTAAGAAAAATAAAATATTAATAAGTTATTTTCCAGCTCATTTTTCATGACATCACCAAACATTGAAAGATGTTTTCCAACTTATTTTTCATTACAGTACTAAATATCGGAAAATACTTTTCTGAAATTCACTTTCTCCAGAATTTATTTTTCATAAAAAAAACTACTTTCCAGCAAACAAACGGGCCAAATAACTTTTCAACATCCATGTATTTTTGTTATGTTATATTTTTTTATGCAACCCGAATGCCTTTAAACTAGTTCAAGAACAAGAAAAATGAGAAGACCATCCTATCCTAAGTCCTAACCGACAAATAAACAAACACTAGATAGAAGATGATCCTTCCTTGCATATCAAAGGTTGTTTTCTCCTCCTCCTCCTAATGTTTTATTTTTGAGATAGCGAGAGACAAACAAGGATCGCCTGAACAGTTGAAAATGGCTTTTTCAAAAGAAATCACCAAAGTAACGGCTATCTACATGCAGCTGTCGATCATCATGACGATCACCATCATACAGCACTCAAAAGCCAGGGAATTACGACCGTCAGATCACGGGCTGGCTCACCAGAGCCTGCCACCAACAGGGGCGAAATTCCCACCTTACATGAAAGAATTCTTCGGAGCATCTAATCCAGCGACGAGAAATACGATGTCGCCGTCAACTGGCGTTGCATTGCCCAAAGTAAAGAACTCAAGCGACACGTCGTGGTGGAGAACCGTTGGTGGTGGTGGTGGTGGTGGTGGTAAAGGCGGTGGTGATGATCATGTGAGGCACCTGCTGTTGGTGGCAAGTTTGGTGTGTGGGGTCACGGGTTTGGGCTTGTTAGTTTCTTCTGCTGTCATTTGCTACTGCTTTATTAGGCATAAAAACAAACATTCATCATCAGCAGCAACAGATAATAATAACAATAGGAGTATTACTGTATAAGCTGGTAAGTCGTACATTCATCATCAACCTTGCTTGCTTCATTGTTTTCTTTTTAATTTAGCTTCGAGGAGGAGAAGTCTTTATTTTATATTTATATTTTTGTTTATTTGTTTGTTGAGTTAGGCTTCTTTTATTAGAAACGACGTGTAGTGTTCAATCTGGTAGTCCCCTGGTTTCCTTTGAGCAATTGCTGGATCTAGTTGGTTTTTTTTTTTTTTTTCTTAACTTGACATGTGAAACACATTAAGTCAGGTTTGTAATGACTTTTACATATTAATTTAATTTTTAATTTTTAATTTTTCATTTATAAAAAATATAAATTTTAAATTTAAATCAAAAGATTGTTACAAAAGTCATTCAAAATATTAAACTTTTAGCCTTTGGTTTATAGATTCTAACATATACTACCTATTAAGCTAAATTTATAGTTGGTTTTGGTTATTTTTAGAGTTAAACATTTGTTGAATAGTGTTCTCCCACTTAAGTTATTTAACCATAATTGTTAACATGATTAAAATAATATGGGTTAATAAAAAATTAATCTAAAAAAACTATTAGTTGACATATTTGTTGTAAAATCCAAAACCCTTTATCATACCTAGAAAAAAAACAAGATTTTCTTATAGTTTATTTGATAAAAAATTAAAAGTTTATAAATAAATCTAAGTGAAGTAATATAGGCTTAAACCACGTGATGCTAAAATTCTATAAGGCTAGATGACTTAATTCCTTTGCACCTAAGATAGGAATAATAAAGACCTTAAAGATAAATGGTTGACAACAAATTATTGTTAGCTTACACTAATTCTATATTTCTTTGATAAATACTTTACTTCTAAATTTATCTTTCAAGTTTAATAAATTGTTTGATATATTTAGTGGTGTTCTCTCCTTGCGGGGGCTCGATAACATTTCTCGGGCGGTATTTCTAGAATGGTTTTTGGTTGGTTAAAATAGTCATCACCTGGTATTATGGTTACTAGAAACTCTAATTGATCTTTTTAGATATTCTAGATAAGTAACTGGTTGCGTAAAAGAACTTGGTCTAAAACAGTGAAATGTACTCAATTATCATTGAAGCTTCTTTCGGGGTGAACTTGAATTTTTTAGTTATTACATCATTCCGATAATATTTCAAATAAAATACATTGCAGGTCTTTTTACCCTTATATTATGAATGAATGAATGAGTTGTATTATTCTCAATAATATTTTAGATATTAACCTCATAAAGGGTTTTTTTTTTAATTATATTATAAGTGAATAATATATTTTTCTTGCCAAAAATAAATTTTTAATATTTTTAAAATATACACCAAATTCCTTTGAAATTTTACAAACTTTTTTGTAAAATCTATGCAACATCTTTTTTTTAAAAAAAAAAAACATGCCAAAATATCTTAGATTTTTTAAAAAAACAAAATTGTCGAATAATTTTAAGGGTTTTTGGCCATATGAAAGGGGAAAAAAAATCTTTTTTTATTATTTTATTTAGACCTTGTTTGACAAAAACTCATTTTTCTTAAAATCAAAACTGTCAAAATAGGTCTAAGGGGGTGTTTGCCAAACACACCCTTAAACACAAACACCCTTTTAAACCCAAAAAACCTTTAGCAAAAGTATTATAAGTCAAACAGGTTCTTAACCCTTTGAACTGATTTTGACCTAAAAAAATTTCGACAATAAATCAAACAAAAAACACTGGTTTGACCCTAAAACTAAACTGAAACTAAAACTTAAAATAAATCAAACTTAAAAAAAACACAAAAACACAAAAAACGATTCAAACGCAGAAAAATTAAGAACAACTTAAGAACACGAAGAACATCCAAGGAAAACCCAATAATGTGGATCCCAAATTAAATTAGATACAATCAAAACAAAGATATAGAAATGTTAGAAATCATGAAAGTATCCATAATCTAGCATTTATCCATTTTGATTATCAAAGAATTAATACGATTTTGTTAAAATGAGTTTTGGTTCAAAACAAAAACCCTCATATTAAAACTCCCAAAAACTTGTTATTGATGCAAACAAATCCAAGATTATTTAGTAGTCAAGTTGCCCGAATAATTTAGTGCAAAGAATTGAACCAAAACTGGTTCAAATCTTAGGGTTAAGGCAATGTTCTTCCTAAGAACGTTGTTTAAACCCAACAACTATCCAGAAAAATAAATCCAGCTATTATCAAGCCACCAAAATTGATAATTTTTTTTACCTCTAAAACATGTTTTATTCATTTTAACAAGTCATACTACCATAACTAAACATGTTTGAATAAAACAAAAACTAACAAATAACATCAAAACATCCAAATCATGTAACAGGTTCCAATCTTCAAAACTGCAACTTAAAATAGCCTACATATTTATGTAATTTGGATTCAAAATTGATATTTTAACATTCAGAAGAACTTAAAACAAAAAACCAAGAACCTATAACATGCATCAGCAAGCCCTAAAAAAAACATCAAACACCTACTGGCATAATAGAAAAACCATTTTAAAATCAAACACTAACATATTATCTTGGCATCCAATAACACCAACAACAACTCTAAGTAAGATTTATAATAACAACAAACATTTTATGTATTAATTGAAATCAAAACTAAATAACATCATAACATTAAAAAAAGTTTAAAAAATATCTTTAAACATGTAAAACAAGCTAGAGATGTGTCTCACAGATATCATCTGCTAGGTTAGTGAAGGATTATACCTTCCTGAAACTCATAATGGTGGTTGCTACCCCTTGTTTTCTTTTCTTCTAAGCTTGCTACTTTCTCTCAAAGTTGAGGAAATCCTTGTGTTAGGTTTTTAAACCTTCACACTTGGAGTTTCATTATTAATCGTTTCCTCACCTTTTTCTCGCTTTCTCCATTGCCTTTCTCCCATTTCCTTTGTTCTCTCTCTTTCTTTCCTCTCTATACTGATTTTCCAAGGGTATTTATAGGGTTTCAAGCTAGGATTTTTATGTATTTGATCAAAGAGTGATCCGTATTCATCAAAGCTTGATTCTCTGATCAAGATGAGAGAGTTTTGAGTATGTTTTACAGTCGTAAGGTCTGCACCTTCAATGATTTTAGGATGATGATTTTGTAACAAACTCAAGAATGGCTTTGTTATTTTTTTTTCTATCAGGTTATCACGATCTCATAACCTAAGATGTAGATTTGGTGGGTTAACACAATCTCATGATTTAAGATATAGGTTTGACGAGTTAACCCGGACTAACTTACTCTTTAATCTCTAGATTACATGTCTATCATGCTGCTCTAGTTGACTTGCACTAATTATTTTATTTTATTTTTACTCTATTTCAACCTTTCATATTTAATTAGCTGAAAATTAAATAATATTGATTTTTTTCTCTCGGATAAAAGATTTTTTTCCCAAATTATCATGGTTGTATTTAAAAAAAAATAATTGTTTGTTCGTTATGATTATTTTTTTTTCTCAGTCTAATTCAAATAACTCAAGTTATTAAAAAATTTTATTTATTTAAAATTTTTTCATGACACCTAAATATTTTATAAAAAAAAAGTGCGAGGCCGCAATAGCATAATATGGCCCATCTTTTTTTTTTCTCTTTAAATATTATTGTGGTCTTTAGAGGACGGAGGGAGTATACTAAAAAAAATAGATTTATCTTTAGAACATCGTGCAATCAAATCTTAACCATTGATTTAAATATTTAGTAAACTAATAAACGGTCCAGTTTGAGAGTATAAAAGGTATCGAATCTCATACCTTAAAATAACAGCCCTTTACCAGCAAGCCCATATCATCTAATAAGATGAGGCCGAGACCTAATTTGTACTCCGGAGACGATGAAGACAGATAAAAATTAAATTTTTAATTCTTTCTCGTAAATAGTTTTTTGTTCTTCTAAATAAAATGAAGGAACACAGAGGATGAAAATGACGATAAAACCAACTTAAATTTTGTTTTCACAAATATCCCTCTGCAAACTTTCTTTTATTTTATTAATTTAAGAATATGTGTTATCTCTCTCACACACACACATCAATTTTTCTCCAACTCTTTATGATTTTTCCTGGACAATTCTGTCGTATATAGAGTATGAATTTAAATGTGTTTCTTAATTGCACTGCAAAAGACTGTACAAATATGGTATGAACAGATTGGGATATCAAAAGAATCATGTCTGCTTCTTCTTCTTCCCTGCAAGAATTGGCTGGATCTCCAAGTGCCTGTTGAAGGCCTCGTTGAAGAGAAAACGAGTCTGGAAGGATGATATGATTGGAAGCCATGCTAAAACTGCTACTGGTGCAAAAAGAACCACGCTCATTCCATAATCGTATGCCCTGGCAAGAACCCTAGTGAAATGCCACAATCCAGTCTCCTCAATCTTAGGCCTTGCAGCCTGTGCAATCTGACAGACCAAAAATATGAGCACAGATGAACTAGGATAGATGTGTTTTCAAGAAGAAATCAGTGCTTACCAATATCAAGCCCCATCCAGTGGGTAAAAATGCTAGACAGCAGACAATCAAGTCCTTCATTGATAGGTCGCAAACGCTGGACAGAATAATGATAATAGCCAGAACAGCAATGAAGAGGAATGCTTTGAAAAGCCTGAAAGCTAGGTGGAAATTAGTACTGAACTGTTGCCTTCCCATGTTGACAGCCTGCATAGCATCACGACATAATGTTAAAACTGAATTGGTAAGACTGCAATTTGAGCTGAGACCTTGGATATTCAAACCAGCTGCTGCTTCAGTTCTCAAGGGAACACTGAACTTTCCTACTGATCGAGTTAAGGAATATGTGGCTGAACTTTCCTACTGATCGAGTTAAGGAATATGTGGTTATTTAACTGCTGGAAACTAGTGGGAGATTTGAAGATCAATGTAACTTTTACAAGGATGTTAACTAGGATTTCAAGCACATAACTGCATATTAATCATGTAGTATAGTTGAAATGCATGTGTCCAAACCAGGGAACCAGAAACGCAAGTAAATAAATACAGGACAATTAGGGAATTATTTACCTTGACCAAGAGAAAAACTGCCAAAATCACAAACCATGACAGAATGTAAACTAGGACATTTTTGCTCTTTTGGGAGATGTCGAGGTGATACACCAGACCATACTGGTACATAAAGAACCGAGCAGAGAGAAGTATTTCAAACAGCCTAGCACCCAATCCTGAACCGCAAAGATGGGCCTGCTCATCATTCCACCATGACTGCCAACTTTTATCTTGCTGAATTCCTATACCACCTGGCAGCCTGATCCACTTATTCAAATTTTTCCAGTCATCTACTATCTTTTCCCAATCAAATCCAGCAGGATTAAACAGAAATGGTGCAAACAACCAAGTGATCGACATGAACCAAATGGAATAAGTGATTAAGACGTATGCCATGCTGCTCTGGTAGGACCGTCTAAACAAATCATAGACAATCAAAAGGAGTACTAGCTCAAATCCTTTAACAAAGTGGCTTCGTGAATATAATCTATAAATCTCAGTGAAGCTGGCATGGAATACCACCACCTTGCGCCCAGTTGGCCGGTACTTAGCACCCCCATGTAACATTGTTCGACCATAATAATGAATTTTTGTCCCAAGTGAGAAGGTGAAGAAAACAGCAGCTAGTTGCAATTGCATGAGGACAAAATCTTTGATGGCTGTGAGAAATCCTTTCTCAAGTCCTATCTCCATCACCATCGGCAAGCCAGTTAGAAGCCCAAGCTGGATAAATGATTGGGAGGCAAGAGCTGTTTCCAATGATTGTATGTTATGAACTCTAGCCTCAAGTAGGAATGCCTTTTGTAGACCGCTTAGGACAAGGTATAGCTGACCGTAGAGGAACACATAAATTCCAATTACTGAAATCTGTGGATTTTACATGTGGAGTTTGAGTCAATATATAATTATCAAACAAGGAGCAAACTGACTGGTATTCCATATCAGAGATGGAGAGGGAAACACAAATAAAAATGTCTTCAGAGTAATAAGAGAACTTGTTAAATTTAACTTTAGAATAACTATCATCTGGTTCATGAATTAATTAGCAATGTAGCATACAACCCTAAAGACCATTTGAACTGGTAATAAATTAGCAAATCAAAAACAGCAAGGAATTATTCTTCTTCATAAGCTAACAACTTATATATGCATGAGGCTAGACAAGAGAAGGAAACTTGAGCAGTATTAATCCAGGAAATTCAGAACAAGCTACAGTGGATAAGCATAATGATCTAAAGAATGCCCCCATGCACGTATACCAGCTTGTTTACTTGTATAATTTTTTAACATAAAATCTATATGTGGGCACAGTTTTCCTCGAAGATAAAAATATTTATGGTGACTTCACATCAATCTCATTAAATTTACTTTTTCTTTGAATGTAGGATTATTTCAGGGTGCAAAAGAAATACCAGGTTACTGAAATAAAACCCAGTGGTTGTAAAGTAACAAGATAGCATCCGGAAAAAATCAAAACAGCGTCCAAGTCGGTGTATGTCACGGCTTATTGTTTGTTCACTGTTTCCATTTGCTACTTTGGCTTCAAACTTCGAGATTTGATTTAGACCTACGTCACGACCTTTTCCAACTTGCAGGTACTCATGGTAAGTTATGCATCCCCGTCTTAATATAGAATTGAATCCTGCAGATAATACACAAGTAGCTATGAATAATCACCCTTCACAGAGAGCAACTTGTGAAAGTACTGGTCCGTACCTGCATATATATCCTCACTTAAATTTATTGTTTTTGATGCTTTGCTTATGCCACCCCTTGTGATGTGAAACAACCTGTCAAATACATCTGGGTGCCCATAGTGGAACCTTACCCTATGCAGAAGATGATGAACATTAAGAGAATAAATTAGTAAAGATTGACCACATGGGCAAAAATCACTTTTGTGCATAGAATTACAAGGCCTCGAGAACAACTTGGAGAGGACAACTGAATGGAATTGCAAATATATGGAAAATGGATGAGCCTACAATGCAATGCAACATTATTAGCAGTTTGTTTTTACAGTTTTCCTCAATTTTCTGGATCTGATCTCTGATGAGTATGATAAACTGAGATTCATAACAAAGGATCCAAAAACAAGCTAATAGAAATAGGGAAACGGGTACCTGAGAGGATTTGCAAGAAGCCTTTGACCAATGGTGACGAAGCTAGCCTCTTGATATGACATGAACCAAGCTAGAGATGAGACACTGCAGTTTGGAAGATAATGTAAGATTCACGACTCAAGATCTAAAATGATGGCATGACATCTAAATCGACAACATTCTTTCCTGTATATGGATGATTTTTTAAAACATCAGATGTTCAAAAAAAGTAATTTTCGGTAACAATCATATTTTGAAGATGTGAGGATTTCCTTTGACCTTATTTTATGCACTGAATTTATAGGAAAAATTAGAGCAAGATACATATTATGTATTAAAGAACTTATATGTGCAACAGAGTTCAGATTTGAAAGAACAGTAACTGCATATACCAACCTCATTAGTTAGAAAAAAAGAAAAAAGAAAATAGATTCTTTCGAAGGTTCAGGCAGGTAAGCAGGTTTTAGTTGTAATTCCCCAGCTCCATAAGTATACAAAGTAATGCATTTCAAAGTTTGTTTGAAGTAATGCAAAGTGTTTAAAGAACTGCTAATATCAGCATCCAGAATCCTTAGTTTAGTGTTGAAGACTATAAATTGAAGGCTATTCCTTAATGCTTGGGCTCCTCATTGAATTGCTTTTGTACTAGGTAGAGCATCAAGCTATGTCTCCCAAACTGGTGAAGGTCAGACTGATTCTAGGTCTGTGGCCTCAAGAATGATTGCATGACAAGCTACCAGCGCATGAAGCAATTAAAAGATAAACTAGCTGGCATCTTTATAAATGGTTGTCTCGGTATTCTCTAGCTCTTGTTCTGATAGTAAATGAGTCTAGCTGTGAACTGAACCTCACTGTGGCTTTTAAAAGTATAAAGTTTCATCAATTTATGACTTTGGTCTTCTATAGGCACAGGATCTATTCGTTTAATTTATGGGAGAAATGGACTAACCTTCCAGTGAATATGTGTTCCCTCAAACCAAGTATAGTCGGAGGTCGCCGTCCTCGCTGCCGAAGAAATTCTTGTAAGAGGTTCCGCATTTTGAAAGCTTCTTCCAAGTAATTATCCTGCAAAAAGAGAGAAATTAAGTAAAAAATGCAAGATATGTGTATTTATAGGTACCAGTGGAAAACTGTACTTGGTTCATATCGATTGTTTGAAGAGCTTCACCACGTGTAAAGATTATGGCATGGTTTTGATTTTCTGGTTTCCCTTCTCCAATATTTGGTGGTCCAGGAAGTTTTATTCGATAAATTTCCTATAGAAAAACATACAACATATTCAGCCCAAATATGCTGCTGCGCATAAAATACTTCACACACACGAACATAAACATGCTGATTTAGCTCCATGCATCTCTCTCTCTCGTGGGGGGGTTGACAGCAAAAATTTTCAATAAGATAAATATAACAGCTAGGCTTAGAATTTGAAGGATGGATCTAGCTAATTAAAATATAATCACTAAGATACATCCCATATGCCAGATATGTGGTTCATTCAAACATCTGCTCTGTAAAATTCTAGCATCTAAAAAATGCGATAAACTGTATGTAATCTAGCATGTGAATGAAAAGGCTAACTGTAGACTTTTTGCTTCTTTACTCAAAAGCATGAAAATTTATTATGGTCGTATCCTCTGATAGGAATTAACTCTTTTCAAGTTCATATTACGATAGCAAACTAAATAAAACCAAACACTCATCACTCTGCATGTAAAACGTAAAAAGATAGCTAAATTAATGAGACAGAACATAGTGAAAAACTGACTAGGTTCAGGCTCGTTGAAGCTCCCTGGGCAAGCAAAAAATTGTACTCCAACTTAAATGTCTAAATCTTACAGTTTAGCAAATTTGGCTCTCAAAAACTGTCTGAATCTTTAAACATCTTGAAAGTTTATTAAAATGTAAGCTTTTAAATCAACCTTCAGCTGTTCTTTTCTCTTAAGATGCTCAGTGCACTGTAAATTTTTCATAATCCTCGACTTAACATATTTCTCAAACCAAACGTTTCTATATTAATCCTCACAGCATGTTGTAATACAATCTGAATAAGTCACTACCTGATCAAGATCATCGACAGCTTTAACCAATATAGAAGAGTAAACCTTCTGAGGTATGTCTTCCACTATCTCTTCTTTCTCCTCAACATAAGCAACACGGACAGAGGGGTACCTTCAAGTGATAATTGTGTGGTCAAAATCAGATGAATTGATGCTTTCAGTTTGGGAATATTTAATTTGCTTTTTTGTAAAATAGTACCTTGTCATCAAGTCAAGTATGTCTTGTGCATGGGGATCTCCAGAGGACTTTTGTGATCCAAACATTTGAAATGAAATGACATAAGTGAATTTCAAGTCTGCTAGTGCATCTAACTGAGCAAATAATGTACGATTATTTTTCTCCGCACCGTCATAACCTTCAAGAATATCTGGATAAGCACAGCCAGATAATGGCGAAGACCATGTTAAGTAATACAATTTTCATACGTAGGAATCTGAAGTAATGCACTAATGATTTACTCCTTTTTGTAATAAGGACAAAGGTTATCAGATGCTATCTGCTAGAGTCTACATAGCGAACCTTCATTGTCAGCCATATCAAGAAATGCTTGAACTCTTAAGGCTTCTCTATAGTACATCATTCCTCTAACTGTTATAAGCAAAGAAAACAAAGCTGGAGGTTATATCGAAGTTAATTATATCCGCCACATTGAAATCAATGGCCACAAACATTAATATTACTAAATCTTTCTATTCACCTGTTCTGCTCAATGTTTGACCACGGAAAGAAGCCCAATTTCTGAGCTCTTTTTCATCTTTTACTCCATCTGAATTTTCACATCCCATGCGTTCCAAGAAATTTTTCCACTCATCTAAGATAAACAACAGGATAGAGACATAATAAGAGTTGTTTTTGGACTAGTATGAAGAAACAAGTAAAAACAAAATAAAAAAGGAGTCCTTTCTCACCTGGATAAATCATCCGCATGTAAAATAAGATGGAAACCCCTTCCTTGCTTGAATGAAGTTCATCCATTGAATAAATAACATCTTCCTTGAAGTGTGGAGTTAAAACACTGGTAACCAGAATATTAATGTGAGAAAGTATACATGGGCTTAGAATCATTTCTCTATTAAACTCAAGATTCCACACCATGCTTCTTTAAGCATAATAATTTTTTTTTCATTTTAATGGGATAACTAGTACCATCTATATAAATGTTCAAGAAGTACTTTGTTGGATTTCCCCTTTGATCCATGCACATGTTCAAGATTCATTGTTTGTTAGGATATTCCAGGAATTGAAAGAATCGAATTACAAAACAATAATGAAAATTTTCAAGCAATGCAGATGAAAAGATATCATGTCATGTCTAATGTAGAGGTTATTATTTATTGAATCCTGAATTATTATGCAATGTATTATTACATCACAAACTCAAACTCAATTACGTTTCAGTGTCCTATCCTGGCAGCCGTGGTCTTCAAGCTGGGTAAAAGAGGGATTGCAATGAGTGGTCACTAGCATAAAACAGTGTTCAAATTTATTCTGCTGAACAAAATAACCGAAAAAGATAAATTCATTTTAGATTGAAAGTGAATTGGATTGAAGTAATAAACAAGAGTTCATCACCTTTAAAGAGGGCGGATTTTTTTTTGTAAGAATATGTTGAAAATCTTAGGAAGAAGACCCATGTGGTCCACCTCAATTAATGTCGCATTGAGCCTCTTAGTTCAATGGAATCAAGTTGATTTCTATAGCATTAGTAGTGCTGCAATGCAAGTCTCAATCCTCCTAAATACTCAACATATATCATCAGGTGACATAGAAACTTGAATGCCTGATCCAAATACAGATGATGAAAAATCAAAAGGCAAACAGAGAGAGCCTTGGCCAATAGAGAAGCAGGAAAACTGTCATGAACATAAGCAGAGGGTAAGAACTAAGAGCTTAACCTGAAAGATAGCATATTCCGCACATTAGGAGCAACGGGCATATCAGTGAAGAGTGAAGTAGCAAAGAATGAAATACGTCTCCGAGCCTCTAAGTTCGCAGGTATGTCCATTGCCTTGTCATTGACTGTAAGCAGCCAAAGGAAACGCCTGATCTGCCATTCAAAGTTTGAAACAACTTAGTAATATGTATGTGAGGTTTGCCAAAATGAATTGCATAGTAAGGCCTAAGCAATCATAAAAAAGGAAAAGATTCCTAGAACAGATAAAATACACCTGTTGCTTATTGCCCAATAACCATGGATTAAAAAAAGGTGAAAAAAAGAGTGCAAGTTCTTCGTCCCAGAAAGAAGCTCTTTTTGACAGTCCATAGAAATATCGAATGGTTGATAAAAGTTGCAGGGAATCAACTATTTTATTATGTAGATATAAATACTTTTTGACATATATTTTCAACAGACTCTAGAGGAAAGAATGACACACTTTCTGTATCAAAAAGGGAAGGAGAAAATAGTATCACCTGCTCATTGAAAGTGCCACTATCTGGCAACGGAAACTGGATAGAATTCCTGTCAGTAGCTGATTCAAATAATTGTGGTTCAATTCTTCTGGAAAAATCAACTAAATTCTCTTCTGTCTGCTCAACATTCTGTTGGGAAGGGTAGATCAAATCCAATATTCTGTTCAAAATGAAAATGAAATGGAGTAAAGTGACGCCTTAAGTTGATCTTAAAATTTGGATTAATCCCTAAAACAAGAGCCCCTGAGAAAACCTAACCTGGGACCATCTGTCATCATATCGTAGGTCACAAGCTCAAACATATCTTGGAGAACTTTCACAACATTACCACTTTGATTTTCATTTCCCTCCAGCTTAAGAAATTGCAAAATATTGTATTTTAATAACCAGCAATGAGAAATAACTGCATAGTCAATCTTAACACTTTCATTCTCAATGGTTATAGTTACCAGAAGTTCAACCAACTGAATACATTTTGCTTTGAAGGCTGGAAGCTCACTCATCTTGAAATCCTCAAGAAGACTTGACCTTTCCATGCTTTCTTCAATTTCATTTAGTATGCTGGATACAACTCTGAAAACCGATGCAGGCAACACCACAAGTCAGCAATAGTATTTAAAGGATACAAATGAGAAGCAAGCAGAGGGAAGTAACTCGGCTTCCATACCAATCAAGAAAACACAAAAAAGAACTATGCTATACAAAACTTGCCGGAACTCAAAAATCAATGTCTGGTTTTTTCATATTGAAGATTGCATTCAATCAAAAGCTGAATCTTCTGTACCTTTTCTCCAGATCGCCTACAATGAGCATTTCAAGGACATACTTGAGTGACTCATAGCACTCCTTCACAGCACAATACATGTACTTGTCTTTTTTAATTTTTCTGAAAAGAATCTCATCCTTCCCCACAAAATCTCTTGCAATGCTCAGTGCTGTTGAAAACTAGTAAGAATAAAGAGCTTTGTTTATAGATGAATGATGCTATCAAAACATAACTACGAAATTTTGAACACAGGGAACGAACCTTGTTTGCCAGGAGGAAAATAGGCCAACGAACCATGCCAGAAAATAACTCTGAAGACATAGGAATTGTCATCAAATCCATCTCCCTGTTGATGAAAACATGACCTATAAAATATTTCTTGGAGATAGAGGTGGAAACAGAATAGTACTCCAACAAGTAAAATGTACCAGTTGCTTATCAAGTCCTCTAACCGGAAAGTATTGATTATTTGGTTCCATACGAAAGCAAACTTGGCAACACCATTTGTTTCGTTTTCAGAAACCTGAAAATAAAATCCAGTAAATTGTCATATTGAAAAAAAAAGGAGATCCTCAATTAAGAAAGATATTCTAACATTAACAAATCCCATACCTTATGAAATCTCCGGAGAAAGAAATTTCTTCTTGTTTTCTGACCACTTTTTGCTGAAGGTGGGATCAAGCAAGCATTGAATGCAGAAGGCAAAGCGTGAAATCTACTTCTCAGCATCCCCAATGTTCGAATCTACAAATAATAGGAGAAATAAGAGCCAACCCCAATATTTGGCGAGAAAAAATTATAGCTATAAACTCCACCAGGCTTACCTCACCAAGATGATTTAAAATGCCATAAAGTCCTCCAAAAATTGTGCAGAAAACAGAATACCAAATCTGTGTGTCCATGAAATACACCTGAGAAAATTGCAAAATAAGCAATTGTCAGGCATTATATGTTTGCTAGGGAAAGTACAGTGATCCAAGAACTTCAATATCATTCATGCCTTGGTGACTGTAATGTATTTGTTTTAATGAAAAGGAACATCAAACTAATAGATTTGTAACAGAATCGCATCAAACTAACTAAAAGAGCATTGCCAAAATGAAAAGGAACATCAGAATCTTACAACTATAATTGGAGCCCATATAGCCACAAGTGCACCAACATTGCTTTTCACTGCAACAGAAGAAACTCACTTACTATATACATAAAGAAAGCGGTCAACTCTCATAAGCTAAATGCAGAATGAAATGAAGTTTACCTTTTGGGAAAAGCTCATGCCAGTCATAATTTTGCACACCTATTTTCAAGATTAGTCTTGTTGGTCCAATGAGTGGTTTGATCTGCATATTTCCATTGATAAGAATAATCAGTATCTTTGCTTTTATTGGCACACCTCTCATCATGACAGTAGTGAAATCATATTACAAGACTGCTAGATGAATTAAGCTTTCACAAAGAGCAGTGGCATGATATTACACATTTATAAGCAACCAATTATCATATTGAGTAAACATAAATGTTTCTCAAAATATTCTTTATGGCTCCTTCAATTGCAATTCCCAAGTGGAAAACTTTATGAATCTGAAAGACCTATTTTGTATCAGTAGTTGGTACGAAAAATTACAATATAGCTCATGTTAAGACTGTTCCGAGTAAACATTAATTTTACTGTTTAGACTTTAGTGTATATAGCTCATGTCCCCAAGTTTTCATCTTGTGCCAATGAGGCATAACTAAGTGCAGATTCCTTTCTAATGTACTGCAAGTTTCTAACTCATTCAGCCTTGATGGCACAGTAAATAACTTTATAATATTACAATATCCATGTCATCTACAACAATCAGTCTGTTGTGCAAAATTAGAGTTCAAAACAGCCACTAGTTGTGGATTATGTATCACATATCGAATGATAATCATAGAAAAGGGAGAGAATTTTAGCACTTCTAACCTCAAAAGTATAGCTGAATAAAAATTTGGTCAATAATACCAGCACCCAAAATACTGTATATCTGGTAAGTAAGAAAAAGTTTGTGTTTAGGGAAGAATAAAGAAGGAAAACATAAGGCTAATGAAAAGCTTCTAAAATGGGAAAATGAGATACTTGAGAACTGAAACTTGGGTTTCTTGCATCCCACGTCCAACATATGATCTTGGCTGCATGATAAAAACAGTAATTGTTGAATTATGGATACAATAATCTAATAATAAACAAAAAAAAGAAGATAAATGTTAGGTTTATATGCTTCACATGGCATAAAATGATAAGAACCAGAACTTGTATGAAATTAATTCTCAGTTAATTAGAGAGAAACAGAGTGGATTACAAATGAATTAAAATAAATAGCTCACAAACAAGAATAACACTTTATCCCTGTAGCATTTTTCTTAAATCCAAGGAAATAGTGCTTGTAAAGTTGATGAAAAGTAATTGCTATTCATCAGTCATCACTATGGATATAGAGAAAGGCTCCGTCAACCTAGTGTTCCCCCACAAACAAATATGCGCATATGCAAGAGTTTGAATATTTATGCATGGACGACCACCACAAAGATCTGGTAGAGCACATGTTTAAATCGCTAGTGTTTTCTTAGAATAGTGACGCTCTTTCTTCCATTTACAATCATGAAATGGTTTCACTTTACACCTGTACTTCTAAAAATGATGTAGTTGTTTAGAAGCTCAATTGTGCTCCTAGATTTTCAACATGAACACGTTGATCATGGATTCATGTTTTGTATTATCACTTTAGAACTGAATGATCTTATGTTATGTATAATGCTAATAATCATCCCATCATCGAAAATAACTTTTTAGGTTGACCAAGTAAAGACAAGTTTCTATCCACAGTTCATTTTAATATTTACTGTAGTTTTAATTGCATGCCTTTAACATCTTGAAACTTGTAATCCCCAGTCAAGTTTAAAACACAGAATCAGAGTCAGTCTTACAATTGGCATTGGCTAATTACTGAAAATTTTAGGGAAAGCACATCACTTCAAGATAGAAAAACCATATGCTGAAGGAAATTAAAAACAAAAAGTACTTGATTAATCATACCTGTGTCCACCAGGAAAATATTTTGAATATCTGACAATTCGAGACCTCAATGTACTTGTGAATCGCAGGAACAAAAAATAGGACCATCTCAACTGCATTAGTCGTAAGGAAAATTGCAACTGCAACCATATAGGAAGAAAAACACAGCTCCCCTAGCCAGCTTCTATATTGTGTGGAATAACAAGTATACTTTCTCTTAGATTTAGCATAATATACAGGTAGAACAATAGTCCATATGACTGCAACTAACAGCTTCAGAACTTGTTTCCTTCTTGACAAAATATCCATCGTGAGTCTTGTTTTCCATGTAAAGACAATGTCAAGAATTGCTGCAACAAAAAAACATATATTTATGAATTTATTGATCTCTATCACTTCTTCAATATGATGAAGTTTGTGCAGGCATGTCATGAGAAGGGGTGGGGGTGACTAACACTGTTGAAACCCTGTATCTTCATGGTGTTAACAATACTCATAATAAACTAGTTGTTAGCACATAATAGCAACATACCTTGTACAAGTTTAAGAATAGCAGATGTAATGAAGATGCTCATGATGTCCTCAAATACTACTGCATCGAGCATTTCAAGTGGAGACCCCAAATCATGGCAAGCCATAATTATCATTGCCTGAAATGCAACAAAAATTACTATTAGACACGGCTAATTCATCATAGAATGGAACTAACCAACAAATCAGTTGTATGTTGTATTTGACCTGAAGGGATAGAATAAAAAAGCTCCACATTCTATCAAAGCTCCTAAAAATCTGCCAAAATGAGCGAATCTCTACAAAATTCTTCTTTCCCAGCCATTTTGGTTCATGTATTTCTTCAACTGTAGCCTGGTAGAAAAGAAAGCAAGTTAGAAATTGGATTATCAAATGCCAGACGACAACCCAACTTCCCAAAACAATGTTGGAGATATCAAATTATTCTACTTTGCCAAAATTAGATGCTCATATAAAAGCCACAATATAGCAAAAGACAAGGTATCCTTCTCTCCTTATTCTCACTACTGATATAGGATGAGTTGCATCAAAGCTTATCTATCAAAAATTATATATGTTCCTGAATGCAGGCGCTTTAATCCAAGAAGTAAAGGTTCGAAGCAATAAATTCAACAGATAGAGTTTGGGAGGATCACCCACAACAACACCCATATAAACACAAGATTCACCTCACTAAACCCTCTGATTAATGACTTAAAATGCGGAACGTTGCTAGCTATCCAAGTGTAAATCAAAATGGGCTTTCCCTTTTCACAACATAAAATCATCAATTTGTGTTGCAGAAATGAGAACTGAAGACATGGTAATCTACGTACGAGATTATCAACTATAGTTATATGTGCATGTTAATGGCTCGAATGTAGTGCACTAGTGTCCCTTCACAAACTAGAAATAACAGAAGCTACATTTCAAAATAGACAATAGACAAACAGAAGAACTGAAACTATTATATGAAATCTGTTCAGTTTATAAATCAATAGCAATCTGGAAACAGAAAAAAAATTCTTAAATGACCGAGAGTGATAGAGTTTACCCCTGGTTCTTCATCCTCGTTTAATCCCATTTCTTCATCCTTGTTTTCTTCTCTCTTTCTCTTTTCTTCTATATTATTCTCACGTTTGGGTTTATTTAAAGACTTGAAACAAAAGAAATCATGATCCAGACGCATGGGCCAACCTATTTGGAAACAATCACGAGACCTGCAAAAATATTGTAGCCATAACAACGTATCCTCAAGATCTTAACTTTTTGAAGCTGACTGAAACAATAAGGATTCAATTCTCACCAGAAATACTCATTCAAATCATCGTAGTTTCTCCATGTAGAATGATCAGCTGTCCCATTTTCGCTTTTCAGAGTTTCCTTCAGTTTTTTTTTTTTTTATTTCACTAGAAAATTAGCTTTTATATGGAAATATTTACCAAGATATAAAGAAAATAGGAATATACCTCATATATAACCCTGTATATCGGGGTAACTACATTTCTAAGGAAAGACTCAGACCCTCCTTTGTATGCTGTTGTGAATTTCTTTCCAATTAACAGGTCATGCAATTCATCTGCCATCTGAAAGCAAACAAGAAAAGATCCACGCTTGTTCAATTATTAAGATCATCATATGAAACTAATATTCATAAACTTGATAGTATAACTAAAGATATTATTCAAGAACACCAAGTTTTTCGAAGATGCCTTCCAGAAGAGCAGACAGTCATGATTCAATAGCCATTTAATATAAACTGAGTGTCAGTGCAAATTACCAAAACATTAAAAAACCAAGGTAAAAGTTCAGATGCTGCTTCTAGCACAAATTTTAGGGCTTTCAATCACTATCATAACATTTCCTATAGCTCTCTGTTCATTTCACCAATAAACATGATATGGGCTGCCGTCTTGCAGAATTGCATTTGCATAGAAGGTAGGACTGGAAATCATATATAAAACCTCGCAGAAACCACCAAACAGTTCCAAAAACCAAGGCCTAGCACTCCATTTCAGAATAAGAGTACACTTTTTGCTAGAGCAAGGTTGACCTCAGGCATGTAGAGCTTTTATCCACGTCATTAAAGAGCAGACACTAGACGAGCTGCAGGGAAATCATCTACAATTCCTATCCTATGAATGCAAGAAAATTTACCTTTCTCATAGCTGGGTGAATGAGGAAAAAGGAATGTGTAAATCAGACACAAGTTAGATTCATAATGATCCATGCTCCAACGAAACCATTTAATTGCATCAAACAGAAACCAATACTGATGCATGTGCTCATTTTTTCAGTTGGGTTTACACTACTACATCTCATAAATCATATGGAAGAGCGTAGGACATGATATGTTAGATGTGGAAATTCTGGATAGTCCTTCGAACAACTCTTTATCCACATTAAAAAAGAAACAAATACTACTGCCATCTATGGAAAGTTAGATTTCCACAGAGCGCATGATTTAGACATGAAAGAAACAATTGTACACAATTTACATCATACACAAGTTATTTGTGCTTGATGTTAACAACAGGAAGTCAAACAATATTCATTTATATTCTTTGCTTTCCTCTATTTTCTAAGAAACATCTCATCTTGTTTTGTCAACACATTAGAATAGCCTTTGATTAATGTCATTTCCTTGCAGATAAAAAAAAATTGAAACATATCTATTCCTATTAGTGAATTGTAATGTAGTCAATAGAAACTGTGGTTTCGAAATGTTGGGCAAAGAGGCTTCTGTGACTTTGGCTAATGAAGTTAAACTATTTTGAAGTCCAAGAATGAGACCCCATGGGAATTGAAATGAAAGAACAAAGTATTCCACCAATATGGTCACAAACCTGTGAGTGGATTATACAGGAAATAATCAACAGAAACACATTTTAAGCTTACATGGTGAAAAATATAGCATAAACACTCTGGCATAAACCGCAAGTTTGCTGCCTCCCCCCATATAAGAAGGTAAAGTCCAATATATAAAATTTTGTATTGTTGAGCTTCCTGTTTCACATATGGCAACCTGCAAATACAAGTATCAAATTTGTTGCAAGAACCTGAAGATAATGAATATAACAGACATGTCACAGGTCTTCTGAATAGAATTAATGGACAAAGAAAACCAAATACATAGATGTGGAGAAATTAGCAGCAAAAAGTTGTCAAAAATTTTTGGCAAAATAGAAAGAAGGGAAAGATATGCTGTTTCAGAATGAAATTGGACGACGGATTTGTAACATCTCTGGCTCTAAGCAACAAGAAAAATAGGTCACTTACTCGATGCTGCTTTTTCTCCCCAAAAATTTACACCAATTAGTGTAATTTTTAAAAACCTTCTTCATCAGTTCATCCACAGCTGCATCTCCTAGCTGATATCGTGAGAAATATATATATCTCAAATTCAAAAGATAAGTACGGCTTAACCAAAAATTCACGAGCCAAATAGCTTATAGACCTTATTAATAGATGTCTCCTTGTGAGACTGCCTAATATGGGTGCTAGCAAGCAGTAGAATTAGATGCTCTCTCTGGTTGGCAACATTTCCTTCCTGACACAACATACAGAAAGTGTAATACCTTTCATGTCAATGTAAGCAAGAAGAGCATTATGTCAAACATGTCCAATTTCCCAACTCCAACTTTATTTGCGAATCAATAGCAAACTCTAGAGAACAAACCAAAGGAAAAGAAAAGAAAAGAAAAATCAAATAGGAATAGTTAAGAGAGAATACCTGAAACTCAAAGAAAAATTCTAGAAATTCAAACAAATCCATGAAAGGTTTCCCCAAATCCTCGGCTGAAGGTAAGCCTCGAATGTTACGAACAGCTGCCACAGCAGCTTTAATCTGTATTATTTATCAGTCTGTCAACATACTTATTCCATTTAATCAAACCTCGGGCATGATGCATAGGTGTGGGAGGGAGGGTTGGGGGGGTACAGGTAAAATTGCAAGTACGCTAACATCTTGTCAAACTACATAAATTTGCAGTTTTAGCAGCTTATAGGAAAACTCCAAAGTCTTTAAAATCATGGGGACAGCCCATTCTTAAGAATATTAAGAAGGAAATCACTTATATTATCCATACAGCATCAGACCTCAGGGAGTTGCATAATTGCGTGCTGAATACCTCCTTGATCTAGAGGAAGAATGTTATATGGTACATAGAGCTCGGATTTTGCACGAATACTATCTGTGTCAGCAAGGGCCTGTAAAGAAAGACGAATAGAAGTAAGAAGCACATGCAGTCATCATGGAATCTGCAATTAGTCATTGCATCCTATTATTAATAAATGAAAAAAAAATGAGAAAAGCACCTGGGGTCCAGCAGCATTTGCTACTGTTTTTAATACTACAAACAGTACAGAAGCAATCATTTGTGCATTTGTCAACCTCTTTCTGTGACTAATTCAGATAAAAATTCCCCGAACAAATTAGTAGCAGAAGAGTATGTAGTGAAGTCTCAGCTGGAATACAGTAGGCGTATTTACCTGCCATCCAAATCAAACGCTCCACCACTTTTGATACACTCCTTGTATGCATGGTAAACACGTCTGAGCTCACGCATATCACTCTTCTCCTTCCGTCTTATTAAGGTAGGATATTCGTCCTAGACATTGTAAAAGACAACAAAGACAAATGGTTTCAAAATGGAAATAAAAGAACAGGAGATGATAGCCTTCGCAAAGTATCTCAAAACAAAGTAAATCAAGCAGCAGATGAACTTGTGGTGAAGCACAGAAATCAAGCAGATACAAACACTACGCAGCAGTTAAGGGAAAACCAAGGAAGGCAAAGTGTACAAGAGGTAACATAAGAGCACACTATTGCTCATCATTTCTTTAATCTAATAATCTTTTCAACATGCTCATCATTTCTTTGATCTAACAATCATTTCAACCCAGTGCATCCTTGGAGCTTGCAAGGACAGCAGAACTTTGATATGCTTATATGATGAGCTACCATCAAGTTCTTACTTGTTCAAGTCGCTGAAGGAGAGACGTTTTAAATTGGCGAACACCCCGTCCATTTGAATTGCTATCCATGCCATGTGCTATTTCAAAAGCTCGAAACCGACCTGTCCAAGAAACCCACATAATTAACAAATAAGAAAAAACAGGGGGTATAAGTTTGTAATAGAGTTCGTTTTTACTTGGAAAAAAAAATAGAGTGCCACCAACACCAAAGTTAATAGAAAAACAGATTGTCACTTAAGAATGAGCAACCATACAAAATCCAAGTGGTAAGATTTTTCAGTTCATTCACTGTCCATTTCCAAGGTACCTACCTAGCTTCCTAATGACTGCAGATTGAAGTTTCAATCAACTAAATCAGATTGTCACTTAAGAATGAGCAACTATACAAAATCCAAGTGGTAAGATTTTTCAGTTCATTCACTGTCCATTTCCAAGGTACCTACCTAGCTTCCTAATGACTGCAGATTGAAGAAATAATACTCCATCTGCATTGCATTAGCCATTCCCAGTTCTTAGCAATAGTAAGAAAGAAAGAGAAAATCCTGTCAGTTGCTCCTTATAACTAACACAACCATCTTGAAATACCTTTAACCTGGAGACTAAGAATGAAAAACTTGCTCTGAACAATATTAAAAACCATAATTCAAACGTCTTTCATTAAGATTTGGTAAATTTGATCATGACCATTAGTTTGATCAGTTACAAATCAAAGTCGAAATCCCATCAACTAGTAATTCACACTCCAAAGTCGAAACCTTTCAAACAGCACTTTATAATCAAATTCAACAAAACAAAGCAGAAACAAGTAAAAACAGCAGAAATTCCCAAACTCAAACTCCATAAAACAAAATCCAAGTCGCCAAGAAGGAAAGATAATTCAAAACGTATAGTATAAAGAACCAAATGGCTTACAAAGATAAGCAATACGAGGCTCCTCGCTTTCAATCAAATTAGCAACACGAAGAAACATTTGAATTTCCCTAGACAAACTGGGAGGCAACCTCTCACTATCAAAAGGCTCAGGTCCAGTACCACCACTACTACTAGCAGCAGCAGCATGATCAATTACAAGTGCACGGTCTGTTCGCTGCGGCTCAATGACAGGGTCAGCGAGAACAATTTCTGACATTTTGATGAAATGGTGAAAAGGGTTGGTGGGAAACGTGAGGAAGAGTTGTGAGAGTGAGAGGATATGGTGAATAATACTGCAGAGTATATAAGTGGGATCTTCTGCTTCATCTTTTGTTTGTTTTTGCTTAATAAGAAAGGGAGAGTGCACACTTTATTTGAAGGAGACTGACTACAGAGTGCTTTTTGTGGGTTTGGTATGGTTGTGATCTCTTTAGCTTTTGCTTTTGGCGATGGGTTTACGGGAGGAGGGAAGGGTTTTGCTTTGCTTTATTGCTTTGCTTAGTGTTAGTCTCAGAAAAAAAAAAACAAAAAAATAAGGTGAGACTGTGAAGAAAGAGTTCCTTTCGAAACTCTACCTCCATTACGCGGTCTTTTTTTAATGCTAATTTCCCCTTTACTTTCTTTTTTTTTTTGTTTTTTTGTTTTTTTGCAGCTCCACTGCTTCCAGTCCAAGATCAATATGTTCAGAGGGTTCTTCTGCAGATTCCAATCCAACATTTATTTTCTTTCTTGTTCTTAGATTGTATAACATATCCTCTACATTACAGTAAATTCATTTGCTCTCCATTAATTAGTTGTCTTCCAACCAAACAAGGGATGTGTATAAGTATTTTTTTTAAGAAAAAGAAGAAGAAGAAGCAAAAGCCCCTCTGCTAAGGAATGCTGGAAAAGGACATAAAGCAAAGCAAAACCTAATATTTTAGTGGTCAAACCCCTTCGCTAATGGAAAGCTTATGCCTTCCCTTTTTTGCTTATGGATTAAGAAATATAAAAGGAGAACGTGCATGTTTATGGGTCCTGCATGCATGGCTGCTTTTCACCTGTGAGCTTAGTGCTCATTGTAACTTTTTAGAGCCTACCGCGGCTCATATAATTGCAGCATTAGTGTGCTCTGTCTTGTTCTTTTCGATTGAATCAGATTTCCAACAGGGAGATGGAAACGGAAAAGTAATGTTACTTGAAAAGTAACGTGTTGGGATTATATTGTGATCCTATTTCTTCATTGCAAATTTGTTCTTCCCGGATGACGAGAGCGTAATGAACTTCACCGCATGTTTTTTTTTTTAAATAAGAAATTTGATTTTTTTTTAGATTATTTTAATATATGTTGTTGAAAATAATTTTTAAAAAAATAAAATATATTATTTTAATGTATATCAAGTAAAAGTTCAACTTTATATTTATATATATATATATATATATATAAAAGATTTTCGATTCAAACGCGGTGCAAATCGTGTTCTTAAAAAATTTATTTTTTTATAAAAAAATAATTTTATTTTTTATATTTTGAATTGTTTTGATGTGTTTGTTTCAAAAATAATTTTTAAAAAATAAAAAAACATCATTTTAATTTATTTTAATACAAAAACTACTTTTAAAAACAATCACAACTATATTCCCAATCATTCTAAATCCATCCTCAAAACATTAAAGGCATTTAGATTTTTCTACAAGAAAAGGTTCTCTGAAACATTATTAGCACGAGGGTACTTTAATTCTATTTGTCAGAGTTGTTTCAATCTCACCATATAAATTTGGTATTTATCAATCAATTCCTCCAATTACTTTCATTATTCTTTAATTATTTATTTATTTTTGCATTTCAAAAGTATTTTAAAAAAAAATTATTTTTTTTTACTTTAAATTAGTATGTTTTTGGTTTTTTTAGATTATTTTGATGCGCTGTTATCAAAAATAATTTTTAAAAAAAAAATGATACATTTTAGAGTGAAAAACATTTTAAAAAACAACCGCAACCACACTTCCAAACAGACATCATAACACATGTTGGACCAAAAAACAATGTTAATGTAAAACAAAAATATACAGCTAATGTCTTTTCTAAAAAGATTAATTAAATTTACTTTTTATTGCTAGAATATGAATAATCACTAATTTTTTCTCTTCTTTTTTTATTTTCTGCTGATTTCTCTATGCTTTCTTAAACACTAGGATTTAAATATGAATAATTTATGAATGTTTGGACAAAACATATAACCTTTAAACCAAAAAGAATAAAATAAAAACTGAGAAGAATCTTTCCAAAAAGGTGCTGGATGAACCCTGTTGGGTTAAAAAAATATTGATGCCACCAGAACTGGATTCTTACAGCAAGTTACCCTCTCTTTTTCAATTTATCTGTGTTTATTATTAATTTAGTTTTTACTATCATTATTATTAATTATGCATTTTCTAATGCTTCTAATCCTCCCACAAGTCAGAAAGCATTATATATAATTCATGATCAATGATTAATGAAAGTTTAATTGTCTTTCCACAGCCAAGCAGTTTAAAATCTTCGTCGGGTGGTGGAACCTGGAAACCGGTACGAGAATATTGCCCTAATTCTACACCCTTCAATGTTTTAAGATGACACTCCAGTTAAACGGAAAAACATTTTCTGACTGCTACAGTTTTCATGCAATGGCCGCAGGGAATCCAAATTCTTGGTTGGATCGATGCCTTTCATGAGGTATAACAACGTGCTAATTCGCACTACAAGACCGGAACTTCCTCGGAGCCATGAACAATGGCCTACGAGAAGCACACACTGCTTGTCTGACGAGCATGGTAATTAAATTTAAATAATTGCAACCTGACCAAATCCTAAATAAATAAACTGAAGACAAGTAGTGTCCCAACACAACAAAGAAAACTGTCATTCGTATTTCATAGTACAACAAGTTAGATTACTGGCCCGGCTGACATGTGACAACTGTCGGGCACAGACTCACTGTTAGCTTATCTAATATGAGCTAAGCAAGTGAAAATACTACAAGCTAAAACAAATGGGGCCGAGGATACGGTGGCACTTTACAATTTTCAATAATAACAAGAATCTTCCTTTCCTAGGGTACTCTAACAACAATCCACATGCCCCAATCAACTTAGTATTGAAAACAAAAATTTCGAGGCAGGGCTCCTACCTAGCTAAGTCAATAATCATCATTTGGGATCTACACACTACAGTCTACATTGACCAGAAGATCGATCAAGACCACACTTTGTGATTCTCCCATTTTCTACAGACATGATGCAGGAACTGTCCGTAAATAGTTTGGTTGATGAATCACAGACCTGTTTGTAATTTTCTCCTTTCCAGGCTCTGGAGGTTGGGTTGATGAGCATGAATCCAAAACATGGCCCCTCTCCTCCAAGATGAACCTAGTTTGTGGCCTCCTATTTGAAAATGTTCAACGGCAAAGAGAATTCTGATAAGAGGATTCTGGAGCATACAAATCATTGAAAATCGATGAGAAAGCATCTGCATTGCATGCATCAGCATAATCTATAGTACTGAAAGAGTCTCTGGTGCTCTCGGTTGTGAAAGAAGCCTCATCAGAGCTTGTAAAAAGGGACCGATCGCTTGATGTAGCATCAGAGAAATCCATCACCTGAGTGGTATTTTTGTTTGCACTCCTCCTTGGAATGCCATTAGCATAGCTGGCAAGGCTAGAACCATTTTCTGGTTTGACATCCAATGAAGCTTCTGGGCCAACAAAGTGGCTGCTGCATTTGCTCTGTCCTTGTCTTGAAGGTTTCTGAGTTCTTGACATGCAGTGTCTCAAAGATAATGGAACTTGTTGCCTGCTGGCTTTCTCGCAAATTGCCTTTTGAGGGCGAGGACAGGACCTAAGAAATAAACACTTACAAGAAGTTGAGGGAAGTACAGACAAACGTAAACATTAACTAACTGTAGCATTCCTGAAAAGAAGAGACCAAGTAATTGTAATCAATTTCAACCCCAATGTTTACCTCGTGTAGAACAAAATGTATGCTCCTTCCAACATCACCTGGCTCATTGATACTGGATGAACCTGTTACGAGAGCATGATCCAAATCATTGAAATCCCAATTCATCAATATAGAATATCAGGGAAACAATTAAAACATCAGAATTTTAAAATACAGTTGATCTTGTTATTTAATATCCATGTGATGGGCAACCACGTAAGGGGGAAAAAGAAGAACAGAAAGAGAGAGGAGAGAGGTAACTTGTGGTGATCTCACGAAGCTAAGGAGAGCACTTTCATGAATTTCATCAGCTATGTAGAGCTGTACATAAATATGCAGAAAAAAGTTTATGCTTTGGAAGGTACGGTTATAAACCTGAGATGCTAATAACAAAAAACAATTGAAGATTGTTTTTTACACTGGAGATTAATTAGAAGATAGACAAATAGCAGTTCTAATTTCTGGCCATATTGGACATGATAGAAGTACAACCAGTCCAGAATATCATGTCTATAAAATGCCATCTTAGTCTTAAAGCTGTATATTGTATGGTCACATCCTGACTGTAGAGTGAATATTATAAGATTGCAGTTTAAACATCTCCATCTTCTGTTTTCTCCACTTTCCAAACTAAGCCAGCTCTATCTCAAAGCTGGTTAGCAGATAAAACCAAGGTAAATAAGTTAAATATGACATGTGAAACCTAAGGCCACTGAATTATAAGGCTTCACCCTTTCCAGAAAACAATATGCAACAAAGCATAAATATTTTGAGAGAGAGAGAGAGAGATGAATGATCCAATTACTATAGAAATGAACTGAAATAAAGAAATGGGTGTACCTCAGTGTCATCTATCCTGAACCAGCTCCCTTGCAAATCTTTTACATATGCCACGTAATGTCCAGAAAAAGAGGCATTCAGTGTATCCAAATGTACCACAACAGCATAAAGCATGTAAAGAGGAGGGACATCACCAGTTCCAGTCATAAATGGGATCATATCCAGCATGTCAGGAAAAGTGATGCATTTGTTTATTTTCCCATATTTTCCCTCCTGGTGAAGCAAAACCAACAATCCGAAAATCAAAACAATTAAAACCATCCATCCAAAAGAATATAAATTGTAAATATCCCAGAAAGGATATCAAAACCTACAGAGTCTAGGTGGGTTAGAAACATTTAATTTGGTAAATTGCTACCTAAAAAAATTAAGTGATGAAACATCATGCCACGACTCAAAATTAATATAGTGAACTTAACGCTAAAGGCAGGCACCTTATATAATTCCTGCAAGTAGATTGAACATATGACAAGAAAGTAATTGTACTGAAATATGCAAGCAAACCTGGAATCTCTTCAAAACAATTGTCAGGATGTTTGGTGCCTCATGTATGCTCAACTGCTTCCTAGCTCGGACATATGCAGCACACCTTTTCATCAAAATATTTTCAGAGCCATTAAGTTACTTGATTTTTACTTCCAAACCTAAAACACTAATACATACCATGGCAGTGATCACACACAAAATAAAAAAGGAAAGGAAAGGAAAAAAAGAAAGGAAAGGAAAAGCAAATAAGTTATCCAACCTTCCACATCTATACATGTTTTCTCCATCTAGTTCTTCAGGGGTTGTAAACTGAGTCAATGCATCTTCAAGTGACTCAACCCAACCAAATATCTCTAGTGTAAGATCCATAATATTCTCATATCTTTCTGACTCATGATGACATCTCAGGCATTTGACCTAGTAGCAAACATTTAACCTCTTCATGTTTGTTGTGTAGGATAAGTCTTTAACTAAAATGACAGAAATGAGGATGCACAAAAAAGAAATAAACATAATTGCAGTGAAACAAAAAGACAGTTCAAAGAACCAAAGAAGCAACACCTTCGACCTAAGACGCCCACCAAAAGTAAGCTGTATGAAAGTTGTTTCCTGCAATCTGGGATCAACCTTGTCTTCACCACCCAGTTTCTCCAAGCATATGGATTGCATTGATGCAATCAGAAGCCTGGATGAAGAGCACGCATAAATAGGAGGAAAGAATTATGAAGCAAAGTGGGACTAGCATCTCCAATATGAAATTTGAAACCAAGATAAAAACATCAGCTAGTGAATCTTTAGAAGACCTTAAGAACTCATGTGCATCTTCTTGACTTCCATCGCCAATCTGATGATTAATTTTTCGCATATGCAGTAGGATTCTACTGGGAGACAGAGGGCCCCCACATTCTCTTAACATCAATACGTGCTGCTCAAGTTCACACATGAGACACCAAACTATCTCACAACCTAACAAGCATATGCAGATATGAAAATTAGAAATTTCAGAGAAAATTACTACTGTACTTTTTAAATACCCACACAACATGAAAAATGAGAAAAGAAGAATACAGGCTCTTGAATGTGATCTACAAAGCAAGAAGACGATCAGAGGTTTTGTGCAGGTTAAACATTGGAGGACAGCATTGGCATAGCAACTGCAAAATAGAAAATGTGAGTAATAGAAAAGGCACAAGAAAATAATCAGCTTGTTACATTCAGAAATAAGAGCCTAGCTTGTTATAAATTTATATAAACATGCTCCTTTTATACTTGAACTTACAATCACAAAAGGTAAATAAATTTCTGGTTAGTCTCGTCACAAGTACATGTAAGCCTTCATCAATTAACAGTAACTGCCTAGCATATAAATGTCAATATTCAAACATAAGATTTACAATACAGGCATTCACCCATGTAAAAGTTGACTGCTCACAATCTATGTGCAGTAAAATTCAAACTAGCAGCTAGTTTATGTTTCAGTTTATGAACGGCAGCATGGTAAATTGACATTCTCTTCATTTTGCTTTAGCTCACAAAAACCATTGCACACATCTTTATTTTGCATTAGAGAAACATCCATTCATACCTGTTTCCACAATTTACAAGTCCTCTAGGTGTTAAGTCGATAACTTCACAATTGAAGATGTTCACAAATTCTTCATAAGGGAACAGCATCTGAGATGAAATGATATGATAACCCGAAGAAATATTCCATTATGACTGACTTCATAGCCGTGTCAAATAACCAAAACACAAAAAAAGGACAGCGCAAACTGAACTCTCAAAAGCTTAAATAGAACTCAAAACTAACCCTTATTTTTTTGTGAGTAGCATTAACCTCTGTTATATCTTGAGTAGCAAGTTTTGACGACTTCCTTGAATCCATCATCTTCATAATACCAATGCTTGTAACCCCATTGGTTCCTGCTGCAGGGTTTGCATTGCGCATTCTTGCAACTTCTGCATCACAGGTATACATTTAAAAGAAGTTCAGAGAATAACTGATATATTGGGTAAGGTGATCCATTAAACCTACTTGAATCATCTGTAAGTTGTCCTTTTCCATCTGTTTTAAAATAGGATTGGTCTCCAGAGAATTTCATCTTTGATTTTGATGATTTCAAAGATTTGTTTCCCATGGCATGCAATGCAGTATTAGCTTTCACATTTCCATTCGTAACTGGTGTTTCATAAGAACATTTTGGTCCCGCCATTTCACCATCAACAGATGCTTCCGCATTAGAGAAATCTACTACATTAAAAACAAAGTTTGTTCCAATTTCATGTGCATTTATCCCATATTTTCCTGCATTCAATGAGCTTGAGGACCCACGGTACATTTCTTTGTTTGATTTGCATGAAATTTGCTTGTCTGGACTTCTTCTGTGTAGCATAGCTTCTTGAGAGGTAACAGTTGCAGGACAATTACCAGCAGCACAAGCACCAGTGCTTGTTAAAGGATGGACATTATTATCTGAAAGACCAGTATCCATTGCAGGCTGCTTGCTATTATACCCTAAGGAAAATAAGTCCAAGCCATCACTGATTGATAACTTCTCAGGGATGGATTCATCACATGAGGTAGCCATAGGAGATGAGCATGAACTTGTAGTTTCCAACCGTTGGCACTCTTCCTTGTGGACTTGTCTCCAATGAATTATTTGACACTTTCCAGAACTGCATGAGGGTTTATGATGAAAATTAACAAACTTGAAACTTGGTTCAGTAAGTTATGGTTTATATCTACAAGTAGGAAATGTGCATCACATGCATTACTTTGGTTCCCCAGCTCCATGGTTGATGCTAAACAGACTATAAGAGACACATCAATTTGGGGTGGGGGGTCAAAAGAAAAAACAAGAAATCATGTTTGCAGGTTTATTAACATGATCTGCGCAAAATTGCAACAAGAAATTAACAACTAAAACTTGTTTTATATCTGAAAAAGACCCTTGCATACATACAGCAGAAATTTTGTGTAAAGTTTCCCATAGAATTAAACCCTATGCTTGCTTGTCTGAGGAAGGGCAACAGTTTCTTACATGGTCAACAGTGCAGGGAGTGAACATGATTTAATGGTTTTTTGACCTGCACTTTGGGTATGTGGAGGGAAAGAATGTGATCAAGTTGAATCAGAGATTTTACCCAGTGAAACTGGTCTGTTATTTGCCTTTCACTCCTGAAGCCAAGGATTTATTAGCCTATAGATTCATTTCTCCAGATAGAAGACAGAAAACAGACAGATGAATACGAAGAAAAAAAATCAGTGCAACAAACCAGTTTGTAGCTTTGATGCTTTTGTGATTACTGGTAAACTCAGCAAACCTTCAGATGAATTCTCTACATTTGGCTCTTTGTTTCATTTACTTTAATAAATTAACGAAAAAATAGAACCTCCAAAGCTTTGAAAAGAAGCATTTGGTACTCACTCACAGGACCTGGATGGTTTTGAAACTGACATATTCTATGAGCAATACAAATACTTGTCTACAATTACAGAAATCTTATGACAGACATTATTTAGACCATCCATGGTCAAGATCTTGCCTTTTTAATTGCTTTCTAAACAGTGGATTTTGTTTGTGCAAATTTAAGGAAATACAGATAGTATGACAAATATTTCCTTATTGAGGCCAGGGCAGACAGAAACAGGATAGTTTAGTAGAAGTAAGAAATAAACACATTTATCTAGAGAAAAAGGACAATTAAAGTACCAATATCTAACAGACTTGCATCTGGAGCAGCGGGTTGTAGCTGGACTAAAGCATCTAGCACATACATGAATTCCATTCTTTGAAGTAGACATAGGAGGAATGATACAAGCAGTAGCCATTACTTCTGCTCTAAAAGCTTCTTCAGCAGCCAGTTGAGCAAGCAAACTTATCCTCTCTCTCTTCTTTGCAGACTCACTCCATTTCCCAAGCAAAATGTAAGCAACCAGAGGAAGCACGACCAAGACAAGAAACAGGACAGGTATATCAGCTCCCCTTGGTTCAAGCATGTCCCCGCCAGAATATTCATATCCAAACTCCTCCCAAAATCAATAACCACAATAAGTCCCTTTGATCTACATAAGCGAAGCTAAATCAACACCCAAAGCCAAAAATAAGAAAATCATCCTCCGCCATTCAACCTGCCAAAATTTTCAAGCCGTGAATCCTCACAACTCAACATGGCATTACAAATAGGAAAGCACATTCTCCATTTTCCCTTGGAGTCAATCATAGATAACCGAACACATATTAATAGAGTTAGTATTTTTCAATGCGCAAACTTGTACTAAATCAGAAGAGAAGCAAGAAATCTATTTCCCCCCCTTAACAGAATACAACAAAATGGGAACATTTTCTAAAATTTGCATAAACTATTCAAAAAATAATAACTAGAAAGTGTCAGTGGCAATATGCCAGCTAGTACTATCTTTAGAAATCTGATACTTTGGTTCACAAGGTCCCTTCAAACCCAGGAGTCAGTAAACACTCGCATTACACAAAATATAAACCCTCAATCAAATGAAGACTGGCATGACCCATTTCTATGTAGACCCCCAAAAGGAAAAATAATTGTAATCCAATAATAATAATAATAATAATAATAATAATAAAATTGTGAAACCCCCCCATCTCCAATTTCACATTTCTACACAATCTATTAACAAAGAAAAAAAAACCACAAAGTCCAACATTTTAGAAGCAAGAACCGTAAAAACAACCTCAGAAAACAATACTTAATGTTGTTTGAGACAAATGAGCAAAGAAATCCTACACATTAGTTCACTTATGTTCTCAGATTAAATTAAAGTACAAGAAAGGTACAAGATGGTTAAACCATGACAAATAAAACAATAAACGAAAAAAGACGTTTTCACAAATCCACAAATACGTACATGCCTACCTCAAGTCATGAAGCAAAAAAAAAGAAAACGGAATGAAATCTTAAAGCCCACAAAAGAAACAACAGTTTCACTTCTTTCTTCTCCTTCTCCTTCTCCTTCTCTTCAAAAAGATTCCTTGATTCCTCATATAGAAAAACTAAGCACGCAGTACGATACAAAACTGCACCAAATTCTCTAGCTTCACACTTTCTTTCTTTCTACCCTCTCATTCACTTTTCAACATTTAGGGTTTTCTTCTATATCTTATCACTCACTCAAAAACTATACACCCTAGTCAATGCCCCAACACGTGGCAGATGCCCATTTAGTAGTTCTACATAGGGATGGTGAGATGACTATCTGATTGAGTGTAAGCCGTTGGATATTCTGAATTTTGGGGTGTGCTTTTAGACAGGAGGTGGTCTTGGAAAGATAGCACATGTTCTTCCCAATAATTTTCACTCGAGCCACGTGTACGTGTGGGATCGATCGTGAAGGATAAATGGTGTGTTGGGCAGAGAAGAATTTTGTAATTCTGTTAATAATAAAGAAAGAGGAAAAAGAAAAGTTAGTACAATTACAGTGTGTGAAATGCATAAAGTTATGGTACAGCGAAAAATAATTTAAGTTTTTAACAGTGTCGTTCTGAGTGTTCAGACGACAGAGCCCATGAAATGAATATGAGATGCAATTATGTTTCGGTTGCAATTACAGTTTAAAATATATTAAAATAATATTTTTTTATTTTTTAAATTATTTTTAAAATCAGTATATTAAAATATCCAAAAATATAAAAAAAAATATTTTTTAGCAAAAAATAAAATTGATTTTTGTACTTATTTTTTGACCTGCGTTTCGCAATTTTGGGGGCTTGATTTTTTTTTCAAAAAAATTTAGATTCATCTTTATCAATAGAAAAAAAAATTATAAATGTTTAATGATAAATAAATATAAATTTAGAAAAGTCTAGAGATAGATATTTAATATTGTAATACAGTCTATTAATCTAATTGTATTTAATACTTTATTTATTTTATTTAATTAAATGATAATAGAAATAGACGCATATTAAATTGATTGAATAAAATTAAAGAAAAAAAAAACCTCACAAAGTTGCACTTATTAAAAATACTATCCAAAAATAAATATTTTTTATTTTTAAAAATAAAGTTGAATCATATAAAACATAAAAAATATTATATATGAATTAGAAAAATCTATTCAAAATTTAAATACATACAAAATACTTACAAAACAACCATTATTTAAAAAAAAACACATGTAAAAAAAGAAGCATGACTTTTTTTATTAAAAAAAAGGTCAAATTTAATGAAGAAAACAAAAAAGAAAGAGAGAAAAAGGCTAGGCATCACTAAACCTGGTAAGTTAGACCAACTCTTGGCCCATTTAGGAGGGCCCAAGTGCGGGCCTATTTTTTAAAAGATGTAATTTGGATGGACGATATGTTGTATGTCATAATGTTTTTTGAAAAAAAAAATAAGTCAGATAATACATCGTTTGTTAAGACAGATGACATGTCGCCTAACTAAACCCAGATTTTGGCCACTATAAAGACCGAAAAACTACGGTTGAATTTTTTTTACCCAAAAATTTATTTTTCAATCCATTTTTAACTCAAAGTACCTAGAAAACACCCTAGAAACCTTAATAAATCCATTTATGACCTTAAAAAACCCAAAAAAATCCCAAAACCTGAAATTAACCTAAACCAAAAATCTTCCTAAGCTCAAATATTTTTTTAAGGCACTTTCAAGATAAAAAAAAAACTTCTAAGTTGAACTTCTCTCATCAAATGGAATTATTTAACACAAAAATTGAATGTTTTGGTGGCCTAAATCGGTGCCAACAATAATTTTCTCTCTCAACCGTTGAAATTAAAGAATCTCTCTCTCTTGTCTCTCAAACTAAGGATTAAAAACTAACAAAATTGAAATTTTATACCAAAATTAAATTGAGAAAATATTAAGGGTTAACAATGCATATTTGTACACTATTTTGGCCATACCTTTTAGATTTTTATTACTACTCTATTACATTCTTTTTTCTTATTACAGTATTGAATCAATAACATAATATTCATTAGCTTCTTTTCTTCACTAACTTTTATAAAATTGGCTTCTATGTTCTTTTTTTTTTCAATTTTACTCCTTAAAATTTTTGTAAAGACAAATTTGGTCCCTTAAATTTAAGTGTTTTTATAAACCTTATGGGATTTATGGATGACATTATAAGTGGTTTTAGAAAATAGTGTTTTATAAGCCAAAATCAACTCATCATACCAACACAGTCTAAGTAAGAACAAAGGAAAAGACTCAAATGATGACAAATAAGAATTAAAAAACGAAATAATCTTCTAAATAACAAAGAGAGTGTTAGCAAGGGTGATGAGAATACAAAATGTCCTATTTTTTTCTCCCTTAACTTTTAGTCTTTTATACTTATTTACTTACTAAATATAATCATTATTCTTCTATTTTGATTTACGATGCAAATAAAGCCATTAAATGAAAAATGACACTCTTCAGGCTATTTTGAACAGTTTCAACATCACTTTATAATCTAGGCATAACAAACTCATCTGAGCTTCGATTTAGATTATTCAAAATGCTATAGAACACTAATAAAAAGTTATACAACTTTTATATTTTGAGTTTTGAGAGATATTGATTGCATCGAGGTTGAAATTGGGCATAAAATCAATGTACTTGTATTGCCAACGTGTTGGAACGTTATTTGGCTTGCTAATCTAATACATAAACCTGATGTGATTTATTTTCAAAAGCTTCCAGATTTGGTGCATGAATTCCAGCTGAAAATATCACTTTCCTAGTTATATTAGGAAACTACTTTATTATTTAATATTTTCATTACTTAGTCAAATTTGGTTGTTAGTATTTAAGGATAATATTTAGATATTTAAGGGCCTTCTAATATGGGGAATAAATTTTAAAAAGAAAGAAAATCAACAAACTAGGGACATCTCTTTCTCCTTTTTCCCCTAACAACTACTTTAGGTTTTCATCATGGTCTTGCATGGTTGAATTTTTATAATTAGTTAAAGAAGATAAAAGCCTTGGAAACAATAAGACTACGAGATCTGATTTGCTTTTATTGTTCAATTTACACTTTGAATAATGGATATTATTATGTGTATATTTTCATAATTGTCTCATTTAATTACTAGAAGGTCTACTAGTGTATTATTCATCGCAATCTGTTGATAATATCAAATCTGTAATTATTTTATCCCTCTAATTTGCGAAGAAACTAAGTTTTAATGATTTGCTTTATTATAAACTATTAAATCTTAGAAAGAATATTAAACTAAATTAAATGCAAACACTTGTGCTTATGTTGTTTAGTTTTATCGATCTTTTTAATTCTCATAGTTGCTTATTAGATTATACTTCCAGTGCTTGTCTTAGGTTATTTAGTAGTAGGGATTAATTAGATCACTTGTTTCTAGTTAACTACAATTAAGAAGAGATATGAAAATAATTTCAATGGTGAAAATTCAAAGTGTGAATTGATATATACTTGCATCGATGATCAGTTGTAAAATTCTAATGGTAGATGTTGACTTAAATCAGGGTTTGTTCTTCTTGTTAATTTCGATCCTTTAATTAGAATTGTTCCTTGGTTTTTTTTTTCTTGTAATTGTTTTTGTTATACTTAGACCCCTCTCATCCTTGTTCACGTAGCATAAAACCAAGCTAGATACTCTTTGTGAAAACGATTCTTACTTACACCACTACATGTATTTTTAAGTGATTTGGTTTTATATTTGGTTGCCTGCGATAGCACACCAAAGGGTCAAGGCATGAAAACAATAATTAGTATCTAATTATTGTTGTTATAATCCTTTTAAAATGACTAAATACATCCATGAAACCAATCTAGCTAAATCAATGAAACATTCTATATTATCTTAAAAGAAGAGGGTTAACCTCAACACTAACCCCATCATCTAAATAATTAAATTAATCATTGATGAATTTTGTTTTATATATACCCTTGACACTTCCCTCAGGTCATTGTTAGTGGTTGATTATATTTGCTTAAGTCAAATGCATGTTGTTTATGATTAAGAATATAAAAAATAGTAAATGGAACAATGTTGAAATGTGTTTTTGGTTGTTATAGGTAGTATAGACTTTGCTTACTATTTCGCTCATGATTTTCTGTTTCTTATTGTTTTGATGGTTCAAACAAGTTGTGTTAAGCATGCTTAAGCTATGGTTGCTAAGTTTATGTTATTTCCTAGGTTCTTAATGCTTGTTTCTGGGTTAAACTTTTACTCGGCAGTTCTAGGTTTTTCTAGGTTTCTAGGTTGATATTCATTGGATGAACATTGCTTTAGGTCCTTGACTTCTATGTGTTTTGGATCAATTGTCAGCTCTTACATGTATTTTAACTTGTTGATCATTAATTTAGGATCCTAAGGGTTTAAAAGCACCGAAATCATGGCATTTGATCGTCGGTTCTTTCGTTTTCTTCACAAAAAAATCCAATAATTATGATATCAGGTTGATTATCGTGTTAATCTAATCCCTAAATCTTGTTTGAATGTTGTTTTTACATGTCTTAATGCCTTTAATTTGACGTGATCTAGTCTGAAACGAGATTCACGTTGTTGGGTTCTTCAACGTGTTCTTCATGAATTTCCAGCAAAAACCTTTTGTTAGATCTTCATTTGCTTTGTTTTTGTCTTTAGATTATGTTTATGGGTTTGGTCCTCGGGCTAGGAAGACTTGCACTGTAAGATACTAACCTAGTATTAAAAATACTTGCTTTTCTTTAAAAAATACAAACAAATCAAACAAATTCCATATACAAAATATACAAATATATGTTTTATTTGTGTGCATATAATCAAATTCTAAAAGTTTTTTCATGCATATTTTATATAAAAAAATAAAAATTGTATTTTTATCATGCTTTGAAAAAAAATACAATATTGGATATTACAACCAGTTTATGATTATCTATTAAGATTATACCAAAATCTCAAAAATACCATAAAAATGAATTTATTTAATTAATATTTGAGGTATGAATTTTACAACGTAATGTATATTCCCAATATTAAATGAATTAATAAAGATAAATTCTAGGAATTAGTTATAGAATTTAATATTTGGGGTATAAAATTACATTGTAAAGTATATCCCCATGTATTAAAGATACAGAGTAGAAATAAATACAACATTGCAATTTAAGCTTTAGAATGATTAGGTTTTAGTGTGATAAGACAGAGACCTCTTTACTAAAGAGGATATGTCTTGAACCTTAGACAGACCAACGAATAAAAACATAACTCAGAAAAACACAATCGATCAATAATGTAGTTTATCATAGGTAGGGTGCACTAGGGGTAATGCGTCTTTCCTATGCACAACTAATCCCTTTACCCAGACTCTAAAAGACCAATAAGTTTTTTGATTCAAGATTTTGAGCTTGGGCTTTGGTTTACTGTAAAATAATTTATTGTTTTATAAAAGAATTATTTTTTGCTAACGCATTTTGTTTGGTCAGCCCAGGAATTAACAGCTTGACTAGTGGCCTTTCACTTATTCAAAAATTTGATTTTTTAAGTAAAAACATCTAGTTTTTAAGGTAACAATTGTAAGGTTTTTCATCTATTCATGACAGGTAATTAGGAAAAATGACGAGAGTTAATTTTGGTAATTCTTTATTATTCTTTGTTCTAAAAATCAATATAAAAAGATTTAATGAGAGATGTTTTGTGCACCTTTGTAACATTTTATTTGTCTTCTCCTACAATCTTTTTCAATTGATTTTGCCTCTAGTTTTTTCCTCTTTTCCCCTCTGTTCTAGAGCTTAGGTTCTTACCCTTTATAGAGATATTTTGAGTCTTGTTCTCATGACATCTTGAACCTTGTTTAAAAGCACAACTAAAAAATTAACAATAAAGCTTTAAGAAAAAAAGGTTTATTCTTGGCAAAAACATATTTTTATTTGAATTTGATTGTAAGTGCTTTAACAATTAAGTATCTTACATCTACACTGACTTTAGTTTAGTATGATATTTTTTTTTTATGTGTTAGTATGCATGCTAAGATCTTGGTTTGATTCAAGTGTTACCTTAAAATATTCAAATGTATGCTTAATATAGATATTAGATTTTGTTTTTAAATTTTAATGCAAGAATATATATTTTTACCTTGTTATATAAAATTTTAAATAATAAAAGCTACATAATTGAAACCTTTAAATTATCACTAACAATAATTTCCACTTCTATAAATGAACTTGAAATTTTATTTTCAAGGAAATTTTTAGCATGGTTTGGAAAATTTTCAACTTGGGTGTTATGCCAAAAAATATTAGTAATGCCTTTATTACACTAATATGAAAGTTAGGTTTCTGCCTTTTAAGTATTTAGGTATTCCATTAGATGAGAGTTTGAAACAATTTTTTACTTAGAACCTATTTTTCTAAAAGATAAAAAAAAAGGCTTTCTTAATTTGGAATGGAAAATGCTTTCTTCAGGTGGAAGAATATGTTTACTTAAATTAGCTTTGTCAAGTCTACCTCTTTATTATCTTTCCATTCATAAACTACAAAAGAGTATTTCATATAAATGATGTAGTAGAAAAGGATGTAATTGAAAATAAAATTCAACTAAAAAAATGAGTCGCGTCAACTTGAGTTAACCTACCAAATCTAGGTTATAAGACTAGGATAACCAGGGGTGGAGCAAGATAAAAAAATTAGGGGGTGCAAATTATAAATTAAGGGGGGCCAAGAAAAAATTTCAGTTACTTTTATTAAAATTGTAAATATTTACAAGGGAGGGGCATTTCCTTGCAGAGGCCCCGGCCCCTGCCAGCCCCCCCTCCCTCCACCACTGAGGATAACCCCATAGAAAGCAAATCAAAACAAATTATGAAGCTCAATTTTCAATCAACTTAATGTTAAAAGATGAAATTGAAAAAAAAAATTTAAAAGAACACAAAATACCATCCAAGTCAACTTGATTCAACCATCCAAACTCATGATCAGGGTGATAAGATTGGAATAACCTCATAGAACACAAATTGAAAAAAAAAAACAAATTATAAAGCTTAACATAAGTTGAAGTTCAATCTCCAGCAAATAAAATATTGAAAGACAAAAAGTAAGAACAAATATAATTAAAAAAATGACAAAAAAAATTTGATCCGAGCTCACTCGAGTCAATATGCAAAATCTCTGACCTGGTCATGATACTAGAGTTGACCGCATTTAAAAGCAAGTTGAATAAAATCATGAAACTCAATTATCGAACAACTCAATGTTGAAGGACAAAACTAAAAAAAATTAAAGCATTAGGAAAAAAATGAGTCAACTTGGGTTAATTTGCAAACCTCATGACTATGGATATAAGATCGAAATAACCCAATAAAAAGGAAAGGAAAAAAAGGTGTGAAGACCAATTTCTAATAAATTAAATGTTAAAGGATTAAATTGAAATGAATCAATTTAAAAAAAAAATAAAAAATAAAAGTCAACCTATATTAAGCTTTGAAAACGGTGACACTAGTCATGATCCCATAAAAGACAAACCGTAAAAAATAATAAATCAATACTCTAGAAAAAGGTGAAAAAGAACATTAGCTTTAAAAAATGGAAAAAAAAACTTAACAAATTCTAGCAAACCTCCTAAACCTAATCTAAGTTCTAAACCTCCCAACCGGTAAAATCCTTTACCCAAGTTGAATAAAAAGATTAATTCTCAACCAATTTAATTTTGAAAGATGAAATCTTGAAATAAAAATATCAATTTTAAAAACTTGCAAAGGTAAAAAAGATAGCAATAAAAAAAATGGATCAAATTTGATAGGAAATAAAATCTATAGAGGATGAAAATTAAAAAAGAAATGATATGAAAGTGTAAAAAAATATATAAAAATGATCCAAAACAAAGCAAATAACAAATAAAAGAATGAAGATAAAATTTAAAAGATTAAAAAAATAAAAGGGATGAAATTAAAAAACATTTATAATTGTATGATGCAAGTGTGTTTTAAATTTCTTTCTTTAAAAATATGACTCGAAGCATAGATTTGACTGAGGTTGACATATGGACAAACCTAAAACAAAATGGAAACCCACAAAAAAATAATGGTTAAAAAAAATCATATAGAAAGCAAATAATGAAAAAAAAACAAAGCCTAATAAGTAATAAGTAATGATATAAATGTTAAATGTTAAATTGAAAAAACATGAATTAAAAAAAAAGATGGAAAAAAACCTTGGTGAATCTTTTAAACTTGGACATACATTTCAAACTCACAACCCATGAAATCCTAGACCCAGGATTAATTAAGAATCTTAATTCTCAATAAAAACTTAATATTGATTAGCCAAAGTAAATCCAATAAAAAACAATAAATAAAAAGATCTAAGAAAACCATAGTCATTTTTAAGATCAATGAAAAATCCCAGAGAAAACAAATAGATAAAAATAAATTAAGAAGATTATCTTAAGTAAAAAAAAAAAAAGTCAAAATAATGAGAATAAAATTTGAAAGATAAAAAAAATAAAGGGGTGAAATAGAAAAATAATTATAATCTTATAAATTGTTTAAAAATCATTTCAAATATTATAGGATAAAATTATGAAAATAATATCAATTTAAATAATTAACTAAAAAATCCCAACAAAAAACAATAAATAAAAAGATCTGAGATAACAAGTTTATTTTCAACACCACCAAAAAATTCTACATAAAAAAGCTTAGAAATTGAAGCCAAGTCTCCAATTAAATAAATATTGAATTCTACGTGTTTGATATTGTGGTAGCTTTCGTAGTTGTGGTTTGAAAAAAAGTTATTTTACAAAAAGTACTTTTGGTTGAGGTTAGTTTGATATTTATATATGTTTGGTTAAAACTGTGGTTAAAATTGAGGTTGAACAAAAAATAGTTTAATGTGTTTGGTTAAAAGAATGTTTTTCATATAAAGGTTATAAAATTATATATATATATATATTGATGGTTTTGAATTTAAATATTGTAGATTTAACTATTGCTATTACATCATGAAATAAATAATATTTTATATAAAATATATTTTACTGTTCAATTAAACTATTTAAAATTTCATCACGTATAAAATACATCCAACAAGGACTACAGTTTCCTTAGTTTCTTAAGCGCGTAACAACATCAGGTAAAATATCATCAGGAACAAAATTAAGATTGCGATCAAATTCTGCAAATATTACATCATCAAGCAACCCCCTTCTAATTTTTCAAATAAAACACAATTAAAAATAAAAATAAAATTTAATTTTTTTTTAACTAGGTTTAGAACCTGGTTCAATATATGTAGTTTTGAACCGGACTCAATCCGGCCAAATAGTAAAAAATGATTTTACTATTTACATGAACAGTGAAATTTCACTTTTCACTTTCTGCAAGATGCGGGGAAGCAACTCTCAGCTGCTTTTAGCTTAAATAAATCTTGTATGGGTTTCATGTAAACAGTAAAATATATTTTAGCTTTACCAAACATTCAATCATGTACGGTTTATTTTAAAAATAAAAGCGGTCGCGTACGACAATTCCAACACCACTGATAAAGGCAATATTCGATGGCATGATGACCCTTCACGTGCCCGTGTACTAATATTATATTTAAAAAAAATCACCATGAAAAAACCATTATATTGTTGATATGTCTCCAAGGACATAAAATTAATTTAACTATTTAAAAAAAAAAAGACAAAAAGCTGTTACATTTTGGCAGGTGGCCGCTTGATGAAGATTGTACAAATAAATCATATTATTTTATTTAGCTGCCACTAAGGTCATCGTGTTTCACTGGCTTTTCTCCGGGGATGGATCCTGTCTCTTGGTTTTTATTTGTTCCTCCTAACTCCTTCAGCCATATGTCCGGTTGGAGATTTTGGTATTGAGATAGTTTTTGTAATTAAAATTAAAAAAAAATTATTTTATAAAAAATATTTTTAATTAAATTTGGTTTAATATTTATATATATTTGGTTAAAATTGTGATTAAATTTGAAGTTAAACAAAAAATAGTTTAATGTGTTTAGTTAAAAGAATGTTTTTCAAATTAAGGTTATAAAATAATTTAAAAATATATATATTAATATTGATGGTTTTGAATTTAAATATTGTAGATTTAACTATTGCTATTATATCATGAAATAAATAATACTTTATATAAAATATTTTTTACTGTTCAATTAAACTATTTATAATTCCATCACGTATGAAATACATCCAACAAGGACTGCAGTTTCCTTAGTTTCTTAAGCGCGCAACAACATCAGGTAAAATATAATTAGGAAAAAAATTAGGATTGCGATCAAATTCTGCAAATGCTATATTATCAATAAAACACAATTAAAAATAAAAAATAAAATTTAATTTTTTTTACTGGGTCGGACCTGATTCAATGCATTTAGTTTTGGACCAAACCCGGTCCGGTCGGAATCATACACCACTGTTCACGTTCATAGTGGAGTTGAACTCCACTGTGAACGTTCAGTGAAGAGTTTCACTCTTCACTGAATGCATCATCCGCAGGTTTGCAAAAAGCAGCTGAGAGCTGGTTTCCCCAAACCTGTGTTTTTTGTCAAATATATATGGGTCCTCCATACACAGTAAACTGTGTTTTGAAGGAACCAAACAGATTGCGCCTGCGTTTGGCTTCAAACACAAACACAACCTCTTAAACAAACAGCTAATAATGGCCCTATTCTATTGTGCTAGTTTAAGCTCTTAACTTTATGTTTTGTCTGCAGAGTGCTATTTTACATGCCATTATTTGTGTGGAAAAAACTATATTCTATGCTCATTAACCAATAATTCTGCATCATAGAAGGGTTACCTATCTATAGTTTTTGAGACATTAATAGGTGAGCTTAAAAACATCTTAAACTAAAGAGTTGAGAAAAACTGTAAATTAATCCTTGTACGTTAAGAAAAAAAAAAACTAATTCTTGTAATATTAAAATTAAATAAACAATCTCTTAACTAGAATTGTCATTAAGAGTTATCATTTTCAGTTCGGTTTGGTTTTTATAAAAAAATAACCAAACTGAATTTAAAAAAACCGAAACTGGTTCAAACCAACCAGTTTCAATTAGGTTCTGTTCAGTTTTTTAAGGACAAAAACCGGTTCAAACCGGTTTGGCTCGGTTTTTTCCGGTTTGACTATGTTTTTTCAGTTTTGGTTCAATTTGGCTTGGTTTTTTCAGTTTTGACTCGGTTTGACCTGGTTTTTTCAGTTTTGGCTCGGTTTGGGTTCGGTTCGGTTCAGATTTTTTGGTTTCAGACTTATAAAATTGAAACCAAACTGAACCGGTCAGTTTTTTCAAAATTTTAATCGGTTTAATCAGTTTTTTTCACGGTTCAGTTTTTTCAGTTTAATCAGTTTTTTGATTTTTTTACTCACCCCTAATTATCATGCTTAATTTAATATTAGTTTATTTCAAATATATTTTTCTTTTATCTCAAACTTTCCATCATATCTACTAGGTTTTAACCTTTTGTATTAAAAAAATCAAAATAAAATGAAAAAGAATATGGAATGGACGAAAAAGAGTAAATTATATATGAATATAAGAGCATAGGGATTGAATAATATTTTATTAAAAAAAAGGACTAAGTTATAATTAACTCTAGCATATCAATTAGTACTTTTTCCCCCCTTTCTCTCTTAAGTTATTCGCATTTTCCTAATATATTTGTATTTAATTTAAGTTTTAGTTTTAGTATTTTTTATTTCATCATCTTTGATATGCTAATATAAAAAAAAAATTGCATATATATTAAATTTTATTTTTTTATTAGAAATTTGAATTTTTTTATTTTTTATTTTAAATTAATTTTTTTTATTAATATATTACTCAATTTTCAAAAACTTAATTCTATCTGATAGTTAACTTTTCACCTGCATGAAACATTACTCTTAAATAACCGTGGGAAATCAACTGGGTCGAGTCCTTCAAGCCCATCCCTGGCTACAAATCACCAGGCTCATGGCCATAATCTCAGAATGGCAAAACTGAGTAGCCAGTGGATGAATCCTTGAAGAGCACAAAAATCCGAACAAAAACATCGACACTTGTAGTGGATGAATGGGAATATATCTACATCAACAATGGTGTCGCCTTTTATGGGAGAAAAAGGAAGTTTCATGAGATTTAAAACATTTAAAATGCGTTGGACGAGGCTTTAGCAGAGTTTATCCTAATCTGATAATTATATCCTTGGCTGAAAGGAGTTTGACTTTGTGCAGTCGGCTCTCTCCTTTTTACAACTTTCCTACTAGTTCCCGTCGGATTGTATAGAGCTAAAATTTTAAACGTGTTTCTAAAAAAAAAAATTTTAAAAATAGTTTTTTATTTTACTTTAAATTAATATTTATTTAATATTTTTAGATTATTTTGATATCCTGATGTCAAAAATAATTTTTTAAAAAATAAAAAATATTATTTTAATATATTTTAAAATAAAAAACACTTTAAAAAACTATCGCTTCCAAACAGATTCAAGAATCTTCATCGGCAGTTTTTCTTCCACTTGGTAAGATTTGATTTAAAATCTTATCCAGACCCACGAATCCTTTACCATGTTCACACATTTTCTTGGACTTGGTCAGATTTGTTAGAATTTGGACTCGTATGTTAAATTCCTGGCTCCGAAGAAAAGAAATGAGACTGTCGCAGGAGAGGGGCAAAGAGTAATTGGCAACGGTAGTTGATTTTTCAAATCAAATCTTGCTTTTTAATCTTAATATAAGTGTTTGGATCAGTGCATAATTTAATTAATTTTAATTTTGTTTTTTTAGATTAATATAAATATTCGGATTAGAGTTTGTATATAGTTCAACTAATTTTAATCTTGTTTTTTAGATTCATTTAAGTGTTCAGATTAATGTATATTTTAACTAATTTTATAAATTTGAAAGTTAATAATTATAAGTATAAAATATTTAAAGAGTAAACCTGATTAATTAAATGATTATATCAAATCCTTTTTGAGTTATGGAGCCAAGCATAAGACTTCTGCTCCTCGTCAACAGCATTTACAAAGTACACAACGTGGCAAGCCAATAAACTCAGATATTGTAGAATCCAATGCGGTCAAAGTCTGAATCTGTTGACTATAGAGAGAAAAGGGGACAACCTTCCACTGTCCCCATCGTCCTCCATAATCACTTCTTCAGAGAATCTTCGTAGGATCTTTCTCATTTGTTTCTTCACAATTCACAAACATCGCCTTATAACTAATCGTAATATTCATATTATTTTCTTGTTTCATTCTTGACATCAAATCAACTTGTACTCACACTTTTTAATTCATGTTTGTATATATTAAGAATTCTTATATCATATTAAATTGATATTTTTTAATTATATCAATGTATTAATATTAAAAAAATTTAAAATAGTTTTTAAAAATATTATTTCTAAACATTTTTAGATATGTTTTATGATGTTAGTGTGGCATAAAACAATCATGAAATTTAGTTGTTATTTATTTATACAAAAATAATTTGGTTCTATTTCTTTTGAAAAATAGAGATTCGGAAGCAAATAGACAAGAAGACAACCATCTACGGTTTTTTTTAATGTGTGTCTTTTAAAATATTTTAGCCTAAGGAATTCTTTCACTTTCATTTTTGATCCTTTTAGTTTGAAAATTTAACATTTTGCTGGTAAATTTCATTTTGTTAACATTTGAGTTTCTAAGTTTGAGAGAGAAAAAAATAGATTCACTGAAAAATAACAGATGAGAGAGAAGATATTCTGTTGGCAAGAGTTCGTCGTAAAAAAAAAATTAGTTGTCAAAGTATTTATCTTGATAAAAAAAAAATGTCATTGAGATGTTTTTGAGTTTTCATGTTTCTAGAAAAAATAAATTGAGATTGAGAGATATCTTTTCAGTTTAATTTTATGTTTTTGAATTGATTTTAGAGCTTGAGAAAATAGTTTATTAGAGTTATAAAAGTGTTGTTTATATGTTTTTAGGTGAAATGGGTTAAAAATTGATTTTTTAGGGCCAAATAACCCTAACATGATTTTTCAGCTACCTCTCTAGTGAACAATATTTGAGCTAGAAGACGACGATTCTTTACCACTATAGATGACACATCATCAACTTTTTATTTTTCAAGAAAAAAATTACGCAGACAACAAGCCATATGCCCAGTTCAAAAATAAAAAAAAAGGTTAGGTGTGTGGACCTCACCTAATAGGCCTATGCATCTAGCCTTATTTTTAATGAGCTAGGCATGCTGGGACATCTAAGTCCGCACCTCTAGCCTTTTTAAAATTTTTTTTCAATGTTTTCCATCCAATTTAATTTTTATTTATTTAAAATTAAATAATTAAAAATATATTATATATATTATTTGAATATATTTTTAAATTTATTAAGGATATATTTGAGATATTATTTTATTAAATACCATTCAAATTTTACTTTGTTTTTTTTAATAAAATTATAGTTATATTTTACAATATTAGCAAGCGTTCTTTTTGTACAATCCATCATTATGATTTTATTTTTTATTTTTTAAAAAATTAAGGTGGTTGATTTCTTGCGTGCATTTATCTTTGTTATCATATAATTAAACAAAAGTTAGTTTTGAAAAAACAATGTTATTGATATAAGATATCGTTTAAATATTTAAAAAACAAATAATGGTATCTTGATTGTTTTTAAGTCTAATAGGGTCTTGGTCGGTTGTCCACGTTGCCTTTCAACTTGCCAAGTCGACTAAATTATATTGAGTGAACCCTTCACACAGGGACAAATCTAGTATGTGGGCACTTTCCCATACAGTAAAAAAAATCAAATAAAATATATATCATACCCACACCACTTAAACCAAAAGTCCACACATGGCTGTCATTCTACGCTATGTAGATGTGAAAGGATGCGTTATTGAATGCTTTCCAGGAAATAAAAACATAACCGCTCTATCACTTAAGGAGGCAATTGAGGCATTGTTTGCCAAACATGGGCTAAGTATATCACATCTATGTGGACAAGGCTATGATGGAGCTAGTAACCTGCAAAAAGGATTTAATGGCTTAAAAGGTTGGATGATGAAGGAGAATCCATTTGCATATTATATTCATTATTTTTTCCATCAATTGTAACTAGCATTTATTGGTGTGGCAAAACACCATGCTCATATTGCTTTGTTATTCAATGTCGTTTCTAGTTTCACAAATGTTGTGGGAGCGCTTATTGTTGGGTTTCTGGGTTTTCATGCTTTCTAAGTTTAGTGTTCATATGTCGAAGATTGTTGTAAGTCCTTGATTTACTTTTTTGTTTTATCATTTATTGGTTCTTATGTATGCGTGCATGCTTGTTGATCATTAATCCAGGGTCTTAGTGTCTTTAAAATATAGAAATCATGACATTTGATCTTCGGCTATTTATATATTTTTTTTCATAAAATCAATTAATCATGATGATTGGGTGTTAATTGTGATGATCTAACCTCAAATTCTTATTTGAATAATGTTTTAATTTAACATAATCTGGTCTAAACTAAAATTCACATTTCTGGGTTCTTCATATTGTTCTCCACTATTTTTGATAAGATTCAATAAAAGAAAAACCTCGTTTGATTTTTAAATTTTTGTTTCTATTTCTAGACTGTGTTTTTAGGCTTGGGCCAGAAAGCCTAACTCACGTGGTTGTGTTGTGTTTATTAGCTTAAGACCCAATATTAAATATACTTTCTTTTCTTTAAAATTTTAGAAAAATAATAATAATAATAAATTCTTATCAAAAAATACAAAAATATGTTTATATCTATGTGTGTATGACCAACTTCTAAAAAACTTTCATGCATGTTTTTTATAAAAAAATAAAAAAATTACATCTTTATCATACTTTGAAAAAATTCAAAAACTAATGGATATCATAACAAATTTGTGATTATCCATTAGAATTTGACTAAAATCTCAAAAACACCACAAAAATCATTTTGTTTAATTATTTTTTTGGGATATGGATTTTACGTTTTTTTAGGGTGCTTTATAATGGTTAGATTTTGGCCTGATAAAAAAAGAATCTCCTTACTAAGGAGAACCTTCTTAAATGTTCAACAAACCAACTAATAGAAACATTACCTTAAAAAAAAAAAATCAATCAATCAATAATGCAACTTACCTTAGGTAGGGTACACTAGGGTTGATGTGTTTTCTCTATGCATAACTAGTTCTCTTACCTAAACTCTCACAGACCATTAGGTTTTCTATTAACCATGATACTAGATGACGATTTCTGAACCCTTCAAATTATATTTTTTATGATTTATCTCAACACATCAAAAATCCCCCTCAATCTAGAAGCCAAAATTATCATTTAATATTATGCATGCCACGACATTACAAGTAAATGCTATAAACAGTTGGAGATAACCATCTTAAACGAAAGGTCAATGAATGAAAATCATCATCATATAGGTTCATAAATGAAAAAGAAGGTTTTGTTATGAATACACTTTGTATATGATTAAAATACAAAAGAGGAATATACTAGGTGATGTGCAAGAAAGAAACACGTTAAAATTAAAAAGATTATATATATATATATATGTGTGTGTGTGTGTGTGTGTGTGGGGTTTTATTTTTCATAAGAGTGGTTTTGTTATATATTCTAAACTACTTGTAAATGTACGATATGTTATAGTTAAAGGTGTCTTTTTTTTAAGAGTTTAGGGTTTTTAGGTAATATCATTTTTCTAGAAAATCTATTATTTTTTATAGTGAGGAGTTGAGGATTTTATAAAGGATATGGTGCGTTGGGAATTAATTACAAGTTTTGCAATTTGATTATAGGATAAATATGTATTTTGTAGAATCATAAACATTATGCATAAAATAGCTAAAGCTTTGTTATATAAAATGATTTAATTGGTTGATGTGCTAAAAGAACACATTTAAGAACATGGTTGATATTTTTTTAATGAATAATATCACTTGTCATGTCATTGGTAATTGATTAATTTTAATATTAGTAAGATGAGGAATATTCCTTTATTAAAAAATAAAAGAGTATGAGGGGAAATTGTTTATATAAAAAACAAACATTTATATGTCAACAAATAACAATAGTAATTGTTCATGTTTAAAAAGGAAAAAGAGGCCAAAATCAATTGTGAACAATAATTGACTAAACTTAAAAGGTTCTAACTAATAAAAAGCACTAGAAGCAGTTGGCTTGGTGACTTAGTGTGTGTTTGGTATTGCGGTAACTGTTGTGGTTTGAAAAAAATTATTTTATAAAAAGTACTTTTAATTGAGGTTGGTTTGAAAAAATAGGTGTTTGGGTAAAACTATGGTTGAAATTGAGGTTGGTTTGAAAAAATAGGTGTTTGGGTAAAACTATGGTTGAAATTGAGGTTAAAAAAAAGTAGTTTAATGTGTTTGGTTAATAATGCTTTTGAAATTGAGGTTATAAAATAATTTTAAAAAATATATATTAATATTGATAGTTTTTAATTTAAATATTGTAGATTTAACTTTTGTTATTACATCATGAAATAAACAATACTTTATATAAAATATTTTTTATTGTTCCATTAAAATATCTACAATTCCATCACGTATGAAATACATCCGACAAGGACTACAGTTTTTTTGATTTTTTAAGTGCGCAATAACATCAGGTAAAATATAATCAAGAACGAAATTGGGATTGCGATCAAATTCTGCAAATGCTACTTTATCAAGCGATCTCTGTCTAATTTATGTAGTGTCATTAAACAAATTTAAACACTAGTTTTTCAAATAAAAAACAATTAAAAAATTAAAAATAATTTTTATTTTACTGGGTTGGACCTGGTTCAATGTATTTTAAGCTTTGAGCCGGAACCGGTTTGGCTGGAACCGGTCCGACCGGAACTGTATGCATGTTACACTTACAATGTACGCAAGTTACACTGTTCATGCTGTTCATGCTAATTAATTAGCATGCAGTGCGTAAATATATTGCCCATTGTTTACTATTGAAACAAAAGCGACCGGATCTTTGCTCGCGACATCGAGTTTGCAACGCAGTAAAAGGTGGGACCCATGAACAGTTAACAATGTTTTTTTTTCTGTAACCAAACATATGTTTGGTGTGTTTTATTTCAGCCGCAGTCGTGTAGATAAACGGAGCCTTAAAAGTCACGATAAACAAAAATAAAGCATCCTTATAAATTAAATTGATCAAGTGGTTCAGCTTAGATAGGATTCTTGTAATTATAAGGAAATGAGAAGTTTAGTTTGTATTATGATTTAATATATATGCCTCCTTATCTAATATAGATTATCTATATAGAATTAAAATTAAATGTTTAGATAAAATTTAAATATTCTACTAATATAAACAGGTCATCCTATAGTGAGAAAAGAAGATCAGCCTCATATATATGCAATTTATTTTCTTCAATTCAATTTATTTTTTCATTTTTTGCCTTTACTTACGACTTTATTTATCTATCTTTCTAACAATTCCTCTTCCTCTTTCCCTATTATTTTTCTAGTGTGATGCCACTTACAATATATATATATATATATATATATATATATATATATATATATATATATGGACACACATTTTTTATAAGGTTTAAAATCTTAAAACACTAATATTCTATTCGATTTTACAAGGATGTTACCTATCCTCATTCAAGATTTAGTTCGTTTTCTTTGTTGAAAGGAAAAAAATCTCTATTGAAAGAAAAAAACAAAAAATATAGAGCTTAATTAATAAGAAGATTGATGATTAATTAGTTGATTAGCAATGATGAATAGCACAATTATTATCATATCAACAATTCTTTTAATGAATCTCAACCAATAATTATGATAATATAACTGAAATTTGGCCTAAATATCATCAAAAACCTATCGTTTCTAAATATTGTGCACAGAAAATCGATTTTCCCTTTAGAATGACTCACTATCGTTTCTTTATATGCTCTTTTTGTTTAATTTTTGTTCCGAATTATCTCAAGATTGCTTTTTTTGAGTTTTTCTATTTGCCACTTTGGTGTTTTTTTTTCTAGGTTTTATTTTGTTAAATGAGTTGTGAAGATAATCTGACATTATTGCATAGAATTTTGAGATTGGGACGTGGGTATAATTCAAATTGAGGATGAAACCACGACATGCTCATATGGGTTTTGAAAATTTCTGTGAATTATAACTATATATTATAAAAGTGATATGCTCATATGGGTTTTGAAAATTTCTGTGAATTATGACTATATATTATCAAAGTGATATGCTCATATGGGTTTTGAAAATTTCTGTGAATTATGACTATATATTATCAAAGTGATATGCTCATATGGGTTTTGAAAATTTCGGTGAATTATGACTATATATTATCAAAGTGATATGCTCATATGGGTTTTGAAAATTTCTGTGAATTATGACTATATATTATCAAAGTCATATGATAGTAAGGACAAAAAGCAAAGAAACAAAACCGTGATATAATAGCACGTAATAATTGTTAAAGATTTTATATAAAAATTATTTTTGAAATTTCATATAATAATTTATATTTTGAGGTTGATATAACCACATGATATCTTACTCAAAATATTAAAAACGAAACAGGGTCATTTGTTATATTTAAATAAAATTTTGGGCACAAAATAACAAAATAATAGTAGTTCCTTAAAATTTTAAGTGTAAAAGAATCTTTGGAGATGGTGAAATCTGACCATAACAATTTCGGATTTAACTATTTAGATACTATTTGGAAACGCGGTTAATTTAATTTATTTTTTGTTAAAAAGTAATTTTTTTTTGTATTTTGGACCGTTTTGATGCGTTGGTCTCAAAAATAATTTTTTAAAAAAATAAAAAACATCATTTGATACATTTCGGCATGAAAAATATTTTGAAAAGCAACTACAACCACACTCCCAAACATCATTTTGTAGGCCAACGCAACATATGTAATGTTGTGATTGAGATCTAGAAAAATTTAAACTTAACTAAAACAAAAATTAGATAATAAAGAATTATTTTATATTATTATTAAATTTAGTTTATCAAATCAATTTTGAAATTTTTCGATTTGATTCCTTATCTAACTTAGATTTAAAATAAAATTATTTAGTAGTTATTCTAATATGATTTAGTTAACTTGGCTGGTTTAAAAGCAACATAATCGATCGATAAAAAAAATATACTGATGATGAAATTGAGAAAAAAAAGATGAAAATAAAAAAACATATTTTGATCGAACTTATTATCTACTCCAGGTTTTAAATTAAATCATGTGAGAGTTGCTCTAATATAATCCAGTCAATTTGATTGATTCAAAAACAATCCGATTACCAAGTAAAAAAAATTTGAGAATGAAATTTAGAAAAAAATAATGAAATTGAAAGAAAAAATCATTTTAAAATAACTTTTTATTTAACTCAATTTTAAAATTAAATTATATGAAAATTGCTTAAACGTGATTCATTCTATTTACTTATTATAAGACAACCTGAATAATTGTTCTTCAAAGCATGATAATGAAATTAAAAGAAAAAAAATGCAATTAAAATAATAATAAAAAAAGAGTTTAATTTTATCGAATTAAATTTTAGAATAGGAAGAAAAAAGTTCAAAAATTAAAAAAGAAAAAAAAGTAAAGGTGCTTCCCGCCACAATGTTTTGGTAATGTGACGAGAGATAAAGAGATCTCGTGGTAACTAAAGTAAGAAGGGTTACACAGTAAACTAACTCGAGTGTTAATTGACAGACAATGAAACTTATGAATAAGAGAAGGACACGTAATAGAAGATAAAGATGGAGAGGGGTTCCACGCGTAACTCGTAACCAGACTGTTGGACTGGAGGCTGGCCTTTAAACACGTGTGCATACTGTCCCTGAATTGAAACAGACATGAGGGAAAAAAAAAAAAGTATAAAAGGATCTTTCTTTTGAGGGATCCGAAAGAATATAATGGTTATTTTTTAAATAATTTTTTATATTAAAAAATATATATTAGTGATATTTTTTTATTTTTTAAAATATATATATATATTTTTTTAAAATGTATGTCAATAATAAAAATATATGTGTTTTTTTATTTTTTATAAATTATATTAAATTTTAACAAAAAAATAAAAAATAAAATTTTTAAAATTATTTAAAAACATAACGCATTCTACGTCTTAAACCTCAGCCACCTTCTTGATTAGAGGTCCCACCTTCCTTGATTCACATCTCCTTGCATGACCAGTCAACAAAGGACAATCTTTTTACTCCCACGAGTCTTTTTTCTATAACTCATTCATGCACATGTTGATAAGAACATGTTCTCTCGTGACATGAAAATAATTTTTTAGTGTTGCAAGTTGTTAATTAGTTACATTATTTATGTAAATATCTATTTATTAATAATAAAAAATTAATTTATTTTTAATATTTATATAATATTAGATTAATGAATTTAATATTTAATTTATAAATTTAAAGTAAATATAAAATCTTTGTGAGAAAAAAATTTGGAGGAAATTATAAAATTATTATAATTATAAGATTCTTATTGCGTCAAAATATTATTTCTAAAATATTCCTAGTCAATGCTATCTTAAATACTAGAGATTTATTAGAGTCGTATAAACTGATACATATTATGTTTTTTCATTTATAAAAAGAAGCAATTATTCTCACAAGTTTAGGTATAAGAAATATTTAGAAATAGGTGTTTGTCATAAGACATATACACTAAATTGACCCTATAGAAAAATCATATATATCTATGAAAAAGCTCACGTAATAGTTGTATAAGTGATCCTTAGACTCAAGATCACCAAGTTATTTTATATAGAGAGTTTTATGCTTTGAACTTGTTACATGTTATCTTAATTGAGGTAACAAAGGGGCAGACATTAGATATAACATGAACTATATGAAGGTATTTAAGTGATCAATAGAGGATTCATCACCTTAGGTGAATTAGAGAAAATATTCTATCTGTTCTCAACTAATATTGATTGAGAAATCCTTAATTAAGGTGGAATGAGATTTAAAAAGAATTTCAAATCTTATTTAAACGATTAATGATTATTATGTAAAGAACAAACATGATTTAACATGTTAGACATACTCCATGTTTTAATGTTAAATCAGAACATTATTGATAAAAGAATATTAATTACACTGAGAAACTGGTCATTGAAAGGTTAAGTTAAACCACTAATTACTTTTCTAATATTTAAGGGATCATGACACATTGCTAGACGATGCAATTGATCTTCAAAGATAAATTAATCAATTGTTGAATTGATAATAAATTAAATTGTTTAATTTATTTAATTCTATTTAATTAGAATTAGAATTGATATTTGGGCCAACATATTAGGAATCTAACAAATCACACACATTAAGAACCATTAGTTAGAAATTAAATTGGAATGATTTAACTAAGTATGACTTGATTAAAATATATTTTAAAAATTAAGGACTAAAATATAATTAATACAAGGATTATATTTATAGACCTAGAAAATCAAGTAAGGACATGATTGAGTTAATTTCAAAAACTTTCCTGAATTAATATATGGATATTATTCAATAGGCAAATTGATATATTTTTTCAATTTATAAGGTTTTTTAGATTTCTCTATAAATAGCCTTTTATTTTTGTGTGGTCGTTTGTTAGACAGAAAAATTATGTAAGTCATAGAATAGAGAGCTAGCACTCTAGGCATAACAATCTCTCTCTCCTTAATAGGGATATAGGAGATTTCTCGCTAATAGTTCGTGTGGATTACAATTGGAGATTCGAAAATTGGACGACTTGTGGTTTATGACAACCTAACCTTTAAAAAATTATTCAAAGTCGAAGAAGATCAGATCTTCAGGTTTTAAATCCCTAAACAACTATAGATCTGTCTAAAGGGAACCTAAGGACTCCCGAATAATTTTGTTTTATTATTTCTGCTGCGTGTATGAAATTCAGGAACCCAACAGTGGTAGTGGAGCTTTTGTTAAACAATTAGGGTTGTTGATTGTTTGTTTTAATTGGTATTGTGTTAATTGTGAATTAATTTTATGTGCAAAAGATTATTTTTCCCAAAAATTAATTTTTTATCTCATGATTTAAAAATTAAAAAAAATCTTGCTACTATTCCGGTCAAATCATGCTGAATTTTTTACATCTGACTGAAATCCATTATTGAATTTTCAAAATATATTTTTAGATGGTTGCAACAGCTACCAACAATGGCGTCACCACTGAAACCCTCGGTATGATATTGACGATCTTATAAAATTAATTTTCAGTGAATTTTGATTTACTAATCTTGTATTTTACAAAATCGATCATTGGAACTGCATTAGAATATATGGAGCTCGCATGTCTGGAAGCATAAAAAAATGTTCTTTTGCTAATATTATTACCAGTATTCGATATTGGATCTTTCATAGCATTACTATACATTCCCTATTCATTGCAGGTTGGTTATTCGTCAGCATAGGTTTAGCTTATGATGTATTTGAAAGCCCTTATCCAAATGAATATTTTATAGAGAGCCGACAAGGAATTCCCTTAATAACTTGTCGTTTTGTTTCTTTGGAACAACTTGATGAATTTAGTAGATATTTTTAGGTTAGGAGGGCCTAATGACTATAGATCGAACCTATCTAATTTTTACAGTGTGATGGCTTGTTGTTTACGAACTAGCATTTTTTTTGTCAATATCAACAATGCAGTTTATCCAACGATAAGCCTAATTTGAATTAATTATGGAACTATGACACAATTAAACCCGAACAAACAAAATGTTGAATTGTATCGTACCATTTCTACTGAGAGTTATTACGACTTTGTGTACTTGCTGTTTTATTTTCTAATTATTTATTTAATTCATATTTAATTAAAAATTAAAATAGAAAAAAACGGTATTAGAATAATAAATAAGAGCAAAAATTCTCTTATCTTATTGAAAGGATATCATCACATAATTATCTATAACTGTGCATGTCTCTAGCAGGACCATTTGATTAAATATGGAGGGAAGTGGGATAAATGACCGATACTACTAGAAGGATTCCTCTTTGGATAATAGGTATTGTAACTGGTATTTCTATGATCAATTTAATATGTATTTTCTTTTATGGCTCGTATTCTGACTTGGGTTCATCCCTATAGTAATAAGATGAACTAAGTTGTAGACATGAAAGCGTAAGAACTCAACGACATCCCCGTCGAATTAGATAGAAAAAAAGGGGGCATTGCTAAGTTCTTAACAATCATAACATTTTATTTGTATAAATGACAAAAAAAAATTCCATTTTATGGATTACATTCTTCTAATATTTTAAATATTTAAAAAAATTTCATTACACTTTTTTCTAAGTGGTGTTTGTAAAAAAGTAACTTCATTAATTTATTCAGGATATTTTTTCCTCAATAGTATCTTATCCATCAATATTGTTAGAAGAAAAAAGGAATTGCTTAATTTTCTTTTCCTGGATCTCTCTCTCTCTGTCACACACACACACACACACACATGTTTTTTTGTTGATCCAATATCATGCCAATTTTTCTATACTAATTAAACCTTACTCTATTTATTATTTTATTTGTTTTGGTATCTAAAAAAAATTTATAAGTTCATTGAAGAAGTTCCATTAGCTCAAAAAAATTTCCTTTCTTTTTTGTTATTTTTTATCTAAAAAATTGAATTTATATGTATAATTTATACGTATAAAAAAAATAGTTTACAATAAACTTGGAAAAATTAGAAATGAAGAATAGAAATCTTTGATAAATATTATTAAGAATCATTATTATTTCAACACAAGCAAAGGGAGGTGGAAAATTCCCTTCCTTGTGTCAAAGACTAAAAAGACAGATAGAAAAATATCCTTTATAATATTTTGTTTCCTTCATTTAACCTTTTCTTTTCCACTTAGTTATCTTATGCTTGGTCTCAGTATTTAGTTGAATTTGATTCTATAAGAATAGAAAAAAGCTATAGATACATTGTATCACAGCTAAATCTGTGAATGGTGACATAATCGCACCACTCTAATTTAGATTTGAAAAGAGAGGATAAAGTCAAATAGTCTTTTTATCAATATAGATACTAAATATAAAAATGTGGTACAAGTAATTCCTCTAATTTGATATAAAAAAATATAAACAAAAGCCAAACAAAAGTCTTTTCATAATTTTTTTTTATCATATAGAATTTTAACAAAAATTGTGTTCTTTTTAAGAAATTAAGAAAATATAAGAACTTGATGTTAATAAATTCGCAATCTAGAAATTCATTTAGGACAATTAACCTTTTTAAATTGTTTATTTTTAAGAACAAAAAAGATTTATGTCAAAATAACAGATGCCAAGAAGAACAAAAGGCCTTGGACACGTAACGAGTCTTGAAGTACTATTTTTGCCTCTCCCTAATCAAATCTGCCCATATTAGGATTACTTGTTAATGGTTGATCGAGTTTGATGGATTCACCTTCTGAAATAAGAAGTTCTAGTCCTAAGTAATACTATCAATCACTTGACGCCCTTTTTGGCCATTTGTTATAGTTATTTCATACCCTTCCTTTCTTGTATTATGATTTTGCTTATTATACCCATTGTTGTAGCATTATAAATTGTATTATTACTCTTGCTCTTTTCGGGATAAATTAGACCCCCTCTCCTATTTCCGCCTACATAAATGGGATATTTTTAGAAGAGAGCATCCTTCTTAGCAACAGGGTCCAAGGAAAGAATAGAAAAAATGATGTCACTATATTTTTTACTAGGAATGAGACCTATCATTAGAATATTTTTTTTAGCAGGTCAATAACTCTGAAATGAGAGATTACCTATCTTTTCTTTCATCTCTAGCGAAATATGATCAGGAGGGGCTAACTCAAACCCCTCAGGTAAAATAAGAGCGGCCCCCACTTTCAAAGCTCCTTTTTCACCATTAGCAAGAACTTGTTTTAGCTGCATATCATAAGGAATCCAAACAACTGCTTCAAATACAATATCAAGAAGTACTGTTTGTGGAACCTTAATACCCACGTGCTTATTAGCTAAATGAGAATTCATGCATACAATACGACCAATTGCTTCGTGTGGATTTTTATAACTCTGCTGTGCAAAAATGGGATATGCATTTGAAATGTATGCCTCAGTTATTAAATATATCATGAACGATACAGAAATGGAGCGAGTAATCTTTTTCTTTATCTAAGAGAGGGTCTTTCTAGTTTGCATGATCCATTCGTTGATCTAGAAAATTTCTACAATAAAATTAGATGGGTTGCTAGGATAGTTCCTTATCTATGATGTTGTTAGTTACTGAATTTTTTTTACTAAAATATAGGAGGAATCTGATTCTCTTGGATGTATAGAACAAATAAGTGTATAAAAAAAGTAAAATTTTGAATGTTTTATTTTACTTATGGACAAAATAAAAAACATTTTAATTGGATTAATGGATCATTTTTTAGTCATTCATTGAATAATAAATCACTACAAGTGATGGAGATACACGATTTAAATAAAAAAAAATTCAATATTTAAAAATTATATAAAAATGACTGGAAAGGTGGAAACAAGTCCAGATATAATTTGATCATTATGAGAAATCCAAAATCCTTGTAGAAAGAGCTAATCATTAGTTCCCAACTATGAGGTGAATGGAATCTTATACATAAGACGATTAATAAAAGAATAAAAAGGATTTTTATTGTATCACTTAAGTTATATATGAATTCTTGAACCCAAGAATTAAGAATATAACGTTCTTTATTAACTAAAAAAGATTAACCATTTTGTCAAGAAGTACAAAATTGTATCTATATGATTTCTGTTGTGCATCTTGATCAATTGGATCTTTTCTTTATGGATTTCGATACGAAATGTTTGTAAAAGTATTTCAGGATATTCCTTTATCATTTTGTCCAACAGGAAAAGTTCCTCAAATTTTATTAATTTTTCTAAAACACTCTTTTCTTAATATCATTTAAAAAAGTTTCAGATTTACTAGTATTCCAGGATCCCAAACTTTTATTAAATGAAAAAGAGACCCACCAGGAGAAAAATACTATAGATGTAAGATATAGAAAGGGAATGAATGCTTTTCTTCTTCTTTTTTTTTCCATTTTTGCATATACGAATTTTTTATGAATCCGCTTCATTCATCAACTTTATATGATCTAATATTTCTATCAAGCATAAGTCCTATTCTAATATTAGAATTTAGAATAAAAAGCTTTGAACCTGCAAATATATTCCATCTTTTTTATTATTCCTTGAATTTTGTGAATTTACATACGCATAAAAAATAGCTGGCGGATAAAAAAAAGTTTTGTTTTTAAGTTTTTATGTTATATATATATATATATATAATACACGTCTTTTTCGGTTCATTAGTTTTATGAATAAATTTCAGTTAAATTATGTTATAGAAAGAAAACAAAGAGGATTTTTGGTTTTTTACCTCTTGCTAAGAAAAGAGCTTTGATTTATTTCAAAATACTTCGAATTGGTACATGCAAAAAATAGGCCAATTCTGCTGCTTTTTGCTCAATTTCTCGTGAAGTCAAATTCTCATTAGTATGAGTCAAAGGAATTGCCCCCTGGCCTCTGCTTTCTATATAAAGGACACGTCGAGCATAAAAACCCTCTTTAACTTCTATTCTGATAGATTAAATATCTCTCATAAAGAGTCGGAGTATGATGCGACAATTTTTTCCTATAAATTGCCAATGAAAAATACATATTATTTCGTTCTTTTCTATCAAATCAATCATAACCATTTCCTACATTCCACAATATCGTGCAACACAAATAAGAGTTAATAAACAAACCAACACGCCCATAAAAAGACATCACAATCCCTTGTGGAAAAAAAAAAGGATTTGCTGAAAAGGGAATAAAGATATCAAATTTCTGTCAAGATAACTTGAAATTTCAATCAATAAAAACCCCAATGAACCTAAAAAAGTATAATAGCCTAATATGAATTATTTATTTTTTGAGACCCCACTATAAGTTCTATCCATATATGTTCTACTCGCCAACTCATACTAGATCTAGTTGCATTTTATTAGAAGTGGGGAATCGGCCAAAACAAATTTTACTTTATGTTTTTTTGTTTCCAGATGAACTTTCATCAACTTGCATTATTCTGTTGAGAATCTTTCAAAGCAATTCATTAGATCTAAAAGTAAAATAATCAGAGCCCCCTCATATTATCCCTTATCCATACATATATAGGTTTTGCATTTATTTCAAATATCTGCCTGAATCGTGACTTATTTTCAAATAGCTTATTTACTCATATATCATATTTATGTTTATACCTGTCCTTTCTTTTCTGTTTGAAAGAAGCCACAAGTTATACCATATTATATTGAATAGATATCTGTATTATTATCCAAGTCTAAGTCTTGAAAAAAATAGATGAAATTTGCTCCCATCAAATTTAAAAAATCTTGTTTTTTTTAACATGAAGAGATAAAGAAGCCATTGTGATTTCCAAAAATACTAAGCCCACTAAAGGCACAAAATAAAAGGTAAGTTGTTGAGAATTGTCATAGAATAGGCACCTTGATTTAAAAATTGTATGTATTATTTATTTATTATTATATTAATCTTTTTACCTATTATCACTATATTATATTGTTAGAAAGATATATTAAACAGAAAGATCATTTAAAATTATTAGAATTCCTATATAATGATACTATATATATATCTAAAGGAGTATATATAATAAAGCACAAGGAATATAGAACTGTCACTTTTACCTTTAAGCTTTGTTTAGGGTTTTCAAGGGTAGAATTATGATTCTACTATAATTTATATCTAATTAACCTTAGGTATATTTGAGGTTGAAATTATGATTTTACCCTTCCATATATAAAATAATGATTTTATATGAAAATTATAAATTAAATTAATTATAAAATTAATTTCGCTAATTAGATTATGATTGAATTAAAATGTTTAATTCAAACTTTTTTAGTTTTGTCATATCCTGATAGGATTAAGATTTAATTAAATGGTTTAATTATATAATATGTAGAAAAATAGTTTTTATAAAATAATGAGTTTTTTAAGCCAGAAAACTTTATTTAATTAATCCTAAAATAGTTTAGGATATTAATAATAATTTTAATGTGATTAATTTTCTTATTAAATTTTGAAAAATATTTTTCATGGAATTTATGTTAAATAAATTTTTTTTTGTTTGGGAAATTATCAAATTAGATTTGTTTGAATATTTCTAAGTGTTATAAATATTATTTTATAGTATCACACAAAGCCAATAATTAAAATTGAAGCATGCGATGTTATTTATCGTGATATTAAAATGTTTTTATGCATGATGGATAATTATGAACATTAAAGACCAATGTGATTGTGTTTTTATTTTATGGTTTAAAGATTGTAATTTTTATTAAATAGGGTTTGCGTGTCCTATCTTATCTCTATTTTTCTTCTAGATTGTAAATTATTTTGTCATCTAATTCCTCTAGAATATAATTCAAGGTTTCTTAATTAATTATGTAAATGTTATGTAATTTAGAAATGTAGGAATTTGATAGGAAAATTTTTTATAATCCAAATCGAAGAAAGAAATGGCAATGAAGGCTATAACCGATGTGTTTGCAAAGGACTTATGAAGATTTGCAGCAGCTACCTAAGATTTAATCATCTAATTTCTTTTAATGACTCAAGAGAATTAGCTTAGATATATTCATAATCACCCAATTAGAATGACATGCTATGAGTATATGTTTATACATGTTGAGAATATGAAAAATTGTCTTTTAATTTTATATGTATAAAACCAAAGTTTTATTCATGGATAATTTGTTGAGTCACTCAAGGTTACCATTAATCGAATATGTTTAATGCTATAAAATTAAGTTCTACTTAACTAAGATATATGATTTGGATGAGTCATTCATGATCATATGAGGTTAGAGACATGAGTTAGGCGAAACATATATGATATGTTTAGACAATGAGTTGTCACCTAGAGATGTGATTGATAAACTATGTTATCTATCTAATTGAATATATTTTGATTTGTTGAATCATCCCAGGTCAAATAAATTAAATGGGATCCTAACCAACTAATAAAATCTAAGCAAGATTTCTTGAATTGATAGGGAGGGCTATTAATTTGCAAGAAAATAGTGGAAGATCAAATTAGGATTAAAGACCTTATCTAAATTTGGATTTAAATATGTATGTATGAAATTAATATTCATTTTCTTTACATTAATGGGTTGATAGATATAATGAGTAATAACATATTCTTATGAAGCATATTTGATCCTAACAAACTGACTAGACCAAATTTCTTAGATTGACAACAAAATATGAGAATTGTTCTTAAGTAAAAGAAGAGGTTGTATGTTATAGAAAATCCAATTATGTTGAGGATGCTGAAGAACAAGTTAGGAATGAACATTAGTGTAATGTTAATGACGATGAACAAGCTGCATGTGTGATGTTAGCTAGTATATCACCTGAACGTCAAAGGCAGCATGAGAATATGGATGTCCATACTATGATTATCCATCTCAAAGAATTGTTTGATGAGACTAGTAGGAGTAAAAGGTATGAGACTGAATTAGGTAATTATTTTGTCTTTTTTTTTAATTTTATCATTCAACATTAGGTTTATTGGATATTCGGCTTCATGATTTGTTTTTATTTGCATTATATAAGGTTATCGTGATCTCATGACCCAACATATGGATTGGTAGGCTGACCCAGGTTGACTCGAATCAATCTAATATATTATCGTCTCAATATTTATAAAAACAATATTATCTTCAATATTTATTTTGAATCATACTATGTTTTTACAGGTTATCCATGTTGCCTTTGAAAGTCGAACAAGACACATCGGATCAATCTCCACATGATTAATTTTTTTTACTAGAAAAAAATATTAGCAACGCCTAGACATTTTTATATTGAAATAAAATTGACCCGGTCTACAACATAGTGCATGCTAATAACTAAGTGGGTTGTTCCTTTAGTAACCTTAATAAGAGTTTTTACAACATTTATGAATATATCATCAATTTTCTTAAAGTTGGGCAAACTAAAGAATTTTTTCAGTGTAAGATGAGAGAGGGTTTTTCAGTGAACACCTATATTTTGAAAATAATTGGTTATATTAAGAAATTGGGCCAATTGGATTTTGTCATGGACCATGAAATAATTGTTGACATGATCTTCCAGTCATTGCCCCAAAACATTTCGCAATTTATTGTGAACTATCATATGAACAATTTTAATAAACTTGATTTCTAAATTTTTTATATTTATTAAATTATTATAAAAATAGACATTCATAGAAAAATCAATGAATAAAATTATTTATGAAAAATATATTTTTTTTCATTGAAATTGTCTTTTCATATTCATGTACTTTTTTTTTACATCAAAAATTATTTTTTGTTAACAATATATTTTATTTAAAAAAACAACAAGAATCATTAAAAAAAAAGTTTGGAAAAACTATTAAATAGAAAGGAAAATGCCTATCTTTTTAATAAAAAAAACTAAATTTTCTTATTCATATTTTTTTTTAACTTTTGACAAAAACATGTATTTTTTATGAGGAGTATTTGTTTTAAGAAAAAGCTCTTATGACTGTGAAAGGAATCTTCAACTAAGAAAATTAAAAAAATCATAAAACGATCATCTCTCCATAACTATCTTAAAAAACAAGAATAATAACTTTTCAATAAAAATTATATAAGAAAATTAAAATTACAAAAAAAGAAAACATATATTTTATTCATTCAATATTAATGAGAAATTTATTATAAAAACTCTACATATCAAGCTAATACATAATTATCTATAGAACAATCGATAATATCATCACAAAAAATGCCTTAATGTTCTTAAAACAAATTGCATTTTTTTTTACCAGGAGCATATTTTTTTTGAATAAAAGGCAATGACAATAATAATAAAGGTTTGTTAAAAATTTCAACAATTTGAAATAAGTAAGAAAAATATTTTTTTTTTCAATCTAAACTTCATTTCATTATTATTGCTTCTCTTTATTGTGTTTAACTAAAACATGTTTTTAAAAGTTATAAATTTTATTTTCATTGAATATTCATGAGCATTTGTTTTTGCATATTAGGCACATAATAATTGAAAAGAAATTGTTAACATTCTTATAAAAATTTATAATATTATTTAAAAACTATGGGAAATTGAATAATAATTTAAATATCATGTTAAGAATTTTTTTTACAATGCATTTCAATTAAAAAAAGGAAATCAAATATAGAAATGAGTCAGGTGTTTGGGTCAAAGAGATGGGGTCCACACACTTGGCTCAATAAAATGAAGACCAGGTCCGTGCTCCTAGAGTTTTTTATTTGTTTAAAGGCATAAGACATATCATTTGTTGTTTTATCTTTTTTTTTTTTAAAAGGAAATAAACTAGACAACATGCCATTTTCTTACCCAAATTTTGACCATTAGAGAGGTGGATGGGAAATCGGTTATGGCTTTTTGGACATAAAAAACTATTTTTTAATGTATTTTCACCTAGAAGCACCTAATAAATACCCTTAAAGTCTCAATAAGTTAATCTATCAACTTAACACACTTTTAAATTTGTAAAAAAAAAACATAGAATTAAATTGACAAAAAAGATCCTTTCTCAATTCTGATATACATTTTTTGGTGATATGAAAAATAAAAAACTCTTTAATAGCACTTTTATCGATAAGGGAACATATTGGCACCAAATTAGACCTTTGTTTTCTCGAAACTTGACCAACCGACTGTATTTTATCTCCTTTATTTTTTGGCGACACTCTCTCATTACAAAACCCATAGACTAAAATGAAAAATAAATTAAATGTAGAATTGAAATGTCAAAACCTCAATAAACAAGAATCAAAAATAAAAAAATAAAAAACTTTACGGACTAAGATTTCTAAATCCAATCATCATGAATAATTAAAAAAAAAGAGGTTGTTTTTTGTTTCATTGTTAAATTTGATTGCCCTCAGTTTCAATTTATTTGAAGTAATAAAATTCAAATCTATTTTTTCAAATTTAGCATTACTTTCTTGTCGGGATTTTCTTTTAACATAGAAGAGCTTCATATCAAGCTAAATGAACCAAATATCCAAGCTCAAATTATAGTTAACACAGTGTGAAAAGATGAAAACATAGGACGAGTAAATGTTAAACAACAAGCATGGGGAAAAATAGATAGGTTTAAGTTGTCTCAACACTTAAGAGAGATAAGGCTATAAATTAGATGAATATGGAAAAATATATAGGGTTAAATTGTCCCAACATCTAAGAGAGTTGGGGTTATAATTGGATGAATAGCTAGGTTTATATACAATCATTCACATATAAGAGATATGTTGCTTCCAATTCCTAGAGGTATAACAATAACTCATTAAAAATAATTTTTTACGGAAGACAACCAATTTATAAGTGATTACACCACTAAATTAACTAATCAATATAATGATGGTACAATAAATCCTTTTATAAAGATAAGCTTGTTTGATTCATCATTGACCAAAACAACATTCCATTAGTTCTTTTTGTTGCCATCTATCTCTATCAATAATTAGAAAAGGATGGAGACTAATTTTCATAAGCACTTCTACAATATAGAACCTAAGGTCATATTGGCTAACTTAGCTAGGATATTTGAGGATCTAAGAGAGTCTATTGAAAGTTATGGCTTTCAATTCAAAACTCTAAAAACTAATTGTATTGTAGCTATAACAAAGCAAGAATGCATTAAACTTATTCTTGAAGGTATGTAGTGGAATATAACAAAAAAGGGTTTGTAAAGACTAAGTACTTGGATATCTACACCCTTATTGACGATTCTGATTGTTATGAAAAAAATATTAGTGTCTCATTTATGTCTTATAGAAGTTGAAGAACATTACACACCGATATAAAAACTAAGTGTGTCCTTGTATTTATCTTATATTAAGTAAACCCGATATATGTTATTAGTTGATTTATATGTTATATGCAAAACAAATTTAATAAAATAAATATTGTTGAAACTTTTTTTAAGAGGTCATATTAATACATGGACGATAACATTGTCTAATTTTAACCTACTTTATATGCCATAAAAAGTAGTTAAAGCCCAAACTTTGACTAATTTCTTAGTTGATCACTCATACATCAACATTGATCATGAGATGGAGCAAGACATCAACGTCACCATAGTAGAACTTGTTCCATGGTAGTTGTGGTTGAAAGGTTCTAAAAAAAAACAAGGTTGGTGCAAGGGTGGTAATAATATCCCTAATAGGTCATGCTTGATTTTCCTTACTCTAATAATCAAGCTAAATATGAAGCCTTAATCATAGATCTAAAAATACTTTTGGAGTTAAGAACAAAATCTATCAAAGGAAGAGGAGATTCCTTACTTATCATAAACGGGTTAGCTGATGAATATAAGTGTGAATATCTTACACTAAATCTATACTATCAAGTGGCCAAAAATATTATTGAAAGGTTTTCTGATTTAATTTTTTTTAATAAGAAGGAAAAATATAGAATCTAATGACTTGACTTAATATGAACTAGGATATAAAACAACTTTTAATCATGATGACATCATTATTATGAGGAATTTCGAGCGACCATCTATTGTTAATATCCAATAGGAGCTTGATCATGAGAAAACGAATATAATGCCATGTTATATATATATATATATATATATATATATAACACATAGCTGAAAGGTCTTAACAATATCAATCAATGTTCTCGATTCTCAAAAGGATTAGAAATAGATAATTAATTTTTTTTACAAGACACTTTATAGAACGTTTCAAGATCCTTTAGGCTAAAAGTGACCAATTATGTCTTCTTATAAAACATATTATACAAGAAACATAAAACTAGAGTCTTGTTTAAATGCTTAAGACCTAAAAACGCTTTATCGGTCATATCTGAGGTTCATAAAAGACTTTATATAGCTCATTATTATGACATCGAGATAAGATAAGTAATAATGAATCATAACTTTATTAGATAGGAATAACCAATGATTGCATTAGATATGCAAAAAAGTGTCAAGAATGCTAGTAATTTTATCCAATCCAACATATGCCATCGAAAAACTTAATCATGGCATTTAGAGGATGTAAAATGAATATTACTTATAAACTATATCCACCATCATCAAAAAGACATAATAATGTCCTTGTGGACATATATATATTACTACACTAAGTGAGTTAAAATTATTCCTTATTGATCGATCAATTAAGAAGCCATAATCAAATTCATATAGATTTGGATTTTCAAAAACCATCATTACTAAGAAGGGTCAATGTTTACTGGGGATCATGTCAAGCAATTTACATAAGAGTGTGGATTTAAAATAATTCATTCTTATGCCCAAGCTAACAGGAAAGCATAACCAACCAATAAAACTTTGATTCTTAACTAACAAAAATTGGTTAGAAACAATCTTAAAGCTTGACATGATGTATTATCAAATGTATTATGAGCATTTAGGACTTTAAAGAAGATTTATTTAAGAGTTTTGCCATTTATTATACTTATAACCACGATTTTATATCGCTTATGGAACTCTTAGTACAATCAATTAGAGGGCTGCACATGTGACACATATAACTTAGATGATCAATCTACTATGTTAATAAAGTTAGAGGATTTGAATGATGTGAGAATTACTATGTTAGATCACTTACTAACACATAAAAAAAGTTCTAGGGAACATATAAAAACAAGTTCAATTAAAGAGTTTTACAATTAGATAACTATTGCGAAAGGCCATACTATTTATTATCTATAAGGATTTCAAATTTGGTAAATGATCCCCAAACTAAGAGGCTATATACACTGTTGACAAAGTTCTTAAAAGATATGCTTATCACCTAAGAAATCAAGATGAGGAGTTACACTTTTGATTAATTAGAGATGGATACTTAAAGAAGTACAATCCTTATATGGGAGTTGAAAATGAGATTTATAGGGAAATTATAGGATCGATCAAGAGATTATTGGTGTGAAGTAGCTCTAGAATTATATTATTTTTGTTTTAAGCCTTGTAATTAGGTTGTTTTTCATACTATAACTTGTATTTTTTTAAATAACAATAAAACTTAGGTTGTATGTCAAATACAAGCAAATAATTAGGATAACATCAAACAATTTATCTTTTAAACTATGTAATTAAATTAAAAACTCTTTTATGCAGAAGATTGATACACTGATATGAAAATAAGTTGGATTTCATTAAAAAAAATATATGAAATATAGATTGTATTGATGAAATTGTTAAAAATAAAAAAAAGGACAAAGATAGTCAATTACAATAGTAAAAGAGCCTCGTAATATTTTTCTTCTAAAACTCTCCATCTATTTTATGTTTCTCTATTTTATGTTTCTATTTAGTTTGTAGGGGGTTTGGTTTTTATAGCCCATAACAAATTCTTCTCTTTGCTAGTTTATTGGTGTTTAAGGATAATAAAACTAAGGCAATTATGAAGTTCTAACTGAAGAAAAGTCTTTGTATAGGTGTTGTTATTGGAAACTGCAAAATAGAAAATGAGCAAATCTTTTATGATGTTGAAATATAAGTGAACTTCCTTGTCTACTTGTTGAAGAAAGATTGGTTATATATTAAGTCTCTACATATGAACATGAAACAAAGAGTTGATAGTCAATGATTCTTATACCTTAACAAATAGTTTAGACAATTGATTCATATAAAAATTTTCTTGTTTTTCCATTCTTCACCAAAGCATTGTTGCATTTTATTCGGCAAGGTCAGTATAGTTTGCATTCACAATGCAAGATCATGAAATAATGTGTTTCTTCAGATGTGGAGGTTCATGTGATCATCTCAAAGAAGATGACTCTTTTTTTTTCCTCGTGAATTCTTTCTTTGTATAAACTAAGGTTATATTTTAACATTTTTTTTAGAGTATTGTTTAGGATATACCAGTCTATAAGGGAGATACAATTTGTACGATGAGGATATGAATTTAAAGATACCATTTCTATAAGAATTTAGGTTTTTTTGGATTATATCGTTTCTAAAAGAGTTTATGATTTATACTAAAAAGGAGTCTAAGAATTTTATAGAAGGGATAACAAGTTGGGCATTAATTACAGGTTAAACATATAATTCATTGAATTCTAAATGTTACACCTAAATCTCAAAGCAAATGTTGCTTTGAAAATTGTTTAATTCAATAATATGTCATACACATAAAAGTAGGATAGATATTTTTGGGCGAACAAAGTCACTTGACATATCATTGATGATTGATTTGATTGACCAATTTAAATATAAATATGATGAGAGAATATTCTTTCATTCAAGAAATTAAAAAAAATATAGGGGTTTTGTTTACATCAAAAATATCTTTCATATATCAACTGTGTAAGAACATTAATTGTTCATAACCAAATAGGAAAAAAAGAAGCTAAAATCGATCATGAATAATGAAGTTGGTCAAGATTAAATAGTTCTAATTGAGCAAAAGTCATGATTGATCAAATAGAAGCAATTGATTGCAAGAGTTTGGGTTTGCACAATCAACAAGAAGATTCAATCGTACTCATAATAGGAGTCCTCAACCTATTAAATTATTTAGAGTTGTAGATTAGTTAGAATTTATATGATTATGAGTACAAAGAAGTTTAGATTGTATTAAAATTCTATGTGTAAGTTTCGTATTTGACATAAACAATTTATACATAATTAAAATTATATATCTATATGGAACTCAAACATTATATATAAAGATAAATAGGTCATTCAATAGTGAAAATGATGGCGAACCCCATATGTATAATTTCTTTCTTTAATTTTATGCAATTTTTTTTTGTATTACTTTATTTTCTTTTACAAGCATTCTTTTACTTTCATACTTTATTTATTTTCTTGTCCTTTTATTCAATGACGTATTCTTTGTATTCTTATTTTTAAAAGTACTCATTTAAAGCAAAACCCAATTTTAACATAGCAGCCTCGTTTACTTATATCCAGTTCTAGAGATAGATAGCCTTGTTTCTGATATTTCCTTTGCAGGTAAAAAGTGTTAAATGCATTGTAGTTTTTAGTCTACCAGGAAAAAAGAAGAAGCACCTTTTGGTTTATCTCTAACAGATGACAAAAGACTTATGAAAATTTGCAATAGCTACCTAGGTTTTGACCACCTAATTCCCTTCGATGACTCGAGGCAATTAATTTAGATATGTCCATAATCATCTAATTAGAATGACATGTTAATGGTGTATATTTATATGTAATTGTTAGGTATGATATGTCACTAATGCCAAGGAATGAGACTTAATTAAAATAATAAATCTCCCATTAATATATTAAGTATATGTTAATAACATGATTTGTTGTCTTCCAATTTTATATGCATAAAACTAGAGTTTTATTTATGGATAACTTGTTGAATTGCTCGAGGTTACCATTAATCAAATATATTTAATACTATAATATCGAGTCCTACTTAATTAACTTATATGATTTGGATGAGTTACTCATGATCATATAAGATTAGAGGTAGTAGTTAGGTGAAACATATATGATATGTTCAGACAAAAAGTTGTCACCTAACTAATCTAGGAGTTACACAAAGATGTGATTGATAAGCTATGTTATCTACCAAATGACTTGTTGTGTTACTTAAGTTCATATAAATTAAATGAGATCCTAAACCACTAGAAGATCTAAGCAAGGTTTCTCGAATTAATAATGAGGGCTATTAAATTCCAGGAAAATAATGGGAGACCAAATTATGATTAAAAACCTTATTTAAATCTGATTATAATTATTTATCCATGAAACCAATACATGTAATCTTTACATGAATAAGTTGATAAATTACTATGAGTAAAATAAATATATCTCTACGTAGCATATTTGATGCTAATAAATTGACTCAACCAAACTTCTTGGAATGATACTAAAATGTGAGAATTGTTCTAAGAAAAAAAGGTTATATGTTCTTGAAAAATACAATTCCTTTTGTCCTTTATGAGGATGTTGATAATGAAGTTAGAAATAAATATCAATGTCATATTGATGGCGATAAACATGCTACTTATGTGAAGTTAGTCCATATATCACTTAAACTTCAAATAGAACATGAAAATATGAATGTCCATATAATAATTACGCATCTCAAAGAGTTGTTTGATGCAACTAGTAGGACTGAGAGGTATGAGACCTCTAAGGAATTGTTTTATTGTAAGATGACAGAGGGCCTGTTGATGAACACCCATGTGTTGAGGATGATTGATTATTTTAAGAAACTAGGCCAATTAGGCTTTGCCATAGACCATGAGTCAAGCGTTGACTTGATCCTGCAATTCATGCCTAAAAGCCTACTTAGGGCATCAAGAATGACAAGAGAACTTATCATTATTGTGGCAAAGAAAGCCACTATAGGAGGACCTGCAAAGATTATTTTGCAACCAAAAAGGCTAAAAAGCTTATTGAAGCTTCTACTCTATGTGAGTCTATGATTGAATAAAGGTAAAGTAGACCTACGAGTTAGTAATGAATCAAGATTTGTTGCATTAACTTTACCAAGTGGGCTGATATTAGAACTTGATAATTATTATTTGTTCTAGTACTTTCTAGAAATATCATATCTATTTTTGAATGGATTTAAAATTGTTATTAAAGGCAAATGTTATTTCTTCTATAATAATGATATTTATTATGGATATGGTTCTTATATAAATGATTTGTAAATACTCAATCTTAAAATGCCTAGGTTCAATATAAATTGCAAGAATAAATTAGATAATTAATATCTATATTATTTATGGTATTGTAGACTAGGTCATATCAATGAAATAATGATCACCAAGTTACATAAATATAAGTTTGTGGGATAACCAAAAGAAAGTATTAGATATTATTTATATAATCTAGTTGAGCAAAATTATTTATCTTAAAGCATGCTGCCTTTCTAGAAAAAGAATTTATTCTTTAAAGGAGTTATGAGAGGAAAATAGAACTTGAAGAAGTTCAAAAGCCACAAATTGACATCTAAATGGAACCTAAACTTGAGGTTATAATTGGATGTTCAGCCTAAAGCTTAATAAACACAAGAACTCTATAGATTTGGTAGGACATGTCATGCATACTAATGAGATATGGACTTCTCATAAAAGCTAAAAAGGATGAATTACTTGTACTTGATGAGCTTGTCAATTACATGGAACTAATATTTTTTATTGAATCTAAAAAATGGTTTGAGGTTATAAAATCTAAAATGGATTCCATGTCCATCAACTAGATATGGACCTTGGTTAATCCACTTGTAGGGATAAAACCCATTGGATATTAAATGGTTTTAAAGGGATAAAACTCATAAAAGCTAAAGTACGAACATATAAAGATAGACTAGTTTCCAAATATTACAAATGAAGACAAATAGGTTGACTTTGATGAAACTTTTTTGTTGATGACTATGTTAAAATTCATAAAGATTTTGCTTGATATAGCTACATACTATGATAATGAGATTTGACAAATAGATATCAAAATTATAATCTTGAATGAAAATCTTCAAGAATATTTGTATATGACACAACTTGAAAGTTCTGAATCTAAAGAATTTGCTAATAAAGTATGCAAGCTATAAAAATTCATTTGAACTTAAGTAAGCTTCAATAAGTTGGGATATCCATTTTGATGAGATAATCAAACAATTTAATTTCATAAAAAAAATACGTATGAGACTTGTGTTTATAAAAAGGTTAGTGAGGGTAGAACCATTTTTTTAACATTATATGTAGAAGACATATTATTAATTGGAAATGACATTTCTTTACTTTAGTTAGTACAAATCTGGTTGTCAAAGAATTTCTCCATGAAAGATGTTGGAGAAGCAACTTATATATTGAGAATACAGATCTATAAAAATATATCTAAAAAGTTGCTTGGATTGTCTGAATCCATGTACATAGATAAGATGTTAAAATGGTTTAGCATGAAATAATCCAAAAGAGAATACTTACATATTTTACATATGATACGTCTCTCTAAGGATATGTGCTCTAAAACACAAATTGAGAGAGATAGGATGAAAATTATTCCATATACTATGGATATAAGATATATAATATCCATAATATATGTGATGTTATGTATAAGACCATATGTATCTTATGTATTGAGTATAACAAAAAGATACCAATCTAATCTAAGTGAGAGTAATTGGAAGATAATAAAAAATACTCTTAAATACTTAAAAACAATTAAGAATGTTTTCTGGTTTATGAAGGAGATTAACTAGTAGTTCATGATTATTTTATTACTAGTTTTCAATATGATATTGATAATAAAAAATTCAGTCTGGTTATATTTTATTCTAAGTAACAGTGTTGTAAGTTGGAAGAGTTCCAAATAAGAGACTAAAGTAGATTATTCAACTATAGTTGAGTGCACCTCTATGTTTGAGGAGACAAAATAGGTTGTTTGAATCAACAAAATTCATTACTGAATTAGGTGTGGTTCTTAGCATTGTTGATCTAGTAGCAATGTATTGTTATAATAATGGATTCATTGTACAAGCAAAGGAACCAAGATCTCATCAATTATCCAAAGATGTACTTAAACAATTATAATTGATTAAAGAATCACATAAATGAAAGATGTAAAGATAAAATGAGTACATACTAAAGAGAATCTTACAGATCCTCTTACTAAGCCATTGTCTTAGTAAAAGAATTATCATTAACTAATGTGATATAGTATTTGATACATGAGGGATTGACTTCAGTGCAAGTAAGAGATTGTTAGTATATATGTTAGGTAGCTAATCAACTGATTATACATGACATTAACTTTGTTCATGTGTGTGTGTGTGTGTGTAAATATAAAAGCTTTTTTATCTTTAATATTCATCAAATATTTGATTAATGAATCTAATATTTAATTAATAAATCTAAAGTAAAGATAAAGTTCTTGGGATATTTTTATTATTTTTTATATTTTTCTTACTTTTTGTAGTTTAAATTAATTTTTACTTTTATGAAAAAAATATAATGAGAACTATTTGATTTTGTATATTTTTATGAAGTGGGTTGATTTTCTTTTTCTTGAAAAATTGACATATGAATGTTATCATAACATATTTCTTATATGTGCAATGTTAAAATTAATTTTGAAATGATTTTTAATTTAACAAACACTTATTTTATTTAAGAAAATTGAATAATAAATCTAATAAATTTTTGAATTTTTAAGCATTTTAAAACAAAGTGAATCAGCTTAACTGAATTGAACTAATCTTTGGATCTTGAATTACAAATAGCTATGAAGAAAAACATTATAATATTATATAAAATAAGTCTGTTGTCAAAGATGAAACAATTGTGATGTATCAACATATTTTAAAAAAATTATTTCTAGCATAAGTCCATACTTAAAAGGATAAAAGGTATGGTGATAACCCAATAATAAAAGGGTAGAGCTTATGTTCATGCCCAACATCTCAAGACTTGGCAAAATATCAGGCCTGAATAACATAGGTCTCTGGCTTACTCAGACCTAACACCTTTGGGTTTAGCTACGCGCTAAGCCCAAAAACACATAGGTCAGGCGAGTTGTCACACTCAATATCATTGGGTTTAGCTACACACTGAGCCCAAACATACAGGAGTCTAGCGAGTTACCAAACTCAATATCCTTGAGTTCAGCTACAAGTTGAGCCCAAGTATACATGGATTTAGTTAGATATTAAACCCAATATCCTTACATTTAGCTACGTGCTAAGAAAAAAAAAAGGTTTGGTGAGATATTAGATCCAACTTATATTGGATCAGCTGCACGCTAAACCTAAACAGATATGGGTTTGGCCAGTTGTTAGTCCCAATAACTTTCAGTTCAGCTACACGCTAAACTTAAGTAGACATGAGTTTGGTGAGCTGTCACACTCAATGTCCTTGGATTCAGTTACGCGCTAAGTCCAAGTACATATGTGTCTGCAAGCTGCAAGATCTAACATCCTTAGATTCAGCTACATGCTGATCTCAAGTGGACCTGTGAGCTTAGCATCATGTCAAGCCTAAGTGGGGTAGGTCTGACGATTATTATAGGCTTCATGTTGAGTCATAAGGCTTTATTTATTTATTCTTATGACTTTTATGTTAAGGATATTCGTCTCCCTGCACTCAAGGTATATAAAAGTCTTTTAAGAGCCTCCCATATTTTCATCACCATTAATATTATGTAAGAGATATTTATTCCATATTAATATGGTGTATGAGATATTTGTCCCTTATTTAATGTTGTGTAAGGGATTTTTATCCCTCATTAATGCTATCAGGAAAAATTACTCTCCAACCCCTTAATTCTAGCAACATGACAAGGTTCATAGGTTATAAATACTCCTTAAACCAACTAGGTAATAGGTTTATAGTTTCTATTTTCTAAGTATTCATACTTTAATTCTGAGAGCATTTATCATACAAAAACAAGAATAAACACTCTTGTTCTTGGAATTTAAAGCTCATTCTCTCATTTATTGCAATCTCTCACTAAAATATCATTGACTTTATCATATGAGGGTCCCTGAACCCCTTCAAAAGTATTGTTTTGCAGGTGTTCGGATTTTTAACATCAATCATCTATCTCCTAAGCTCCAAATAAAAGAATATTGATATGAACATATGACTACCCACTATCCAGACATTAAAAAAGTCTCATTCCTAAGTATATTAGATTTTGGAATATTATTAGAGGACGTATTGGCATATAAAGTTAAACTAATGATTTGTTTGACCCTATTGTACTTGTAAGGAGAACACTCTTTTAGATGTTTATATTAAAAGTAGGAGAAAACATTTTTATTTAATAATCAATTGAGATAACATGTTTGCCTTTTCTAAAGTAATTTTGTTTTACCAAATATTTATATTTTCTTTATCATAGAGTTTAAATATTGTTATTCATGAAATTGATAACAAAAAAAATGCTTAATTTATAACCATAGTAGGTTCAAATAAAGCTTGAATCGATTCTTGAATGATATTAAGGATGAACTTTCTACATCATTTTGGTATATTAAAAAAATTAAATTTTTATGAGTATTTATTTTAAAATTCAAATTAAAAAGTCAAAAAAAAGGCATAACTATCACTTATACTCTTGGGTTATTCACTCATACTAAGTACTAAAAGTCTATTACTTTTAAGTGATAAAAACAATGGATAATTATATGATGGTTCATTGCATTTTCTATATATGATATGTTTGCTTAAAAGTTCATGATTAAAAAGGCCAAAGATAGGGTGGTAACCCAACATACCAAGACTTGGTTGAATGTTAAACCCAAATGACATGAGTTTGGCTTGCTTTCAAACTCATCCTTAGATTTAGCTACGTGTTGAGCCGGAGAACATATGGGTCTGAAAAGATACCAAACCCTAACACCATTTGATTTAGCTACGCATTGAGCTCAAGTGCATGTAGGTCTTGCAAGACGTCAGACCCACAATCTTCAGCTACGTGCTGAGCTTGGGTGTATATGGGTCTAGCAAAATGTCAGATCCATCACCTTTGGATTCAGCTACGTACTGAGCCCAACTACATATGGGTCTAGCAAGATGTCAATCCTAGTATCTTTGGGTTCAACTATGCGTTGAGCCAAAATACATGTAAATCTAGCAAGATGTCAGACCCAACATATTTAGATTCAATTATGCACTAAGTCCAAGTATATATAGGTTTGGAAAGTTGTTAGATCCATTACCCTTGGGTTTAACTACATGTTGAGCTCAGGTGCTTAAGGGTCTAGTAAGATTTTAGACCTAACACCCTTAGGTTCAGCTATGCACTGAGCCCAAGTATATATGAGTCTGACAAGATGTAAAACCTAACATCTTTAGGTTTAGCAACACATTAAGTCCAAATGCTTGTAGATCTAGCAAGATATCAAACCCAACATTTTTATGTTTAGCTACGTGTTAAGCACAAATACATTTGGATCAAACAAGATCCTAAACCCGACATCCTTGGGTTCAGCTTGTTAGACCCAATATTCTTGGGTTCAACTATGTGTTAAACCTAAATACATATATATTTAACAAGATTCCAAACCCAACACCTTTAGGTTCTGCTACACGTTGAGTCCAAGTGCTCACGGGTTTGGTAAGATGCTAGACCCAGCACCTTTGAGTTCAACTACACACCGAGCCTAAATACATGTAAGTATGGCAAGATGTCAGAACCAATATGGTTAGGTTCAGCTACACATTGAGCCTAAGTACATATAAGTCTGGAAAGCTGTTAGATCCGTCACCCTTGAATTTGAAATATTTCTAGGTTTAAATACTTGTTTGAGTTGATAATCTTTTTAGGCCTCATGTTAGGTCACGGGGATTTATTTGTTTATTCTTATATCTTTTAACATAAAATGTTAAAAGTCAAGAACAATCATCTCTCTATATCATCTTCCTATATCCCTAGGTGCATAAAAGTATCCTAAAAGCCTACAATATTTCCATCAACAATTAATATTATGTAAAGGGTACCCTTCATTAATATTATGTAAGGGATATTTATCCATAATTAATTTTGTGTAAATAATATTTATCTCTTATTAATGCTATCAGGAAGAGATGATGTTATAACCCCTTCATTCAAGTAACATGACAAAGTTTAGAGGCTATAAATAACCTCTGAACCACCCAGATAAAAAATTCACATTTTTCCTACTCTTATTTTTAAAAAGCATTTATCATAAATAATTAAAAACAAACACTCTTACTCTTAAGAGTTTAAAACTCATTTTTTTATTTATTGCAATTCTATTTTAAAAATAACTGACTTTATCATCGAAGAGTCTTTAAATCCCACCAAATGAAACTGTTTTTTAAGTGTTCATTCTTTTATCACCAATCATCAACTTCTTGAATTCTAGAGAACGAAACATTAACATGAACATGTGATTATCCTCTATCCAAACACTCAAAAAACCATTATTCCTAAGCATGTTGAATTTTAAAACATCATTATCCAAATCAAACAATCTTTTTAATGCGATAAAGCTTGTTATGTTTATTCTAGGAGAATAAGATTAGAGTTATTGTTCCTGATGGGAGGTGGTGATTGGTGGCTAGTTTTCTGTTTTGAAAGATTATGATGTCCCCACCATTTACATGGTTTCTACTTTTTTTAACAAAATGAAAAAAAAAATTACTTTAGAGCAGCATGGTTGTGTGCGCGTTTGTGTATATTATAAGTAGCATTTTTGTATATCAACTCAGCCGAGCTCTCTCTATCTCTCTGTCTTCTTTCCTCCTGCAGAAAACAACAACCATGGTGCTCGTGCCCAAGCCAGCACTTCAACAGTTCTCGTTTATAAGAAACATCAAACCCACCACATTCTTTTCTGGAATCCCTCTAATAGACCTCTCAAAACCCGACTCCAAGCACCTCCTGGTCAAGGCATGTGAGGAATTTGGATTTTTCAAGGTAGTCAACCATGGCGTGCCTTTGGAATTCATTTCGAAGCTGGAATCCGAAGCTGTCAAGTTCTTCTCATTACCGCTTTCTGAGAAAGAAAAAGCAAGCCCTCCTAATCCCTTTGGCTATGGTAAGAAAAGCATTGGACAAAACGGTGATGTGGGTTGGGTAGAATACCTTCTCCTGACCACCAATCAAGAATCAGTTTCTCAGAGACTCTCTTCAGTTTTTGGTGACAACCCAGAAAAGTTTCGGTGTGAAACTCCGACAAATCAATCATTTTTTTTGAATTTTATCCAGAGAAGCATAGAAAAGTTGTGATCATGCTTCTTTTATTTTTATTTTGGGTTAAACTCTGCTTTTGGCTTCGATGTTTCAGGTGTGCTTTGAATGATTATGTATCAGCTGTGAAGAAAATGGCATGTGAGATTCTTGAAATGATGGCTGATGGTCTAAAGATTCAGAATAGAAATGTGTTTAGTAAACTTTTGATGGATGAACAGAGTGACTCTGTTTTTAGGCTAAATCACTACCCTCCATGCCCAGAGATTCAAGCATTGAAAGACCACAACATGATTGGATTTGGAGAGCACACAGACCCACAGATCATTTCTGTGTTAAGATCCAACAACACGTCTGGCCTGCAAATCTCTCTTAATGATGGAAGCTGGATTTCAGTCCCACCTGACCCGAGCTCATTTTTCATCAATGTTGGCGACTCCTTACAGGTACACATCTAAACTGCTGCTGTTCTCAACACAGTAAAAAAAAAAAATACAAAATCAGCAGTGAAACTTAATGGTGTCTGTCAACCCATCATTTGATGAAATCCACTGGCCAGTTTTGTTACAGCTCTAATCTCCTCCTCATAGAAAGCGTGATAGACATAGAAGGCGTGATAGACTAGCTCCAAGAGTCCAAATTCCTTCCATTTGAGGAATATACATGATTTGAGTTCCGAGGTGGATGGAACATGTCAAGTGACTTCAAGAGCAAAGCTTCCTACGTACACGCTTAGCTTAGCCCTTTACTAAAGGATTGGTTCCGATTTCCATTTTATAGTCAAAGTCAACTAAAAGAGAATGAAACTTCTAATCTTCATACTTGCTTCCATTCATTGAATGTGACTAATAAATGAAGTAATCTTGGTTCGGTTGGTGGCTGTGCAGGTTATGACCAATGGGCGGTTTAAAAGTGTAAGGCACAGAGTCTTGGCCAACAGTATAAAAGCTAGAATTTCAATGATTTATTTTGGTGGGCCACCTTTGAGAGAGAAAATAGCTCCATTGCCCTCGCTCATGGAAGGAGAAGAAAGCTTGTACAGAGAATTTACATGGTTCGAGTACAAGAGATCTGCCTACAACTCAAGATTGGCCGATAATAAGCTTGTCCTCTTCGAGAGGATAACAGCCTCGTAAATAAATACGTACACAAAATCAAGTCTCGCGTGTTTGCCAAATACTTCAAGAATAGGTTTAGAAAGGCTTACTGTATTTGCCATAGATGGAATTAATACTTTGTATCTTCTACTCCTACGTTCTTCTTCTTTGACTTTCTCCAGTTTTTGTCTCCCATACTTTATCCAATTACTTTTCTTGTTAATGAAACGAATTTATCCTCCTCGGCCACTCTGTCGAAAACAGAAGCATTGATAATATTTTATGGCGAAGGTTATCCAAAAAGAAAAAAAGAGATGGGAAAACTCATCATTTGAGTCGTGAAGAAACATGTCAGATTCCCTGCAGCATTTGATCAAAATGACTCAGAGATAAGGGGAAAAATAGCTTGACATTTGATTCTCTTGTCTCTGTTTTTTCTTTTCCCTTGATTTTTTTTTTTGCAATTTTATTTTTAATATTAAGTTTTATTGAATAAAATTTTTATTTTTTTATTTAAATTTCATTCTTTATTATTTGATTAATTTTTTTTTTTTTATATTTTATTTTAGTTTGTTATTTATACCGCAATCTTTATCTTAAATAAACATCATGATATTTTATTTTACAGTATTTATTTTATTATGATATAACTAAATAAAAGTTATTTTAAAAATTTATTTAATTAAATGCACTTCATAATCCAAACTATAAATTTAACAAATTAAATTACAAAACCCTTTTCGATCGAATATTTTACTCCTTATTCTTTTTTATTTTTTAAAAAATATCTGCTATGTAGCGCAAGCAGTTATATGTATAGCTGACCTCGAATCCGTAAATAAATTATAACTAAAACTAATCAGTATTTTACTGTAGCGCGAAATATTATTTATTATGAATAAATTTACTGTGAATTGCACTGTTCTGGACTGTAGCGTTAGTACTATAAATTATAAGTACTTTCAATATGAACTGTATTATTGATGGGAACATATAAAAGAACTACAACTTGCAGGACCCAAGCATTAGGCTAGAGATCATGCATAAGTAACGCTTGGGATGCCTGCCTGGAAGCTGAGCACCCACAGCGCATACATGCGCTTGTTTATATCCAAACCTAAAATAATTGAGATGTTCCTTTCCACTTCTTTATTTTAAAGCAACTCAAACCCATCAAATCTCTTAACTTGAAAAATCTTAAATGCAAATAATTGAGAAATCCCTTGGAAAAGATTTTTAAAAAAAGTAGAGAGCAGGGAGTAAGCCAGCTGCATAAATATTAACATGAAGAGTTTAGTACACCTTTGTAGTATCTTTCAAAGGGACAAATCTAGCTTACACACACAAAAGAAAAAAGAATAAAAAACAAAAAACATGCACAAACCATGGCTTAAAACGCGTGGAAAGACAGCGACTTCTCCTCGAAGTTCTCTGACACCTCAGATCAGAAGAACCCTCCTGGATAAGAATAATGGCCCCTTTGAAACCCGCATCAGTTTTTTTAGGTCTGCGCACACAACTGCCGACGATGCAATTCCTTTTCCTTGACAAGTTTCCGTACTTGGAAATCTACACTAAGATATGGATAAAGGGAATATCGTTGGTCGGTGATTATAAACACTCCACGTGATCATATATTCCTTCTCCTTCTATTCCATTACCATCAAATATCCGAACTTGATGAAGTCTAGGTTAACATTCCCAGTTCTGTTTGGTTTCTACTCTTAAAAATAACCCAATTGTTCTTTTTTGAATAAGAATCAAACCAAACTAGAAAAAACCAATAAGCATCGAATACTTCAAACTTATTGATATAGGTTCGACTCGGTTTGATTTATTTTGTAAAAATACCAGCAAAACCATACAGTAGGGTTGTTTTTGGTTTTGATTTAGGGTTAGAATAGGGATCGACGAGAGATGGAGGAAATGTTTGGAGAGGTTCGGTTGCTTGTGGGGATATGTGATTGGTTTTATTAGGGTGTGTTTGAGACTGTAGTAGTGGTTGCGGTTTAAAGTATTTTTCGCTTACAAATATATCAAAATAATATATTTTTTTTTATTTTTTAAAAATTATTTTTTATATCAGGACATCAAAACATTCTGAAAACATAAAAATATAATTTTTAGCAAAAATAAAATTCAAAATTTGAGGAGACGCGATTTGCACCGTATTTACAAACAGACCCTTAGAGTCAGAAGAAATATTATTATTTATACTTGTTTTTAAAGTAAGTTAACTGCTGAGTGAACCGGTTTAGTTCAATCATGCTCAATCAGCTTTAGTTTTTTTAAATTAAAACTAATCTAGACGAGAATTTTTTTAGGTTTTTTAGTTGGTTAATTGAATTTTTTTTTGATTTGATTTATTCAATTATTTTTATTTGATTTTATCTTTTAATCAGTTTTTAGAGTTTTTTTACTCATCAATGCTACATGCTGGTATTTAATTAATTAAAGACTGTTTTCTTACTTCAACAATGTTAAAGTACATTTTTAAAAATATTTAATGCATTGTTTTGAATTATCTACGTACAAAACAATATATAGGTTTTCTAGTTATTCTATTCAATACTTTTTAAATTATGAATAATTCATATAAAATTTGAAAACTTATAGTTAATAACTTTCCTTGATTTTCTATGTTTAATAGATATTAGGTAGCAAAGAACTATTAGAAATAATAATCACTAAATTTATACTAATTATTTTGAACTTTTGTTAGAAACTGAAATAATACTTTTTGCATTATATATGCCACTGTAAGAAATACTCGTTTCCCTAAAAGATAAAAATTAATATTAGTTTAATTATATGATTAAATAAAAATTATTAAATATTAAAATATAATATGATATACTAGAAGTTATCATGGTTATGTGTTATATAGCATCGAAATATATTGCAATAACCTATCTTTGACCATCATCTTTTTAATATATTTTCAAAAAAAAAACTTTAAAATATACAAATTTCAAAAACTATATTTGTGATGCAATTCAGCCAGTTTACATCTATTTTTTCGATTCCTTTCACATATCTTCTTTATATTTTGAAGTGATGAATTTTATATATAAAAAAAAGAATAGTGAGTGACATTATAAGTAATAAATAAAAAAAAAGGAATATCTAAATAAACATCAAAGTCTCTCCAATTAAGTAACTCAAAGTTTAGAAGATACGAAGGATTACGAAAAAAATCAGAAATAAAAATTAAAGGAAATAATGGAAGATAATATAAGATAAGGAAAGCTTAAATAAGAAAGTAAATAAATAATAAAAATGAGTTATTTTTTTTTTCAAAAAAGAGGAGTAATTTCTTTTGCTTTTTCTATGTTGCGAATTAACTATTTTGTTATCCATAAATCAATTCAAGATAAATAAATACTAGTATGTTGCCAAATGGGTAATAAAATGTTTTAATACACGATTTTATTTCTTTTTGTGTGTAAAATATTTTCAAGCTACCATATTTTTTCAATCACAAGAATTTTTTTTGTTACATATTAATTGTTTTTGTTGTCCATAAATCAATATAAAATAAATGAATACCATCACTATGCATTATTCTTGGGTGTTGCTGAGTGGGCAATAGAATTGTATAATTTTTCATTACACGTAAAATATTTGTATGGCTACCATAATTTTTCCAACTTTGAATTTCATTTTTTTTACTTTGCATATTAATTGTTTTATTATCCTTAGATCAAACCATATTGAATGAATGAATGAATTCTGCCATTGGGCATTATCCTCGACATTGTAATTGTATGGCGTGTAATAGAATTGATTAATACACAATTATATGATTATTTTTTTTAAAAAAAGGTTTTTAAAATGTGAATCTAGACTTGTGGATTTGAGGTGTCTATAAACCCGACTTAAAATTTGTAAACTAGTGTTAAATAATGTAATATTTAACAACAAAAAAAAGGTTATATACTAAAATGAAAAAATATTATTATGATTAGACGTGAAAGTTCCCAGTAAATTAGTTTAAGAATCTTGGATGAAATAAAGTAATAATTTGGTATTTGAAAAGTAATGATGGTTGGGTAATTAACAGAAAACAAATAAACCTCATGATAAATCGCTTGAATCCCAACTAGAAAATAATAAAATTTCCATGATTAATGGTGAAAATTCTCGGTGAATTGGAGTAAAACCCTGAATGAATTAAAGTATGAATTTATGCGCAAACAATATCAACAATCGGTGTAAACTCTCACTTAACAGCGTGGATAATAAAATTCAGAGAAGTTTTACTATGTCTAATGACAAAAATTTTCAGGTAAGTTAGCTTGAAACTTAGATGAAATTAAAAAAAAAAAAATTGTACCTAAAAAATATCATTGGAATACTCATAAGACATAAGTGAGTGGCATTATCATAACTATAGAGAAACAAATCCTCCCTTTTAAATAACAACCAGCCATTGTAGGAAGGGGAACTTGAAAATTTATTCATTTCTTGTTCTTCTTCCTTTCTTTCTTGAATTATATGCCATGAAGACTTTAGTTTAAGGGTTTTTCACCTGAAAATCAAATCCATATTTGTCAACTTTAAGGAGAGAGTGTGAGAGAGATATTGGAGGTTTGGAAGCTAGAAAGAGAAGACACTTCATTTGAGGAGAAAGAAAATTTTTAAAGAATTTTCCATTAAAACTCATTAAATTGAGTTGGTCATGAAAGGTAAGAACTTTAATTACTACAAATTTTATTATTTTAAGCAAGGAAATGAAAATTTTTAAATTTGAATTTGTTAGGGTTTATGCTTTATTTTTTTAAAATGATAATTTCAATGGTTTTTTGTTAGCTTATGATGTGATGATAAGTTTGTAATCAAATTGAAGGAATTTTGGTCAATTATAGGGTTTTATTATGAATGGCCAAATTGTTAGTTTTGAAAATTAGGGGAATTAAAAAAAAATAGCTTTGATTTAGCTTGTTTTGGGTTTGTTTGTGGCTTTGTGATGATTTATGTGTTTAATTGTGATTATAATAGGGGTGGTATTGGTTTTTTGTGTGTTTGATTATGGATGATGATATTTTGAAAAAATATTAGGATGAAAATTTCCTATGTTGAAATTAAAAAGGGTTGCTTTGGTTAATCCTTTGGTGGTTTAATGTGGGAATGGTATTATAAGTAACAAATTAAAGGAAAAAAATAGAAAACCAATTATGAAAACTTAGATAATTAGTGGTCAGCCATTTATAGGGATTTTGAGGATTTGAAAATGTAACTAAATTTGATAGGTTGTGATGTTTTAAAGATGTTAAGGAATGTTTGATGTTGGTGTTGGACATTCTATTGTGGATTGCTAAGAGTTTCATTACTTTTGTTATATGTTGGAATTTGGCTAAATTTGATGGTTTTTTGGTGTTTTGAATAATTTTATGATGCTTAAACTTGATTGGTATGATGATGTTAATGTGTATAATTTTGATGGAAATTCATGTAAAATAATTTTTTTAGTATTGGTTATGTGAGTAAATTGTGGGGAAATGGAAGTATAGAAATGGTAGAATTATGTATATTTTGATGTCTTAATGATGTTAGGGATGCTTAAATTGATTATAATCATTGTAAATTGGTTTTTGATGTGTGAACTATGACTATTATGTTTTGGAAAAGTTATGTAAATGTTTATGTAAAGAATGAGCTAGTTAAATTCACATTAAGTGTTTGAGAACATATGGGAATGTTTGTAAATTTAATTATGATGAGTAAGACATGATTGTTATGTTTTGGGGAAATTGAGTAATTGAAAACTAATTATGGTAATGGGAACTCTAGAGTGACCAGCCATGGTAGGGAATATTGGGAGATCTGGGAAATTTGATTTAAATTATGTTAATTTTGGGTGTTATAACATGATTTGGGTCCCTTAAAATTATCATTTTATTTTATAAAAAAAATTTAAAAAAAAGAAGTTCTTTTAAAAAAATAGATGTAAGAGGAAAAATGACTTAGTTGGCAAGAACAGGCTGAAAAGGGATCTAAATACATAAATGAAAGATGAAATGACCAAACTGGATCTTTGAAAATATTGGAAACCCAATTGCACCCTTGAAAGACATAAATGTGAAAGACAATACAAATTTAAGGCTAACTTAAGTGAATATTGGATAAATTTGCATAAAAAATAGGTTTGAGGACTTAATTATATTTTTAATAGGCTGATTTGATTTAATCATAGGGCTAATTAAAGACTTAATTAAGTTTAAAAATAAATTTAGGTCAAAATTAAAAAAAATTAATTAAATGAAATGACTTAATTAAACTTTTAATAGGTCAAATTAATTTTATTAAAGATTTAATTGATGAAAAATTGAGTTTGGAAGCCTAATTTGGGCTTAATTAAGAAAATTAAAATTTTAAAGGGCCAATTTATTTTTTACAAGCTTAATCAAATGAAATCAGGAGTGAAATTGCTACAAAATCAAAGTTCAGGGGTCAATTAAGGGTGAAATTAAAGAAATTAAAGACCAAGGACCTTTCTGTAAAAGGCGCCCAATTTTAGGGGCTATATCGAATTTTTTCATAGACTAAATTGAAGAAATCAAAGATTAAAGCTTAATTGAGGGGCTAAATTGAACAAATTGGAAACCAATGACATCTTTGAAAAAGATACCAGACTTAAAAGGTCTCAATTGATGTTCAACAGGGGTTTAATTGCATAAAATCAATCAATTTTATCTCAATTGAGGACATTTAAGCTTAAATTAAATGACCAGGGACTAAATTAGAGATTGCCTAATCCTAATTAATAAAACCCTAATTTTAAGGGTTTAAGGAAAACAACATTGTTTTGGTCAGGGTTTTTCTATTTTGGTTGATCGTGAACCACTCTTCTAAGTAATAATCAAGGTAACTCCAGCCACCGCTGGATGAACAGTGACCACCATTCGACAAAAAAGCTTCCCCTATACAAGGCTATGTCGACCTTTTTTCGATGTTTTGGCCTCACTTGCCACATCAAAGCCCTCAACATCTTTTCTCAAGGCAACCTTGTCTGGTTCAATAAAATTTAATAGTGTTACACCTAACTTTGAATTGATGGTGGGAAGGCTACATGCCACCAAATAAAGTATGATTTGATCCTAGTATTTGTCACGATTAATTCATGGAAGGTGCACCTCTAATCAGCTATTTTCAATCAAGTTTCAGCTATAAACTTCCCAACTTTTTCTAGAAGTTCCATGAGTTTATTAGACATATAGGAAGAGGGAAAACAAAAAAAAAGAAGAGAGGAGGGTGGTCCCCTAATAGATCATAGGCAAAATGAGAAAACAAATCTCCTATGATCTAGTTTTAAAAAGCCACCTTCAGACCCATAAATGGTTTCATAACCACCTGCCTTTGAAGGCTATAGAAAGGGTGTCTTTTGAAGCTTAAAAGGGACTGGAGAGGTGAGAAAAGGCCATGAAAAAGAGAAGAAACGTTGAGAGAAAACCAATCAAATAGTATAAAAAAGAGAAAAAAAAAAGAGAGAGAAAAAGAAAGAAAGAAGATATTGTGAAGAAGACAATAAAAAAAATTGCTTGGAATGGGCCACTGGAATCTGTTCAAATCAAGAAAAAAAGACAGAAACTAGTTGCAATCATCTCTTGAATTTATATTACTCAACTTGATGGAGAGGTAGAACTCATTGAGAATATCTCTCACCTCTTCATCTTAAGCTTTGATTCATTTATTCAAGTGTTGTTCATGATATTTTTGAATTGATTCGACCATGTTTAAGTTATTTTTGCATATATGTTTAAGGTGCTTTAAATGAAAGTTATAATATGATTGTTTGTTCTTATTATTAATATGATGTTTTATGATGTTTAATAAATTATTAATGATATGCTTTTGATGTTTGAATACTTGTTCTTGATGCATGGAAAGCATATGTTATAGTTTGATGATTATATACAAAAAATGGGACAAATAACAATGCTTGGTCATTCTAGTGTTTTTGTTTAGTTTTGGAAGTTCATATAGGTGATTTTGATGTTGTTAATGATGCTCAATGAGCTTTAGGATTGATAAAAACAATATATGTACATATTTGTATGTTGAGCAAGGGTTATATACTTTCTGAGATTCTTAAAGTGTTTGAACAATGGGTAATCAAACATTCATGTTAATATTCCTTTCTTAAGAGTTTATGAAGTTTGTGGTTGGTGGTAGAAGATCTAACACCTGCAAAACAATCCCTTTTGATAGGGTTTTGGGACTATCCGATGATAAAATTATTGATTTTTAATAAAAGATTGTAATAAATGAGAGAATAAGCTTTAAATTCTAAAAACAATAATGTTTGTTTTTGTTTTTGTGTTTTTTTTTTTTGTATGATAAATGCTTTGAGAATAAGAGTATGAATACATAGAGAATAGAAAATTATGAACCCTTTATCGAGGTAGTTTAAAGGGTATATATAGCTCCTGAACCTTGTCATGTTGTTTGAATGAAGGGGTTGGAGTGTTATTTTCTTTGGGTAGCATTACTGAGGGATAAATATCTTTTACACAATATTAACGAGGGATAGATATCCCTTACACAATATTAATGAATGATAAATATCTCTTACACAATAGTAATGTTGATAGAAATATAGTAGGCTCTTGGGAGACTTTTATACACTTAGAATGTAGAGAAATGATTATTCATTACTTTTAATATTTTATGTTAAGAGTAACAAGAATAAACAAGCAATGCCTCGTGACCCAACATGAGGCCTATAATGATTAACAGTTTCAAACGCATTTGGACATAGAATGAACCTAAACCTAAGGGTGATGGGTTTGGTAACTTGTCAGACACATATATATTCGGGCTTAGCACGTAGCTGAATCTGTTTAGCAACGTGACTGGCCACGTGTTTGTCAAAAAAATTGAAAAAAAAATTAGAATTAATTTCTTTGTGTTTTTGAATCATTTTGATGTGCTAATATTGAAAATATATATATTATTTCCATGCATTTCCAAGTATAAAGCACTTTGAAAAGCAATCATTACCACAATATCAAACACTACCTTGCTATAGAAGCGGAATAAAGCCATTGTTTAACCTATTTTCAAGTAAAAACACCTAATTAAAATCTTTAGTACCTCAATAAACTCATTTATCAACACAAACACCTTTAAATGAATATAAAAATACAAAATTAAACCCGAAAAAGCTTTCTCAACCCTGATATACTTTTTCCAATAAGATAAGGGCTGAAAATCACCTTAAAGATACTCATCTCATCAAATGGAATCATTGATGCAAAGGTTATTCTTTTTTGTTGTCGTAATATGGTCAACCTATAAATTTATCTCTTTCACTATTTTCTAGTTATTTTCTCTTTCCTTTTTCATACTTAAAGACTAAAAAATTAATAAAATTAAGTTTTAAACTAAAATGTAAAAGTTTCAAACCAAAGTGACTGAAAAGACAAATGAAAAAAATCTAAAGGCAAAAATCTTTCAAAAGACACTAAATGAATAGTGGCAAAAAAATAAAAGAGCATGAATATGTCTCTTTGTCAATTTTGGTCCTTGGATTTTAAATTATTTTAAAGTAAAGAAACCAATTTTTTATTTTTTAAAACCAAGCTTCAATTCGATATCTTTGACACCACAATATACACAGAAAGAAAATTAAAATAAATTATCAAGCCTAATACCCAGTTAATCTAATGTATAAGGACAAAATAACAAAAAAAATCGATGATTGAATATGAAAAAACTTCAAATGCCAAAAAAACATAAAAACATTGTTACAATCCATGTTTCTCCTCGCAATGTATAGTAAAAATGCCTTCTCCTTTTAAGGTTTCTTTTTTTTAATTTGATGTCACTTATAATTGGTGTTATAGAATGAAAGAAAACATAGCAGTGATGTGAATGAGGGATTGAAAATAAAAAAACAAAGAAGAAAATTGAGGTTGATGACATTTTTTGAATTTGATCAAAACATATAAAACATCTGCTTTAATTCTATTATTTTAAAATGTTAATAACATGCTGAATGTTGTAAAGAACATAAAAAAGACATGAAATGAAAAGCTTTTTTTAACATTAGCAACCAACATGTGTAAGCATAAATAATATTTTTTGGTGGAAACAACAATTAAATGGTTTTTTAGGTGTGTAATTCAATTTGATTGAAATGTAAAAGCATAAGAAACGGAGCCCTTAATTGACCAAATGAAGTACAAACAGGAATGTAAGTTGAGCAAGCAGAATGCATCATATTAACAATAGATTTTTAAGAACGAAAAAAATTATATTGTGAAAGAGAAAATTTGTTGTAAGTTGATATATTAATGATTTGATTGATGGGTTTATGGTGATTAAACAATACAAGTGAGTAGTTAAAGGATTTAATAGGAAAAAAAAGAGTGAAACAAAGTTACAACCAAGCTTTGTTCAAAGATGATGCAAATGATGACATACTTGTGGATATGGTTGGGTTGGGGAAATGTTATGAAGTTGTGAACAAAAGAGATAACACGGGTTTATGTTGATAAAGGTGGTGAAGAAGGAAGGAAAACATGAAAATGATATTGATGGGTTTTTTTTAATAGTTTTGTCATTTTTTGAGAAGGTGGAGACACATTTCTTAAAAAGGTTGTAGAAGTGGTTGTCTCTCTTGTTTTTGAAGTTGATTTTGTGGAAGTTGTGCTTTTGGTAAGAGAAGAAGTTTTTTAAACAACGAATGAGAAATTTTTGTTGCGAAGGAAATGTACACCTTAATCTTCTTTTGATTTCTTGCAGCAAAACACACATGCATTATAGACTATTTACTAGATGACTGGCACGTGATATGTTGTGGATCAAGTTAAATTTTTCTTGAATGTAAAAAAATATTCAAATGTTGCTGATGTTTTTTTCTAGAGGAAAAAAAAATATGTGATGGATTACCCGATGTAATCCGGCTGACTTTACTAATCCAAAACAACCTATACAACTCGTGAAAACAATATTTGATTAAATAAAATTTCAAGATGATATATTTTTTAATATTAAAATAACAAAATATTGGATTGACCTGGGAAAACCCGGGTTATGAGACTATAATAATTTTATAGAAATCAAATCAAAATAAAATATGAAGCCTAATTCTTAATCAACTCAATATTGAAGGATGCAATTGAAAAAAAAAACCTAAAAAAATAACCCGAGTTAACATGTCAAACTTGCAACCTGAGTTATAAGACTGAGATAACCCCATGAAAAACAAATTGAAACAAATTATGAATTTCAATCCTCAACTAGCCCAATATTAAAATATAAAATTAAAAAAAATCAATTAAAAAATATAAAAAATAACCTGAGTCAATCCACAAAACCCATGACCTGGGTTATCAGACCGAGATAATCTTATAGAAAAAAAATTAAAAAATGACATGATTTAACTTGGGTTAACCTGTTAAATCCCCGACTTTGGTTTTGAGTCTAAGAAAGTCAAAACAAATTATAAAACTTGATTCTCAATCGTCATGTCAGATCTAATATTAAATGATGAAATTTATAAAAATCTTAATTAAAAAAATTAAGACAAATCAACCCGAGTTAACCATTAAGCATTATTTCTAGGTCATGAGACTGTGATAACCTAATGAAAAACAAATCGAAACAAATCATGAAGTCTAATTCTCAACTAAATACAATATTAATTGATAAAATTAGGGTAAAAGAGTCAATTAAAAAAAGAGAGAGAAAAATGAGTCAATTAAGTTAACCCGTCAAATTCGCGATCTAAGTCATGAGATGAGGATAACTCAATAAAAAACAAGTCCAATGTTAAAAGACCCGTGACCCGAGTCATGAGACCGATATAACCTCTTAGAGAGAAAATTATAAAAAATACAACATGATTTAACCGGAATTAAAATGCCAAAACTAGTAACCTTGATCGTGAAACTAAGATATTCTCATAAAAAATTAAAACAGATTATGAAGATCAATTCTTAATCAATCCAATATTGAATTATAAAATTAAAAAAAATCAATTAAATAAAAGACATAAAAAACAACCAAAGTTAATCCGGGTTAACATATTAAGCATTATTCTCAGGTCATGAGACTAGGATAACCTAATAAACAATGATATAAAAAAACAGTGTTGGTGTGTATTGTTCACCTATCGGATAACTAGTCAAGATTACGGGGCTTCTTTGCACCCTGCGTGCATGACTCAGTCCTTTTCCTTTTGGTGTCGGCCATGTCGATCACCTCCACCAAAGCTGAGAGATTAAAGGCTGGGAAGTGCCTGCTGTGTTGAATTTTTCAAGGTTGTTGATGTTTTTTCTTCTTTTTCTCATTCTAGTGGTGTTTCTTTTTCTTTCTATTCTTATCTTCTCTTTACTAGGTGCTTCGTTTGGCTAGACTTTTTACAATAGTCTCTCATTTAGCCTATACATTTGTCATTCTCTTTGTTACTCTTCCTCTATTTATATTGATTAGGATCCTCTACAAAATAGAAAAAACTAAACTTAGCAAAAATATTGTTAAAAATTTATATTGCTTTCTTTTTTTTATTGTGAATTTCTAATTAGTTAAATTTTCTCTTTTTAAAGAACCTCTTTCAATTTTTTCTAATTTTGTTTAATTCTTCTACTTGTTTTTTTTTTCTTTTGCATAGTCTTCCATTATTTTTTAGTCCCTAATCATATCAGTCCCTTGTTCTCCTTTTCTTTTTATTTCACCCCTTAAAATGTCTTTTTTATCTTTTATTTTTTTAATTGCCAACAAATAAATTGGAATGAAAGTATAATTTTTAAAACATAAAAAAATTAAAGGTCCAAATGAGTTACAACACTAAATTATTTCACAAGTACTATAACTACATATATTCAAGAATCATGAAAACGACATCATTTTGATGCTTCTAACATGCATGTTACCAAAGATACCCTAAAAACCTGGGTTGTAAAAAAATATAAATTTATAACTTTCTTAAAAAATTTATCAACTATAGCCGTAAAACCTATCATAAAACCAAATACATTTGCAGGCTGCTAGCCTACTTCATACGACAAAATGGATCCATGAGCTGAACTAAACGAAAGAAAACAAAATCAGAGAAGTCAGAGAAATGTCCTGTGCAAGTGTCCATCCAACAACCGATGAACCTTCACTTCTTTCCATTACAAAATTTTATCTCCAACAACATTCCTATATATACCACAAAAGAAAGGAAAATGAGGGGCTAACATTTCCCCCCTCTAATCATCTATTACCTAATTCAAAATTGTAACGCCATTTAAGACTTCAAAACTGTGCACGCATGCCACAGAAAACTTGGAATATAGATGCTGCCTTCATTGACTTGCGAAAAAAGCCATATTCTTTTCCACATTCCCAGCCACTATGGCAAATCCTCATAGACCATCAAAGTTGTTCGCCTTTTCCAAGCTTGTACCTTGCAATTATGGGTCATCTTATTATGCAATCTCTCCAACTTCCCTCCATTTTCTGGGAAATTTGAGTATCCTGACACGGGCCGGCATTCTTAAGAGAGAGAGAAAAAGAAATGGCATGGATATTTTTTAAAAATAAGTTGTCACAGCTTTGATAAATTTCTTTTTTCCTTTTTCATGTTTTATATTTCTCAAAGAACTTTCAGAATGTCAGTGATCAGAAACTCAATAAATTCACAGAGATGTAACTCAAGTTACAGAATACAGAGTCATTACCGCAATGATAATACAAGTCATTTGCTTCTACTGATATAATGAACTTGTTAGAGTCTTTAATCGATCAATTGCATGCTTTATTATGTGTCTTTCTTCTATTGGCACGTTGATTTCCTCTAAAGACTGCAAAAACAACGAAAACATGAGATGACATGCATTAAAAACTAATAACATAAATTCTCAACACATAATTTCCAATGTACAAGCAGTATATTCAATGACCCCTCAAAGTCAGGAAAAAACAGAGGTTAAGTTTTCTACCACTCAGACAAGTTTTCTGCTGAGACCTTACAGTCATGTCTCCAAGTATCCATAATCATTAAAATCATGCTTTAAAGAGTCGAGCCATGCAGATATGAGGAGCTTTCAATCCACAGCTTTCCAATAATATTTTCTACTATTAGAAATGCCCCTTTATGTACATAGCTAAACATGATATCCAACAAGACCGATATGCACAAGGAGTATTTGATTTAAAAAGGGCCAACCAGACCTTCAATCTCTCCTCTCTCGCCTTAAAATGGTGAATTCTTTTCCTTTGTTGATAAATCTTTTGTAATACAAAAACAGAGAAACATAGAACATGGACAAGAAACGCCTGGGAAGCAAAATTATACCTGTAAAGAGCATATGCTTCGTGAAATGTGGTCAATCTCTTCCTTGTATAAATAAAGAATTTGCTGAACCTTAGCTTCCCTTTGCATCCATAGTAAAACAGAAACAATAGCATTTATAATACTTGAGATCCCCTTGGCATAACTGATACGATCACCAGATAGAAGTGAGAAACGTCTTCCATTAATCGATGACCCCATCACGTTCAACACAAGATTGAGAAGTTTGTGACTTCTATCAAACAGGATAAAGCTAGGCAGAAGATAATAACGACGTGTTTGTCCATGGATGGAGCTCATGCTCTCATCATCATCTTCTGGAACACACTGTTAGAGAAGTGAAATATTCTCATTTCAATAACTAAAAAATCAGTGAGGGTTGCTTGATGTCTATGAAGCAAATTCACAAAATTTAGTGCAAAATAAGAAAGATTAAATATCCAGCTCACAAAAAGTAAAAGGGAATTCTATATAGAAAAACTTCATCATGACCACGGAAACAACTGCTAAAATGTATTTTGTTCCATGAAACCTGGAAATTAAATGAAGAGATTCCTCGGCCAATAAATACTCTACCCTCCTCATTGGAAAATTTAAGGCCATCATATACAAAAACAGGGGAACTGAACAAAGATCTATGCCATAAAGAAAACAATGAAGTTTCAAAAAGCATCCCAGTTCCCATCACAAAAAGTATAAAGGAAACTAGATCAAACATCATTGACTTCACAAAGATTTAGGTTGCCAGGGTCAAGACTCAAGATACACACAGCTATACCATATAAAAGGAACCAATTTCATATCATCGTCTTGCAAGACTTTAAGTATTTATTGATAAGTCAAACATCAAATATCCTAATGGCAACTCAGCTTTTTCTCTCTCAGAAAAGGCAGAAGAAATAGTGCTGCCAGCAGCACTCCAAAAGAAAAACAGACATTGATACAAATAAAAGAAGAAAGAAATCAGGACAGTTGTTTAAGGGTAGGAATACTTACATGTGCAACATCAATGAGATATGCTGAGAGCACATTGCTTAAAGAGCAAATACTTTGTTCAGAAAGTCTTGTGGGCTTAGAATCCAGTGCAATAAGCATTCTGAGCATAGCACAAGAATTGTCCAGAGGTGGTTTTAATGACTGAAAATATGAAAAAAGGGGTCACCATTGAGCCTCATGAATGACCCATCACGAGTCAAGCAAACAAGATATTGCAAACAAAATTCTACCTTATTTCGTGTTCACGTTTTGAAATAAAAAGAATTTGTCCAACAGAAACCTCAGAAGCCCAAAAACAGGATCATCTATGTAAATAACAAAATTGCATAAAAGTCAACCAACTTACTATCTGCTCTAGTATTACTTTCTCTAGAATCGCAAAAACTAGAGAATTGTCACCCATCTGCGACAGGCATGAGCAAACAACACTGATCAATGATTTAAAAGTTGCACGATTTGAGGTCTTCATATCTCTCTCCGTGGCAGGAAAAATATTTTCTGCAGACATGAATCTCCTTGTCAGACACAAACTACATAAACTATTGATCCAAAATTGCTTGCCAAGGGAGAAATCATTCTGAATTTACCAGGAAAAACTTTGAAACGCGAAGCCAACGTGATTAAGAAGCTGATGAAGTCAGAAATCTGAATATGACCAGCTTTGTAGGTTGAATGTAAAACCTCTATGATCCGGAATAACATAAATGGATCCAACTCATGACCTGAAATATCAGAAAAGAAAATTTGAAATAAACATGAAATATCAGAAAAGAAAATTTGAAATAAACAACATTATTAACAGTCAGAACTTAGTTTTCTCTTTCATGAGTATCAAGTCCTCCTTTAAAGTTTAATGCTTACAACAACCATCCAAAAGCAACAACATTTCTTAAAAACCTCATTAAAGAGGTATAAGGATCAAATATATAATATGTTTCTAATGATAAAAGTCTATTCTAATGGGAAGAAATGTTGAAGGAAAATTTTGTCATCATTAAATTGCAAATTGTCAACTAAACTGTCATTTCAAAATAAGTAGTCTTTCAATACGAGCTAATCAGTGGAAGACATTCTGTGCAAGGTTTCATGCAGAAGTCTTTTTATTGTCCCCACAATGAAAACTTTTGCACCTTAGGGAACGCAAGACACTACAAGAGTGACAGAAGCAAGCATGGGTTCAAAGATATTGGATCCTTGCTAAAAGTAGCAACGTAAATTTTGGTAGAAAGGAATCATTAGAAATAAAGTTAAGTAATGCAACATCTTGAAAGTTCATATCAAGTTCAACAAAATGTTTTATGTCAGTTCCAAAATAAAGAATCAATTAGGGGAAAACTACAGGAAGTTAGGGACTACAGTGAGGGGAGAAACACACTTACACACGCAGCAAGAAGCAATTGACTTCAGCAAAGTTGAATCCAGTTGAGAAAAATAATAAAGACAGCAGATAGAGAGTTCTTGTGAATCCCTGGCTAGCCTTAAAAAAGGACCATAACATATGTTCCCTGCTCAACAGAAAACGAGTATGACAATGAACCAAATAATGGACCTCCCATGGGCTTGTAACCAAGCATGGAATTTATCAGGAAATATCAGCACTAACCTTTGTTTTGATCTGTGCTGTAGAACTCTTTCAGCAAGCCTTGCATATCATCATACAACAATGAACGTTGCCCCAGGCGAAGTAGAAGATGCAACACAACCTGTGAGGAAGAAAGCAATAAAAGTTCACCAAGTTCATGCATTAACTGAGCTGCCTGTGAACTTGATAGCAAGAAGAAAAGCAAAACCTAAATATTGATGACATGAGTAAAGATTTCATCTTCAACAACTACTCTAAATACCTTGGAAGAGGATGAGTGCCGGTCGCCTAGCAGAATGAGTAACATAGGCAGCTCTCTTATCCAAGTAATCTTGTAGTCAAATAGTCCTGAATCATTGACATCTGTGCACAGCAGATCTTCATGCTGCAAGTTTTGCAAAAGGTATTATTTGAGAGATTCAGTCATTTTTTGCAGAAATAGAAACGATGAGAATATCTTCTAAGGAGGCAAGGAATAAGCCTCTTTAATGCTGAGTAGTTGAACATACAGAAATGATCATTTCTTCAATTGCAGCAAGGCAAGCTAATTTTACTGAAGACTCTGGACTGCAATCCTGGAATGTCTTTGTAAATGCCTGCAACAAAGATATGATTGTTTAACATCTTCATTACCACCAGATCTTACAGTTCTCTACAGAACATGTAGAGTTTTGAAGAGAAAAATCTATAACCAAGAACCCCGGACACGGTGACAAAAGACAATCTCATAAAGCAAGAGAGACATCAGCCAACATAATTTACTTAAGACAAGTTATCAAGCAAATTCTTAAAGAATAAGTCAAACCTGGAGAAGGCGATTCTTCCAATTTCCAATCACCCGTGACACAAGTTTTGGGATAAAAGGAATCAGTGTAGATATCTGCTTTTCTCGAACTGCTTTGTTAGATCGCACGTTACTGCAGCTCTGCATAAAAAAAAAAGATGCAACAAATCAACAAAAAGTAAATAAAGGTACTGCTTCCAAATCATCTAAAAGTACTCTTTTTTTAAAATATCTGAAAATCTCCCCAAACAGCGGTGCAACTTGGAGTGAAATAATTTAAAATGTCTCATTCCTTTTCCTTCATACTGTTCTACTATGAAATAATTTGATAAGGAAAGGAACATATTAATTTGAATTATCTGGTCCAAGATCCAAGGTTTCCTAGATTAACATCTTTTCTGCTAATTCAAGAAGTATTGACACACAGGAATCACACCTTTTCAAGCAACACGTACTCCACAAATGTTAGAAATTTCTCAAATAAGACAGCAGGTGGGCAGATCCATTCACTTAAGTGCATAAATATTTCTGTAATTACAATGTTCAAGATAACATATCTGTCATCATCCTGCAAGCAAGCAAAAAGAAAAAGTTAAGGCACACGAGCTACTATAACAGCAACTACAGTTACAAAGACATTTTTGAGACAAAAGCTTCCTTGTGAAAGGAAGCAAACAGGAAGTTACTGCATAGAAATATGCACAGTAAAAAGTGTTTGAAAGCGAGGAAACCATGGGATGGAAAAACATTTTGAGTTATATCTCCACTTGTTTGGTTGAGAAGAAACAGAAGTGAGGATGTAGAAAGAGGCAATAAACTTTTCTGAAGGCTTCCCCATATCTTATCCATCAGTAAGAGGCAATAAAGTTTTTGATGGCGGATACATTATCCTTATGTAAAATATGGACCTTTTGTTTTGCATCCCTTTCCCCTTTTTTTCAACCAAACAGAGGAGATGTACTTGGAAACAAAGTCATACCTTTTCTGAAAGGTGATGCATTGGATTGAGGGGAAACACAACTAGTAACTTCTTCAACAGTACTGATGAGAAGCTTTGATCAAGAGGTGGTGATTCGGGATGACCTTGCTGAATCCCATGGATAAAGAATGCGACTGCAAGATCTATGCTCCGAAGTATGTTAAGCACGCAATCAAATGATTGTGCATCTAGTGAGTCGTGAAGTACAGGGAGAAAATCTTGGAAGCAATTGACTAAAACTGGTACAAGGTCTTTCAGCTTCTTGTTGATGACGGAATATTCTACACAAACAAAAACAAAACAAAAGAAGGTAAAGGCTTGCCACATTTTACTATTTTAAATTACAGTTACAACACAAACAAAGGGCATAAAAGGTCACACAGTTGTGCATTGAATGTTGAAAATATGCTACTCAGCCACGATTATTTATTATCAGAAATGAATGGATTTCTCCTATAGCATGGCAGCGAGAACTACCAAAGTGGAGCTAACAAGTAAGCAAAACAAAAAATAGCTACCATTGCTAAATACTAAGTAAAATTGAACATAAAATCTTCTGGTGCAAGATTAAGCATATTGTTTGTACAGTAACATAAACATATTTCCATGCAGCAACAGTTGAATGCTGGTAGCAATGAGCCTGTCACTCTACAAACCCATAAAGAAAAGTGAGGGCGAGGTGTTTAGACATACCTGCAAATACTGTAGGCACATCAGGCTCAAAAGCCTGCAATATTTTTTTCTCAGGGATATTCTGTGAAATTGAAAAAAGTGTTATCAGAAATCGTTAGGCAAATCAAAGGCAAGAGGCTTAGCAAAAGGACACAAGTATAGCAAACCTCATAACACAATTAGACACAAGAATAATCCATCCCTGAAGTTGTACTTTAAAACTATAATTTTACTTTTCAATATGAAGAAGATAATTCATATATTGTCGAGTTCATTTCATCTTCAATGCATGCCATAGGCATGTCGCAGAATAACAAATTAACCAAAGCTCCGGAACCATACCAATGAGCCACCAGTTCTATGAGATGCGTATTGTATTGAACATGCTATTGTGCAAAATAAGAAATCTCTTGTGCCAATGGAGACTCACTATGAGGGTCATTGGCTGAGATCTTCCATGTTTGCAAAAGTAATAAATTATCCATGTCTATCTAATCATGTATTTATATGCGATCTGAAAACCAACTACAGATTTCATAATAAACTTCCCCAGAGCTCATGTTTTCATAAATTGTCAACCGATTCATGTAAGACCTCCAACATACAAATGCAGTTTAAACTGCTTATACAAACAAAAGATCCATACAACTGTTACAATGAACTAAATCATCTATCTGTCATAGACCACTAGTGCTTAAAACTTCTGCTACTATGACCACAATAACAACTGGAAAATTACAGAACTATCTTCCAGAGTACGATGGTACAATCATGCATAGCTGAGTGTAAAATATGACCTAACAGTTTGTACCTGATAGAAATTTTACCAAAATCATTAGGATGTTAAAAGGAAAACAAACGAGTTTTGCAAGTGATTCTCAGGGAGCACCTTCGCAGGCAGGTTGACTTCTTTACTAGATGGCAACAGCAACAAGCATCGCACCAAACCAGCAAGAGCATTCTTCAGCTTGACTTTGTCTTCTAAATAGAACTGGTTTTTCCGAAGAATATCTTCATAATTTTGAAGTATCTATTAACGACACGTCCAGCAAAAAAAGCATCAAAATGCAAATAGAAAAGAATGATAACCATATCATCTAAAGTTCATGAGGTATCATTTTGATGGCAAGAAAGCATTTGGGAATAGCATTATCTTAATTCTTATCAAATTTAATATGAGGTTATTTTGACAGCTCAGCAGCATATATTTTGCATGAACCTAAAATGACAGCATCTACCAAACCATAAATGGAGGGAATCAAGAATATTCAAAAAGCAAGTAACCCATCAAAGATTTGATGAAAAGAAGGATATCCAATAAGACCCGATCCAATAAGCAACTGCAACACCATATTAGAAGCTCATGATATTATCATGCACTTGTGTGCCACATGAAAATCTCTCCATTACAGTTTCGTTTCAAATAACACTATGGTTCAAGTCTTTCACAATGAAGAGATGACTGCAGAACTTTAACAATGGCATTCGGACCCTTATTCACATTGCACTAGCCAACATGAACAAACAAATGGCAGAACAAATACAAAACAAGTGGGTTCTCAAAAACCAATAATAAAGAAATGCACTCCAAACATTTGAATATCATGAACAAATGAAGATACCTTTTCAGCATACGAGAAAAATGAAGGAGGATGATATTCAACAGCGAGATCAAAAAATTTGAATGCCATAAGTCGAATGTCAATTGCTAAATATGTCATTGCATTAAAGATGTAAGCCATCATTAACGAAATGACAGGTCCCTGATTATCCTGGACATGCAAGGATAGAGAAATAATGTCAAAGGAGGGGATAAATTAATGATGATAAAGAGTGATAAAATAGCAATGAAACTGACAGAATGCCTCATAAAAATGAAAAATGACCAGCAAAAAACAGAAAAGTAATTGGAAACAACAAACCATTACAGCCTTGTGACTTAGTTGTTGTCCAGGATACATCTGATTGAAAAGAAAATCACAAATCTCTAATCTCACCAAAAGTAATACTAACATCTTCTGTTAAAAAATAGTAAATTTTTATTATCCCCTAGTCTCAAACTCCATTTGCCAGTCCACCCTCCAACAGAAACCGATACCACCACTCCTATAAGCAGTATTCTGCTAGTTATTGAATCATACAAGCAACTATACCACTAGATCAATCTATTAATATCTCAAAGCTCACTATTAGAAGATTGAGAGAAAAAATAGACCCCCTGTTATTTTTTAAATTGAAAACTTTTGGAAGAATCCTTCTTTCTCATTTTAAACAATTACTACAGCTAGCTATATCCAAGAACCATGACAGTTTAATTTAGGCATTTTGAGTATGCCAATCTTTAGATGAAATTTCCATCGTCTGTATCAAGTCTTTGAAAGACACTGCCATGAATACTAATAACTGATTAATATGAGTGCATAGTCATGGCATTGATGTTTGACATGGTTCTTCCCTTTAACCGCTTTCCATGTAGGGTTTGCTCTCAAGATTCAAACAAGAGGGCTTGTGCTTTACCAATTGTCATTAGGATATACAATGATAAGCCGAAAATCTTCCTATTTTTTTCCCCTATCATTGTCTAACAAAAAAAACCATTAACATCATGATGACGATAGTTTCGTGCTCTTGCAATAACCAAGAAGAACAAGAAACACAAATTGAAAAAAAAACATTACAAAAGAAAAGTCATACCAAAAATAAACATAATTTTGAATGTTTATAGAATATAACTTATTGAGCCAAGGCTGATACATGTCCTTATAGATTTAAAAGTGTCCAAGCAACCGCCCTGCACAAACATGCTAGAAAGAAATGATAAATTACCTCTTTGCAGCCTGGTAAAATCACTGACTTAAGAAGTTGATATAGGTTTTCTCGAACAGTTTTCCCATCATCATTGATCCGTTCACGTAATTTTTCTATAACAGCATATCTGTGCAATTTAAGCTCTTCTGGATGATTGAGGAATAAATCCTTCATGCCCATCAAGGCATCTTCAAAAGGAAAAGAAAACGAGGCTCTGGTCAACATCAACATTTCCAACAAACACAAGATAATAAATGCAGAGGCTAAAATATATACCGTAATAATAATCATGAAAGCAATAAACAGTCAAGTAGCTACCAGATAAACTCAATAAAAGCATTTTTATGAATAAATAGTTTCTTTCTCTTTCAATTACAAACCCAAAACTCTTATGGACAACCTTTTACTCTAACAAGATATGAAGATATTTAAAGAAAGTACCTTTACGGACTTTCGCATTGTGATGGGATGTATGTTGAAGAAGCTCTTTCAAAGTCAAGCCTTTCTTGCTCACAGCTAAGCCTGCTTTCTCTGATGCCACACTCTGCTCCGGAAGAACAATTGCTGCTCATAACACACACAAAAAGAAACTTCCATTAGTAACATTACTTCATAAAAAGCACAAAGTTTTAAGAAGAAACTAAATGGAAATATTTTTTTTACCTTTGGATTTAATTTCTGTGTTAGTAGTATTCTTAGGAGGTGGCAATTTCCTGCCGATCTTTCGCTTTATTTTCTACAAAATTAACAAGAAAAAAAAGAGAGCAAACAATTCAAGTTCACAAGACATGAAATTTAGAAAAAGGAGGAAAAAGAAAGAAACTGCTATTACTCACTTTGAAGTCAATTCCACGCTTTTGCTGCTTCTTGGAAGAACCCTTAGTTTTTGCCATTTTCACTGCAAATTACAGAAAAAAGAAGAGTTTACGCATCAAAATTACACTTCTGTTAACTGATAATAAATTAAAATTGATAATATAATTCAGAGCACAGGGATTTGAGAGCAAACTAGTTAGTACGAGGCAAATAGAAGCTGCAACAACAAAGAAAAACAACTTGAATTTTTTATTTTTTTATTTTGAGAGAGAAAACTCTCACAAGGTTCTACACCCCTTTTGTTCTTCATCAATGGGATTTGGGAATGCTTTTGATGACGATTAATGAAGAAAATTTCCCTTCTTGCTTTGTTGAATCCATAGTTATCAGACTCGGCTCAGGTCGTGGGTTGGCTAGGTCAACCCGGGCCATTATCAAAACGTCGTTTTAAAGAAAACTGAAACAATTTTGTTTCGGACAAAAATTTAAAAAAATGCAAACTATGTCGTCTTGGGATTCTAATCATTTTCCAACAGTCACAGCAAAGGGTATTTCCAGCCTGCAGATTCCAATCCTTTTCCAATTTCAATTGAAGGATGATAGACTTGAAATTAAAGACCATTATATGAAAACCCAAACGAGTAAAATGCAAGGCATGCTCCAGTGGGCAGGGTAAAACAGGAGTATTCTTGTGAATTATGCACCCAACATGCTCCGGTATCTTTATCATTCTCAATTATGTACCAGAAAGGCTCTGGACATGCTCCAGTCTCACAGTCAACATAGGTTTCTTTTCTTAACAATCACACCCTATAACCAAGTGTTAGATAAATGACAGCAAATTCTTTCTACCAGCGGGAATCATGTATCTTGTAAATGCAGCTCTCAACTTTTTCTGCAAATCTTCTACACTAGCTCATAACCCCCCCAACCCCCCAACATACACAAAACACACATGCACACAAAAACAAAAGTGAAGAGAAAACAATACAGATGCATATCCAACCTATCTTCAGAGTGTACAACTTGAAAAGATATGAGCCAATTGACTTGAGGTGATACACTATATTCATATTCACCTCCTAGGAAATTCATCCTATTTCAGGGCGTAAAACTTGAAACCATAGAGCCAATCAACTCCAGATATATTACATTCACGTTTCACCTCCTTTTTATAATTTTATGATTATAGCCACTCAGATTATGGCACCGGCAAGGTACAGAATGAAGAAACACCAACTAAAGAAAGTTCCTTGCCCTTTTGGCTTATCCAACTGATCTTCCTTCCATTGGTTGAATTATGAAGCATGTGCCTCCAAATCCTAATGAAGCTAATGCTAATGCCTCGTAGAGGACTGCATATTGAAGCAAGGGACCGGATTCTTTTTGGCAAGTTACAAGAGGAATCAGAGGACATACAACTTAATGTCAAGAACTACCATTGCTTCTTTAGCCCCTCTGATCTTTGTTACGGCATGAACTGCCATTCCCTCTCCATGTACAAGGGGGAGAATTTGACAGTCGAAACTAAAACACCCAGATTGATTTTTTATCAGAATGCAACTATCCCATTAGAGAATTAAAAAACCTATTAACCCTATGTGCAGCAACAAACCAGTATACACAAAACGCTGCCAATTTCAGAAAAAACAAAGAGATACCCTAGTCAAAATCCTAGCAAACGAGGGCAAAATGAAATACCCATTATATACACACAAAAAAATCATGTATATTAGACTAAACTAAGAGAAGCCCGCATTGAATCTCGACAAAACAAGCAAAAAAAGTAAGATTTTCAATCTAGAGGGTATTGAAAAAGACTGAAACCTTATTAGTATACCAGCTTTCCTCCCTTTAAGAATAAATTGTTGCTGGTGGTGGCTATTGATCCCGTGGAGGAGGTGGCGGCTTGTGGGTCTCGGCAGAACTTCAGTTGCGTTTGATTTGGGGTTGTTTTGTGTTTCAGACCGAGAGAAAGAGAGGCTAGGTATGTGGTAAGTTGTCAAAAAAGGTTTTTTTACACGATAGATTCAGAGGCAGCCAGAGAAGCATTCTCAAGAGCAGGCAGTAAAGTATGATAAGTGAACTTCAACTATTTATCCTGTTAGTTTTATGTTCATGCATTTCAAAACTTATTTGCTGATAACATGACAACAGTTCTCCTAGTTGGGAAGAAAGTGTGTTTGAACTACTTTTAGGTATACATTTTATAAATTTGGAAGTGCCGCCTTCATAAAGCATAAAATTTTAGCCCACGGTTGTCCTCTTAAAATTTTAGTATATGCTGCTAGAATACTATTTGTGCTTACAATGTTGCAAGTAAAATAAATGGGAGCAGAATATAAGTATCTATTGGAGCTTAGTGTTGCAGAACCTGTAAAAATTCTACGCGCCACTTCCTCAATTAAAATAATGCTGCAAAATTCACTCACATGCTTGTGTAGAATGCTCCATTCAAAAGACAGCTTGCTATTGGGTTTTCATGGTGTACTAATATACAACTTGTTGGGAACAACTGATAATAGCATGATAGCAAAGGCTTGTTAGATATCTTTTGTTTTTTTAGCTGTTTTTGTTTTTTAGCTGTTCTTGAAGAGGGTGTTTTTCTATTTTAGATGAATATTTGAGATGAATGAGTAATGTTTTTTTAAAATTTACATCTTTTATTTTATGATTTATTAATTCACACATTTTTATTCTAACATGTTTAATTTTTTATTTTGTAGAATTTGGTAAAAAGTTGTATCTAGCAACGAATGATAATTAATTCACGAATCTGATGTATTTATTGAAAACGTATGATAAAAATACTATTTTTTTTATTTTTATATCTTCTAATTTAATTTATCATGTTATAATTCGAGATCATGAATTTCAAGAATCAAAGTGCAATGTTCTTGAAGTGTTTTTTTTTTGAGACAATATGCACATGAAGATTTATTTTTTTATTGGCATGGAGTGTTTTATAATAATGTTATTTGTTGTTTTTTCTTTAAGCCCTTTGAAGGTAATGGTTTGTAATTTGAATTTTAACTTATTGGTGTGTGATTGTGAGTGTGTGTTATTTAAACTTTTCTGAAGCAGAAAAATATTAGAGAGTTAAAAAAACATATTGAACACAAGATTGACATTAATAATTTCATTTAAATGATTATTCAGTAGCCAAAAAACTAAATAAATATAAGATTGATAATAACAATTTAATACAAATGAATATTTAGGGGTAAAAAAATTAAATATACTTAAGAATCTTCAAAAACAAAAGAGACAATAACAACATTAATTGCAAGCCCATTAGAAATCCATTAAAAGCCCATTCTCATTATAAAGTAAAAAAAAGCCTAAAAAATGCATATAGGTTTTTCTGTTTTTTTGGATTAAAAACCAGACCGAAACCAGTCGGTTTCAGGTCTTTTTTAATTTTTTTTTGTTTGGTTGTTTTTTAGGTAAAAACCGAATTGAAAATATTAATTTGAAATAAAAATAAAATAAAATTTAAATTTTTTTCAAAACCCTTTTAAAATAAAAAAAAAAACTTTGTTATATTTTAGAAGTTATGCCTAACAGCTAGTTTGAGCTTTTAGCTTTATAAAAAAAACCTTTTTTTTTAAATGACCAAATACATCCAAGCTAAAATTTTAATCATATTTTTATTCTTACATAACCTTTGTTATAATTTTGATTCATCCAAAACAAGGTTGAAGTGTTATTCGGCGGCAAAACTCTTCCAAGTGCTTCATTTATATTCCATTCAACTCTATTAAAAGAGTAATATTATAGAAAGTATATATATAGACCCCGGTTAAAATGGATAAATCTAAGTTAAATATGGTAATTATTAATTGAAAAATAATAAATGTGGGAGAAAAAGGTGGAATAAGGGTAAAATTATAACTGGCCAAATAAAGCCTAGGGTTATTAAAGGGGGCAGGTATAAATACAATGAGACAAGAAAATCAGCTCATTTTCTTCTCTCATAGGGCCGGTTAGGACAACCTTAAAAATAATCCATTTCCTTATTCATCTTCATCAAATCGTTTTTGCATGTCCTTGCCTTTATTGTTTCTCAAAATCTTAACAAAATAAGAGGGTTAGAGATGATTGACAGCTATAGGTGAGATTGAGTTGGTATTTGAGAGAAAACACATTGAGGGCATGCATTTTGGCAACCATATCTCCACTTTCCACCATTGGATTGGGTTGTTTTTTGGGTATGATGTTCATCACAATGACTACTACATTCTAACTGGAGGGATTTTCAATATTAGGCTCATTTCAAAAATATGGCTAGTGGAGATTTTCAGGAGAAAACACTCTTTTGCATGGTCATAGTAAGTGGATTTGTTCTCCTCTGGGAATTATTGAATTGGGATGTAATTTGGATAATTTATTCATCTAGGTGTTATCTAAAGTATGAATGGTGAAGATCAGAAAGACAATACTCTGAATAAAAATTGTTCTTCATGAACAGTAGGTTTGTAATTTATTCATCTAGGTGTTATAAATCAATGACTAAAGTGAATTTCATCATATTTAATCCTATAATCAGTTCTGCCTACAATTATAAAATAAGTTTCAGGGATCAAATCATAATTATCTAGCAAAGATTTCTTCACAATTCACAAGATTACTTACTAAAAATACATTAATTAATCAAATTCAATCTCAAATAATTATTCTTAACAATCCACTCAATTCAATCAATCTAACCATTACCCATAATAATTATCAATCAATTTTAACAACAAAAACTTCAAATTTTTAGAAACCTAAAAAAAATCAATATCACATTTACCATCCATATAAAACTCATTCTTACCTTAACACTTAATTCCTTCATCATCCATCTCTCGACTTTTATTTCATTTGTTCCTCCATCTCTTTCTCTTCTTCACCTTCTCTCTCTTTCACTTCCTCTCACTTACAGTGGCTCTCTCCAAAATCTAGTATTTTCTATTTTTTTACCTTATATATATATATGAAAAAGACTACAATGCCACCAATCATTAAGTGTCCGTTTGGGACCGCGTTCCTAAAAAATTTAATTTAATTTTTTTTTCAAAAAATTATTTTTTTTGTATTTTTTGGATCGTTTTGACGTGTTGATCTCAAAAATAATTTTTAAAAAATGAAAAAACATCATTTTGATACATTTCGACATGAAAAGTTATTTGAAAAGTAACAGCAACCACACTCCCAAACACCCTCAATACCCATAATAATGCACATAAGGGCACTAACTACCGTCTTTTCAAATCATTTTTATTTATTTATTTTGACTTCATATATATTTTTATCACAATATATGAAAAGACCACAATGCCCTTAATATATATATATATACACACACACACATATGTGTGTGTGTGTGTTCCTTTCTATTAAATTCCAGTATGTTGGTATTTTTGTGAGGCCTTCCAGACTTTGATTGATTTGAAAATTCAAACCAAAAAAAAATAATAAGTCAAAAGACTAATCTAATTCATTTATGAATCCCATCCATAACCATCTTAAAACAATGTTCAGAATTTTCACCATTTTCTATCAAAATAGCATGATTGTAAGCGGGGCTTATACCGACAATCAATGTTTTCACGTGTAAAACCATACACTATTTTTTTTCTTAGAATCCCACTCTATTATTATTATTATTATTATTATTATTATTATTATTATTATTATTATTATTATTATTATTATTATATCACCCTTTTTTTAATCCCCATTATTATTATTATTATTATATCACCTTTTTTTTTAATCCCCAATGTATAAAACTTAAATAATTATTTCACCCGATTAGAGAATTTACGTGATTCGTCATTGGATTGACATTTTGCATATCGATTTATTACTTTATTTTGTTCAAAATTTAAGTTAAATTTCTAAAAGTTTATTATATCCATCTATAACAATTTTTCTTCTTAATTATCATTTCTCAATAAAAAATTTACCATTTCTAGCATTGATTTATTAGTTTTAGGTTAGGGTTTACATCTCTAGCATTGTCATGATGTGTGGAATTCCCTCATTTAAGAGTTATTGTATTTTTTTAGAGTGGAAGACCTATGACCTTCTTGGCGATGAATGGGGCGTGAAAGCCCCCTATTGGAGAGAGATCATACCTAAAAGTGAAGATTCTAGATCATCCTTAAAGATAGCATATGGTCTAGGAGCCTATCTAAAGAGTTGTGTTAGTTCTCTAAGTTCTAGTTAGCCTTAATGGTATATACTTAGCCATATGATAGGGGTCTTATTGCTTTGTTGAGATTGGCCATCTCAAACTGTCATGGAGGGTGAAGCTATCTCACTAGGGAGAATCTTGCTTTGTTGAGGTTGGCCATCTCAAATTATCAAGGAGGATAAAGCTACCATACTAAGAAAAACCCCTTCCAAGAAGATTGTGTAAGAATCTAGAAGCCCCTACTAAAGATCTATAAATAGGAAATGTATGATAAAAAATAATTATTTTAATTTAAAAATAAACTTACTTCCTATTGAGAATAATATATTCTAAAGTGATTTGTTGGGCTCTAGAGAGCCCTCTGACCCATCATTTGGAGAGTGTTGTTATTACACTAGGGAGACCCCTGGTCAATCCCTTTCAGGGGTGGGGCTGTTGTAGATGCTAAGACTTGCTGAGGTAATAAAACCTGATTTTACACTTGAACGATCAAAACAACCTGGGTGAGGGGTTGCACTTAGTTGATGAGCTGTTGGAAGTCCAAAATAAGCAGTGGAGCCAGTGCTAATTGGTAGATCCATCAATCGTTCTAGCCCAGGTATGTTATGGTTGTATGCCATGATATGACTTGGAAATGTCATTAGAAAGAAACTGATGGCTTTTTGTTTAATTTTCATTGACAACGCCAATAATGATGTCCTAAAAAATCCAAGTATCTTAAGATCAAGGCTTATGCATTAGATAATCAATTGATCTCTTGATTATAGTAATATGATCCATTCTCCCTTACTAAGATGGCTGGTAGTCCGTACTTGGTGCCTGGTATGTTAAAGTCTTGTGTCTAGTACCTATAAACGGTCAATTTTGGTAGATTTAGGGACTTTCGGATGCTGAAGTATCTATTTATAGAGAAAATTTAATGATATTTTAGAGAGAGATGCTTCGAAAACATATATACAGTAGAGAATGAAAATTGTGAACAAGCTCGAAGGATTCATGAAATATTTATAGCCTATTAGTCTTGTTCTTTTACAAAGATAAGGGTTTGAAGTGTAATTTTGTCTTGATAGTATTAATGAAGGATAAATATAATTTATAGAAGCATTAATGAGGGGAAATATCCCTGACATATACATTAAAAATATCTCTCACACAACATTAATGTTGATGGAAACACGATGGGCTCTTAGAAAATCTTTATATACCATCTCTTACACAACAATAATGTTGATGAAAATATGATAGACTTTTAGGATATTTCTTATACATATAATAATGTAAAGAGAGTAGGATCTAAAAAGTTGTTGAGCTCAAGGGAGTTAAGTTCTTTCCCCTTGGCTGAGCTCTTCCCCTACGCGAAGCCTATAAGGGTTGGGCTCTTCTCTTAGGTCGAGTTTATGGCAATAGGCTCTTCCCCAAGATGGAGCTCATGAGGGATGAACTCTTCTCTTAGGTTAAGCCCATAAGAGCTGGGCTTTTCCCCTAGATAAAGCCCATGACATTAGGTTCTTTTCTAGGTTGAGCCTATGAGAGCTAAGCTTTTCCCCTAAGTTGAGCCAATGACATTGGGCTCTTTCCCAAGGCTTAACTCATGAGAGCTGAGCTTCTCCCTTAAAAGGAGCTAATAGGGCTGGGCTCGGGGCACGTTGCCTGAGATCGTGAGTTTTGGGCTTTCAGGGGTTTTAGACTTGTTAAATTTGAATTTATCAAAAATCAACAAATAATTAAGAAAAAATTCATTCAACGTAAAGTTTCAAAATTGAGTCTTCTAATTGATTTCTAGTGAGATTAATTATGTATATAAGATTAGCTTTACTCACCAAAGTATTTCTAAACTCCATCCTCTACATAAATATTTCTTTAGGTAAGTAGGGATATAATTAAGAAATATTTTTGTTTTGGGTGTATGGTAATGCATCATTTTTTTTAAAACTAACACAAAACTTTTAATGAAGTTATTTTTTAAAATCTCACATTATAGGTGACATATCAATTATTCATAGTTTCACAAACAAAGAAAAGCAGTGCCAACAACAACAACAACAAAGTAGCATTCGGTTACTGTTATGAGATAGAAAAGATAGATACAGTAAAAACAAAATATATTTGGTTAAAAAGGCAAAGAAAAAAATAGAGATATAAATAAATTTATCTCTAGGACAATTTTGAAGTAAATTTTTGTATTTTAAGAATAAAAGGTACAAAGATGACTTGTCTCCATAAATAATATTTTTTTAAATGTTTTATTCCTGAAATATCATTGTAAAAAACTCTTAATTCCAAAATTGTTTAAGTAAGACATGTAATAATAAAAATAGCTATTATTATAGTTTTAAAACTTAATTTTAGGTCGACCTGGGGTAAGGTCCGAGTCATGTGTCGGGAGGGTCAGCCCGTATTAACTTGTGTAAATATAAAAATAAAAATAGTTATTATCATAATTTTAAAATCCGACTTGGAGGTCGACCAGGGCAGGGTTTAGGCCACGAGATATGAGGGTCAATCCTGATTAATATGAGACAATGTATGGATAAAAGTGTTTGTCATTAAAGTTTTAAAACTTGACTCGGGAGTCAACCCGAGATAACATTAAAGTCAAAGGTTGGGAGTGACAACCCGATTGATCCAAAAATTTAAAAATAATTAAAATAACCTTATTTTGACTATTTTTTTTAAAAAATTCAACGGATTTTGACCTTAATTTTATCCCGAGTGAACCCAAGTTTTTGACCAGATAAGAACAAATCAATCATTTTTTAATTTTTCTAAACTTGAACTAGTTCAAGTCTCCATTATAGACCAAAAAGTCAAGCCAACCATAGTTTTATAACGAGGTTTATTATAATATTATTAATTTTAATACTTAATATAAATTAAAATAAAAAAATAATATATATTTAGTTTTTAAAATATATAATTTAAATAACAATACATATTATATCTTCCCATTTATAACTATAAAAAAATATAAAAAAATGGCTTTATGTTATATATTATTATCATACATAATTCCTCGTTATCTTTTTCCTTCTTATATTCTTATTTGTAGTGTCAGTGTTTTCAATTACCTAACACTACCCAAATGCTTTAGGACTTTGCTTAAGTCACCTTACGTTAGCTTTCCTTCCTAACCATTTTTAACGTTTCTCACTGTAATACTTAAAATAGATAGATGACCCGCGCGATACTGCGGGATATTTTTTTTTTCATAAAAAATATTAAAGAAAACAAAAATTTAAAAATTTTGAGTTTTTTTGTAAAGTTATATTCAAGAATTTTAGGTTTGACTGCAACGCCTGACTTAAGAATAATATTTATAATATTAATAATAAAATTAAATTTGCATGACCCAAGTTTAAATGAGCTTAGCTGCAACACCGGACCCAAGAATATTGGATATGGGTCTGGCTATAAGGTCGTGTCATAAAAATGTGACAATTAAATAGATTAATGAAAAAAAACAAAGAAAAAAAACTCAATAGGAAGAAAGAAACTAATGAAGAAAAAGAAAAAAATTGAATTAATTGGGTTAATCCTTTAAACCAGGTTATCCTGTAAAACCTGAGATTCGCGTCATGAAAGTTTGATAACTAAATAGGAAAAAATGACGGGTTTACCCATCAAACCAAGTTAACCCGTCATGCCTAGGATACGTGTCATGAAAGTATGAAAGTCTGATAATTAAATAGAAAGAAAATTAACTTTAACAAACTAAACGAAATGAAAAAAATAACTCGTCAAATCAGGTTAACCCATCAAACTCGAGATCCGTATCATGAAAATCTGATAACTAAATAAAAAAAATTTAACATTAACAAACTAAATCAAACAAAAACAATTCATTAAAAAAATTAAAAAGAAAAAAAAAGAAAAAAGCAACAATACAATACAATACAATACAATACAATACAATATAATAATAATAATAATAATAATAATAATAATATTATTATTATTATTATTATTATTATAATATAATAAATTATAATAATATAATATATTAATAAGTAAATATATTAGTAAAAGCGTGTCATGCCTGTGCGATGCTACGGGCTTGTGCATTGTCCTGGATTTGAAAAACAAATCATATAAAAAAAAAACTATTACCATCCATAATATTTTAAAGGAAAAAACTACAAAGTTATATTCTCAACCAGCTCAATATTAAAAAAATAAAATTGACAAAAACAATTATGAAAAAAACACAAAAAAAAAAAGAAGATGACAATTTTGGAAGAAAAAAAGCAAAAAGCAAATAATAATAAAATGGGAAAAAAAACATGTGAGGAAAGTTAAAGCTAAATTTTCAACCAACTTAATATTAAAATCATTTAAGAAAACACTGTAGCAATCTATAGTGTTTTGTGAGGAAATATACAATTATAATTCTCAACCAGCTCAATATTAAAAAAAATCAACAAAGATAATTTTGAAAAATATAAAAAAAATGAAAGGAAAAAAAAACATGCAGGTAAACACTATAACAATCTATAGTGTTTCATGAGAAAATCTACAGTTGTAATTTTTAACTAGCTCAATATTAAAAACAATAAAAACGACAAAGACAATTTAAAAAAAAACATAACAAAAAAAAATCATATGGGAAAACACTATACCAATCAACGATGTTTTAAGAAAAAAACTAAATTGTCAACCGGTTCGGTATGAAAAAAATAAATTTGACAAAAACATATTTGAAAAAAAAACATCGATAAAAAAAACATGTGGGGAAACACTGTAACAAGACAAAAATCATGTGGGAAAACATCATAGCAATCTACAGTGTTTTAAATAACGACAAAGCTAAACTCTCAATCAGCTTAATATGAAAAAAATAAAATCGATAAAGATAATTCTAAAAAAAAAATTATTTAATAAAAAACCATGTAGAGAAACACTGTAGCAATCTAGTGTTTTAAAGAAAAAAATTAAAAAACTAAATTCTTAATCAGCTCAATAGGAAAAAAATAAAATCAACAAAAATAATTATGAAAAAAAAGAAAATATAAAGAAGAAAGAAAATTTTGGGAAAAATTAAAAAAAATGAAAAAAAAATAGAGAAAGCTAAAGCTAAAGCTAAATTATCAACCAACTCAATATTTAAAAAATAAATTCGACAAAGATAATTAAAAAAAACATGTGGGGAAAACACTGTAGCCAAACAAAAACCATGTAAGGGAAATACTTTAGTAATTCACAGTGTTTTTTTTTGAAAAAAGCTATAAAGCTAAGTTCTCAACCATCTTAATATATAAAAAACCGACAAGGACTATTTAAAAAAAAAAGTCAATTTTGGATAAAAAATAAAAAAACATGTAAAAAAAAGGAAACAAAAGCAAAAAAAAAAAAAACACGCGGGGAAATTTATAATGTTTTAACGAAAAAAACAAAAAAATTAAATTTTCAACCAACTCAATAGTAAAAAAACAAAAAAAACAAAAATAATTCTAAAAAAACAAAACAAAAAAAAAGAAAATATGTAAAAAATGATAATTTAAAAAAAAAGAAAAACAAATAAAAAAACATGTGGGAAAGCTAAAGTTAGATTATCGGTCAGCTCAATATTGAAAAAATAAATTTGATAAAGATAATTTTTTAAAAAAATATAAGAAACACTGCAGCAAAACAAAAACTATGTAGGGGAAACACTGTAGCAATTCATATTGTTTTTTTTAAAAAAAGTACAAAGCTAAATTCTCAACCAACTTAATATAAAACAATTAAAATCTACAAAGATCATTTTAAAAAAAAAATCATAAAAAGAAAAAAAAACAATGCATGAGAATATTATAATAATTTACAATGTTTTTTTTTAAAAAACTACATAGGTAAATTTTTAACCAGCTCAATATTTAAAAAAATTAACAAAGATAATTTAAAAAAAATAAAGAAAGAAGTAGAATCCAATTTTGAGTTTAAAAAATGAAAAAAAAAACATGTAAAAAAAAAAAAGAAAGAAACAAAAGCGGAAAACAAAATGCTACAGAAAAAAAAAAGAAACAAAAGAAAAAAAAAAAAGAAAAAAAAAGAAAAGCCGTGTCAGTGTTTTCAATTACCTAACACTACCCAAAAGCTTGAGGCCTTTGCTTGAGTCACCTTACGTTAGCTTTCCTTCCTAACCTCACTATAATAGTTAAATATACTTCCAACCCTCTCTCCTCTCTCCCCTCTTCCCTCTCCCTCTGGCCTCTCCCTCTCGAGTTAGAGAGAACACACAAAAAAAGAAAAAAGAAAGAAAAAAAGAAAGAAGCCAAACAAACAAAAAGCCAAAACTGTTGTGTTCTTCTCACATTCTCACCTCCACTGCCAAAAACCCTAACTTACTCTCTTTTTTTTTTACTCACTTTATAGTAAAAAAAAATCTTTGATCACTCATTTCTCTTACTTTTTTTTTTCCATTTCTGCTTAATATTTATTATTTATGTCAGAATTCATCATCATCATCTCTTTAATGCCCATCTATTTATAAGCTAATTACATTTCTATACATTCCCTATCTCTTTATCTCTTTCTTTTTTTGTTCTTTTCACTGATAGAAATAAGAAAAAAAGAAGAGAACTTGTTGTTGGATTTTCTGTTCAGTAGTGGTTGTTGCTGATTTCCAATAAAGAAATAAAGTTAAGGTCTTTCTGGTTTCTGGGTTTTTTGAGTATCTATCCATGGCTGCGGTTGCTGAGATTGCCAGTGAGGCTGCAGTGGCTGCCAAAAGCAACAGCAACACCACAACCAACAAAAATGATAACAACAATAATTTGGATTCAGAAAGAAACCCAAAATCAGAATCTGAATTCACTGTTCAAAAGCTTGTGGATATGTTCACCAAGTTGAATCCTTTGGCTAAGGAGTTTTTCCCATCATCTTACAATAAAAACAATCCAAAACAATTTCATATCAACAATTTTCCAGTGCCTAACAAGCAATCAGCCAATGACAACTTCCCTAAAAGGGTAATTCCTTTTTTCTCTTTGATCATTTCTATTTTGATCTTGAATTTCTGTTTTTTATGTGTTTTTTAACAGGTTCTTACTGCAATCCATATAGTTGACTGGTGGGTTTTGATCAAATTTTTTTGATCAATGTGTTATTTGGGTTTTATCTGTGTTATTCACAAATGGAGTCTGCCAGATTTTGCAGTTTCAAATATTGGTTTTTTGTTGATATCACTGATAAAGTTATCGAATTGCTTTTTTTAGACTATATCTGCCTATCAAAATTTGAATTTTGATGACTGATACATTTGTTTTCAGCTATGAAAATTATGTTGTTGATTTTCTAAAATTATTTACCAATTTGTTGTAATGTTAGTAGTAAATTGAATACCATAACTCTCATTATGATTTCACTGATGACTGGGGTTTTATTATTATTATTATTATTATTATTATTATTATTATCAGTATGATTTATCTGGGTATGCCACAAGGGCTTTGTTATCGCAATCCTATTCTAAATTAAGTAGGTTGGTTGAGTTTGAAGGTAAAAGAATTTCCATCTCCAATATGAGTTCTCAATTTCAATCTATCCTTTTGTTTTATTTTTCCTATTTTCTGGCAGTTTTAAGTAATTCCAAAATGAAAAAAGGTGTTTCTATTTTTTTTCTCTTATTTATATATTTTAGCTCTTCCTCTATACTGTTCCTTCTTTATAATATTAATTTATATGTTATGAAGTGGGTTTCTGATCTGGTATTGCCTTTAAATTAATAAATCTATTGGTTCTTGCTTGGGAATTTGTTTCCTTGACCATCGCTAAGATCCCTCTGTACTATGATTGTTAACCAATTGCTGCTTTCCCTTTCATCTGACAGGGGATAGTTATGCTTGAGTATGTATTCTATTAAAGTTTTAAAATTTTGGCAATGTTACAAAAATTTCTTTTTTGAAAGTAATATGGCAATGCCACTTGAAAGCTATGAGAAAAGCTGCTGTGATGTGCCACACTTTTTTGTCTTTTCTTTTTCTTGGTTATGCTTGCTGAAATTTTACTTGTGTTTTATACAGCGAAGAAATGACTTTAACCAGGGGAGGAGAAGGTTGAATGGGAGAGCTTATAGAGCCCAACGAGAAGACAGTATTAGACGAACAGTATATGTTTCTGATATTGATCAACATGTAAGTTTCTGATACCTATAGCAGAAGTTTTATGTTTATTTCGATGCATTGATTTTTATAGCTATTGGTTTTGCTCCTGTTCTGAGTTTAGAGAAACTGGTCCACAATTTAGGTAACCGAAGAGCGGCTTGCTGGCTTATTTAGTGGTTGTGGACAAGTAAGTTACATTTCTTGTTAATATTAATTGGTTTATTTTGCAGTTTCTACAATAAGGCTAATTAAGTCTTGGTGATCCATTTTAGTTCTCATGAATTTTATATTATGATGGCTCTGTTTCACTTCAAAATGATCTTTCTTTCTTCCAAAGCAAAGCGGATTTCATCTCCTTATTGTACTGGGTTCATCCTACAGAATGAGAACTTAGAATACAAACTTAGCTCTCTTATTGTAAATCTAGAACCACACCTATATTTTTGGGGTTTTTGGAGTTAACAATCTGTACATTTTATAATGTTTGTTCAACGTATCTTTAATGAATTGATCTTTTAAGATTTGCAAAATCAATTGGTGTCCAGCAATGTATCCCACCATAGCATCATTTGGCAGTGAAGCTCTTCAAACTCTCTGATTTTTTGACTTATTGCTTAGCATTCTGGTTAGAAGATGCTAATAGAAGTCTTGGTCAATTTTATTAGTCAATTTTATTTTTGTTGGGATAATATCTTGTCTCCATAGATTTAACCATGGGTTATAATCTGATATTTGTGTGAATTGAAATCCTAAAAAGCCATGGTTGTGTTGATATGAATTCAAGCCAGATATGGTAATGTGGAGTTGTTTTAATTCTAAATTTAATTTTCGGTTTCGAGTGATGGTCTTGCCCAAAAATTTATGTGCAAACTGAGAAACAGATTTACCATTATATGAAAAGGGAGGCATTGCCAACAGAACATGACAAAAGAAAACTTGGCTTTGCATCTTGATTATGCTGATGATGGCATGCTAAAATTATTCTATATTAGTAATGTTGTTTGTTTATACTTGATGCATCGAGTTTAGGTCTATCTCAACAATCGAGTCAAATGCAAGCTATCTACACCCAAACTAGGAGATTCATGAGAAATTTCCTTCTCATGGCTCAACTGTAAGGAGCTGATAGGGTATGAATAGTGTGAACAAAACTAACCATACATTTTTTCTAAATGCAATTGTATGATCTATTAATGCTATTCAACAACACTGCCGAAACAGACGATTTACAGAAGTATAATGATAGTACGTGATAAATGAGCATCAATGCTAGATTATCACTTATGAGTTTTTCTTTTCATATTGGCTTTGCTTCTTTTTTCTTTTTGAAATAAATTTGAATATGTGCAACTTATGGGAATAACTTTTCTTTTATTTTATCAAGGTTCATGGAAGGGCTTTAACTTTATTAAGTGTGCTTCTATTAATACCTTCTACTAATATTTAGGAGATCTCTTAGTCGGTGCATAAGCTGATACAAAAAAAAGAAAAAAAAAGAAGAAGAAAATAAAATATAGAAAAGAAAGTAAGTTAGATGGCACCCACAGCTTCTTGTTAGTTACATAACTCGTGATTGTTTTTAGAGTTTGCATGCGAGTATCTTTTAAATAAAAGTTATTTGTTTCATTGTTACTTTACCAATTCAATCTATTTGTTATATTAACTGGTCATGCCATATTCTTTAGAATTACTGATAATAGTTTCACACATTGGTGAGAATCTAATGGACTTCATAAAATCAAAGCTAGTTACGGTAGTATGAAGATGTATTGACTGATACATTTATGTTTCACTTCTTGATCTCATCTGGTATGATGTTTTCATAATGGATGCTAATTATAGAGCTGGGCTCATTTGCTCCTGTTAGTGACAATTTTTTTTCTTCTCACCTTTATGAACTTCTGCTAGAGAGTTGCAATTTATATTAACAGTTCTAAATTGCTGGTTTCATTATATTATAATGACATTATGTTGCATAAGAGCTTGTGAAGTCAGTCTTTTCATACTTTCAAAAATTTGTAGTGTCAATACATCTCTTCTATCATTTTCTATTAGACAATATAGTTTCCATACAAACATAATTGCAGGGATTCTTATTTCTTTCCAGAGGTCATAGGGTGTATTGTTTGCATACACAGATATCTACATAATCACCTTGTGGTGAGTGTTTTGGTACTGTCTTGTATTTCTTTATTTGTCAATTTGTGCATCATTTTTTTATTGTCTTTATTTTAATTTTTTATGATATGTTGCAGTGTTCATGAGTAAATTATATCTTAGCAAATTTAGATTGTTTTTTTGAAGGATGTTTAAAAGTCAGGTTCCACATTTATTTGGATTGAAGAACGAAAAAGTGACTTAAATTCTGCACCTGGGCAATAAACAACTAGGTAGCCTAGGATCATTTACCAATCATGTAATAGACAATAACTGGTTGAAATTTCTTGTAACCCCTGAACCAATCCAGTTTTTGTGTGATTGAAGGTTTACTTACTTTCCTAATACTGTCTATTGGTTCTCGGAGTTCATGAGATATTTGGTTGTCTGCATTTAAATGGGGTTGAATCTGAAAAAAAAAATTGGTTCAAAATCTGCTCACAATTCCAATTCCTAGGACTCATTACCAACCAGTGCTACTTCTATTCCACATTTAAAGCGCCCCCCCTCCGGGTCCCTGATGTGTTTTGTGGTTTATGCAACTTTAGACCCATGTGCTTTTTGCTTGAGACTTTGCCTTTATGGGCATATCAAAACGAAATGCATTACCTTGTACCTTTTTTGTGAACATGATCTCTGCAATCTCATCATCATTTACATGCTGGATTGAAGGTTGTTGATTGCCGGATTTGTGGTGATCCGCGTTCAGTTCTTCGTTTTGCCTTTGTGGAATTTGCTGTTGAGCGTGAGTTAACAGCTGCCTGCAATATTTTATTTATCTATTGTTTTTTGCACAATCTAATATGTAATTATAAGTGCTCTTTACATATGAAGTTGAATTTGTTTCCACAGAAGGGGCAAGAGCAGCTTTAAACCTTGGCGGGACCATGCTAGGATACTATCCAGTCAGAGTGCTACCTTCAAAAACTGCTATCCTTCCAGTGAATCCTACATTTCTCCCTCAGGTATGAATGAATTTTATTATGGCCTTTTAAAATTGTGTAATTCTGTATGATTTTGCTATTTTAGCGAAAACTTAAGTTTTGATGCTTGAGAGGTGGCTTTCTTGATGATAGCAACATTTTAACTAAATGCAGTCTGAAGATGAACGGGAGATGTGCACTAGGACAGTCTATTGTACAAATATCGAAAAAAAGGTTGGACCCTCTCCTTGCATTAAATAGATTAATGAACTCTTGAGTCCCATGTAGGGCTGTCTGCTGCATATTTTCCATTGTACTGTTATGATTGGTGATTTAGTTCACAACTTACTCCTACGTAATTTCTTCCAGTTAATGAAGTTAATTTAAATACAGGTTTCTCAAGCTGAGGTCAAGAATTTTTTCGAATCAATATGTGGTGAGGTGAGCATGGCACCAAAGTATCCCCATCCTCCCTCTTCAGACAAGTGGATGCCAAGAGCTCTTCATTGAGTGACCGCACTTTTTTTTTCTTGTTTTATTGACAGGTCACTCGCTTGAGGCTTTTAGGGGATCATGTGCATTCAACTCGTATAGCTTTTGTTGAATTTGCTATGGTAAGCTATAATGTTTGAAGTTATTGAAAATTCTTGAAATTGCATTATGTTCATGAAATTGATGGCTAGTGTGGTTTTACACACTCACACTCATGTAAATACAGAGCCATACTGATAACATGTTTGGCTTTTATTTATGCTGGTTTGCATGAATAACTGAACTTATTCTTTCATATGTGTTGTTCACACACATAACAATAGCTGCCATGGTGTAAATATGTCTGCCTCTTGTTGTTGCTGGTTTGAATGAAATGCTGTCATTTTTTTTTTCATATGGAGTTTTGGGGGTGAGGTGTTGGGAGCTGTCTTGATTATTTTGATAAAAATTTTCTCAGTGAATTTTTGTTTTGCTTATTTGGAGATGTAAGCAGTCATTCATCATTTCTGTTTCATGGGTAGACTTGAATTAGTGAGAATAAAACTTTTCTAACACCTCCTCCTCCTTCCTTCATTTACTTGTGAACAAAGTACCTTAACCAACCCTTTCTCTCTGTTGTGAATTGCTACGTGCCCTTTCTTTGCTTGTTGTATGTTCATTCTTGTAGGTTCAGCCTGTGTGTGTGGTGTGACTGTGTGATGCATGTCCATGTGCTCAAGGTTCATTTTCTTTCAGACTTTTATTTGTTTGCATTGAAGGAAATTAAATTGATAGAAATTGCATTTATTGGATGAGTTATATATTATTATGGTATTTGTGTTTGTTCCTCATCTAAAAATATCATGTCTGTGGTCTCAATTGAAAGAGAGATGCGTTCTAATTTGACAGTTTTAAGGTTGAGCAGGCTGGAATTCTTGAAAATGAAAAAAAAGAAAAAGAAACAAGAAAAGATCAGGAATAGAGCTCAGCATATAGTGCACAATTTAAGTAGAATCTATGGATAGAAGTGAACTAATAATGAAAATTGATTGGTGGGATTCACTGGTATACAAATTGATTTTTGCAAGTTACAACCGTGCTCTTTATCTATGAAAGCACTGTTTAAATTTGTGTGGATTTAATTCCAAAGTTATTCAATTTGACAAAGGAGAGTAATGATTCATTATGAAGAGAGTGAGATTTAGCTCACCTCGAAAAGTATGGTGTTGAACTAGATTGAATATCTGATAGTTGTTTGAGGGAAAAATGAGAGGACTGGAGAAGATATAAAATAGCAATAGTAATCTCTACAAGAGCTGCACTAGTACGTATCATACCATGTATTGGTGATAAAATATTTATAGTAGAGCTATTAATTATGTGCTTACATTTAAAAAAAAAGTTCTTTCTCCTGATATTGATGGTATTGTCTGCATTACATTTTCATTTAGCAAGGGCTGTGAAACATTTAGCTGTGATGCTCCCAATTGATCTCATTCATTCATGCAAACAATTGCCATTCTTTTTCTATTGGATTCTCTCTTTTCTGATTCCTTTTGTTTTTGTAAGCAGGCAGAAAGTGCCATAGTTGCGCTGAATTGCAGTGGGATGGTCCTGGGATCCCAGCCTGTCAGGTATCATCATTGTACTTGAAGTGAGTTTTGTTTTCAAAGGATTTGAGCTAAGCCAGTGCCAACCTCTCTTAAATGTTTCAAATTTTTTAGGGTAAGTCCTTCAAAGACACCAGTGAGGCCACGAGTTACTCGCTTAGCATTGCATTAACTAGTCAGAGTCAAAGACCCTTGGATGGAATTCAGTGATTTCCTGGTTGAGGGGAACTCCGTTGTGCCGAAGGGATGGTGAAACTTTCCCTTGTCTCAGTGCTTCCATCATTTCCATCGCAACAACCGAAACATTTTAATGTGACTGAAACATATTGTTGCCTGCTTCAAATTGAAGTTTTTACAAGATTGTCTCAGTCTCCGAGAACTTTTTACCTTAATTCCACCCCCCTGTTCGAACCATTTCATCAGTTGACTTTGGTAATTGTAGTGGTTCTGATCACGGTTAAAGACGCCTATAACTTGAGCAAGTAATTTCTTTTATTCAATTTACTGCAAATAATTTGCAGTGGTAATTTGGTACCCAATCCTTGTAGTTATGGAGGGCTTTAACTCAGACAAAGTTCATGAAGCAAGCTACCAGGAAAGACGCAGGACCTGTTTTTGATCAAGGTTGGCAAATTAAAGTAGATTTGATGGGTTGGGGAATAGTGGAATTGACTCCAGGCCTGGGATGCCTTTAGCTAAGGTTGCGCATTACACAAGTAAAGCAGTAAAGAATCAAGGATCGAATATAAGATGTTTAACGGTGTAAAAAAAAAACTGATTAACTAAAAAAATCAAAGAAAAATTAACTAAAATAGCTAACTCAAGATAAAAAACTGATTAAATTAATTTTTAAAACCATAAATTCTAATAGATTCGATTCAGTTTTGTTTTGGTATCAAAACTTAAAATAATAAATTGAACTTGAGGGGGTATAAATAGAAAAATTTTAAAGTTAATCTAACCCTAACATAACTTTCTTTGCCCTCACAAAAAGCTACCGTCCTAACCCTTAAAAAATTAAGAATATTTATCTCAATTAATTCTCAATTTTTTTTTCGTTTCAAGTTTTAACTGCTTTATACCTGTTTTTATCTTAAAAGTCTTATATTATATAGATTCTAACTAAATACAAATCCATCTCTCTATCTCCCTGACTTCTTGCCTTTTGTGTAAGCCGTCGCGATCCTCCTCTATTCTTGCAAGTTGCAACAGAAGAAAAGGGCTCCTTTATTAGAGAAAAGACAACAAGGTAAATTTTATCCCTGTCTTATTCATCAAATATCATGCTAATTTTAATTCTACTTTTTAGATTTTGCTTATTTGCTCCTAAATAATTTTTCAACACTCTTGTGTTGTTCTTCCTTCTGGTCATTAGAGCTGGTTTTGGTTTGCTTGAGTTTGCATTTAAGTTGGTTGTACAGTTCCTATGATGATTGGCAAGTTTTGCTTTGTTTGAGTTTGGATTTTTTTTATTATGTTAATTTGTTTCAATGGAAGATTAAGTGTTTTTTGGATTGTGTAATTGATTTGATGTTTGATTAATAATAATCTTCTTGTTTTTTTTTTGTTTCAGTTACCGTGTTTTGGTGAGGGAGGGAAGAAGTTTATAACATGTTATTAGTATTTAGTATTGATACTAGAGATTGATAGTAAAGCCGCTGGACATTTTCCAGTGGAGATTATCTTCTCAGAGTTTAAAAAAACACTGCCTAGTGTTAGTGAAAAACAAAGGATTCAGTTTGATCATTTATGATTGATATGCCATTTATTGCATTTTAGGTTTTTTTTTATGACTTGTGAATGACAATTGTGTTTTGTTTTGTTGATGGAGGAGCATCTTTATGCTGGTTAGTGTTACTGAAACTAGTTTTGAGATTGATGTTCTTGGATTGTGAGGGAAATGCTGGTGAATCAGCTGTTGTGACATCTACTCGCCTGATATTTCATTAGTAGATTTTCATTTCGATAACATTAGTTTCCAAGACAGCTAGCAAAATATATCATAGGCTTTTTTCTTACTTTTGCATTAACTGGCAGAATAGTAGGCATGAAGCTTAATGATTAGGGTTGTCGGATGTCATTTTGCTAACAATTGAATTGCTAACTATCACCTTTTCATCAACAAGTTAATTGACATCTACATAATTGAAAATAATTGCTTGATTCATGTTGTTGTTGTTTTTGTAATTTCAGATGGATAATCGGGAAGATCCTACACCAAATGAGTCAAATCCTTCAAGTTCGGAACTCAATCCTTTGCCTATTCCAGTTCCAGTCAGTACCTCTAGTATAAATAGCAACATTGAAGGTAATCCACCTTCTAAATGTCATAAAAAAAAAACATCTCAAATTTGGGATTAGTTTAAAAAACTAGATGGTAATCCTAAAGTTTCTAGGGCTGCATGTATGTATTGTGAAAAAGACTATGCATGTCATACTATACTTAATGTGACTAGTAACATGTGGAGTCATCTAGGTGTATGCAAAAAATTTTCTTTTGTCATACTATAGAATAGAGGGGGTGATAATGGAGAGGAAAATCTGGTAACTATTAAGGCAGTGAGTTATAATTATGAAGAGTGTAGGTAAGCCATTAGAAAAATAATTATACTTGATGAGCTACCTTTTAACTTTATAGAAAACCAAGGATTTAAATCATTTTGTAAAGTAATGCAACCTAGATTTGATGTTCCTTCTTATTTGACGATTTGGAGAGATTGTTTGAAAATTTATGCAGTCAAGAAGGATAAATTAAAAAAAGCTCTTAAGGATCAACGTTTATATTTAACAACTGATACTTGGACATCAATCCAAAATATTAATTATATGTGTTTGACTGTTCATTAGATTGATGAAGGTTGGGACTTGAATAAAAAAATTCTAAACTTTTGTCAAGTTTCTAATCATAAAGGTGAAACAATTGGCGGAACGATTGAGATTTGTTTGTTGGTATGGAGAATTGATAACAATTTAACAGTTACAGTAGACAATGCAAATTCAAATAATTTGACAATAAATATCTGAAAAGAGTACAAGTGGTTGAACAATTAATATATTATCAAATGACTTCATGCATGTTAGATGTTGTGCACATATTGTTAATCTTATTATGTGTAACAATATAAAGGTTTTGATGTACCAATATGAGTATGATTAAGGATTGATGATTTTGAAGTTGTTTTGCTCTTAAAATATATTGTATATGATATATGTTCAAATTCTTTGTTTAATTGTGCAACTAGACAATATATATAGCAAAAACTAGCCATTTTATAGCCGTTATTGTTCCTTTAACAGATGAAACGATCGATTGATTCATATTGGTCAGGACATTTGGTCAACCGATTCTTGCAAATTCCCAGGTGTTCATCCCTGATGAACAAATGGTCGACCAATTCACTTGGTATAGCTAAACGGTCGACCAATTCAACTTAAAACCCATATTTGTGATTTTAAACTTGGTAAAACTTGAACCGACTAAATGCATATCAATCTTATAATGCAAGCAATGTGAAATGTGTGGATTCATTTTAATTTGTGCTATCAAGTAAGATACAAAGATTTATACAATTTGCACTAAAACAAATTCTTAAGAACTAAATCTTCATTTGCTTTGCTTCTTGGACTTGTTTGACTGATTTCTTCATTCAATTCTTTATGCTTGTTGATGTGTTTTTCATAGAAAACCTGTTTAAAATTATTCTCAACCAAGTATATTATTAGTTCAATTTCATTTAATTGTTATCATCAAAATATATAAATATTAATATGTGATCCAAAGGTTAACATGATATTATAATGAGCCATAAATAGGTATAATAAATAATTGAGTTGGAAATTTATTATAATGTGTCATAAATTGACATAAAAAATAATTGAGGTGGAAAGATATTGTAATGTGCCATAAATGGATAAAAGTAATATTAGTTTGAAAAAAAAACATTGAAAAGTACCATAAATGAGTCTAAGAAATATTCAAGATAAAAAATATATTGAAAGAGCCAGGTGATTGTAAAGTACATGAGAATGAAAAAAATATATATAAGTCAGAAATGGACTAGAAGCATATTGAGTTTGAAAATTTATATAGATGAGCTATAACAAATATAATAGACTTTGGAATTGATATTATCAAGCCAATAATGATATAATCGGAGATGAGATTAACTATTGAAATTAGTTGGTTGAAAAGAAACAAATACTTGGGAAAACAAAAAAAAATTAAAATTAAAATTAAGAGACAAAATATGACATGAAGAAAGGGTGTTGCAAATAATGGCATGAACTAAATACACTCTTAAGATGAAATATAGTATAAATAAAATATGATGTGAAAAGGAAACATGATATGAAAACGTTACAATAAATTCAATGAACATAAAAAAAAGTAAAAAAATTGTATTGAGATGAGTTATGAAATAGTTGGTAAATTCATTAATAGCTATATATGTGATGACGATAAAATAATGTGTTTAATAATAATAAAAAAAAAGAGTTCTTCTGTGGTTAGCAAGGAAGTATTAAATTGAAAAGGACCTAAATTGATGTGCTTATGAAAAGGTCAATATTGGTTTTTTTCATATGTTCATAAAAATAAAATAACCATGATAATGTAAATATTTATGATAATTTTCATGATCTTATGTGTTTTATAAGTATTTTCTTTTGAATGCTTTATTTCTCATAAAAGGGTTATCAAGTTAATTGGCTTTTCCTATCGGATAGGTCATGGTATTGTCTAAACAAGTTTATGCATGTAGTTTATAAAGTCTTGTAACTGTACTATTGTGTATCATTATACTTGTGGATAAAGTTATTGGAATGTAAGCTTGATGGATCCTCTACTTTTCACGTACATGAAAAATTATAAGAATGGAAATCACATTAAATTTTTAGGACGTTATATTTTTTAAAATTGATTTTTTTTTCAATTTCATCCTTTAATATTGGGTTGGTTGGAGATTGAAATTCATAATTTTTGTTCACTTTTTTATGGGATTATCTTGATTTCGTATCATGGATCACGGGCTTGTCATGTTAACTTAGGTATTTTTTTATTGTTTTTTTTTAATTATTTTCTTTCAGTTTCACACTTCAACCTTAGGTTATTTGAGGTTTTAGCTTCATAGTTATATTCAATTGTTTTTTCTACGAGACTATCCTGGTCTCATGACCAGATTGCAAATTTGATAGGCTGACTTGGGTCCTTTTTTTAACTTGATTTTTTTAATTTTTTTCTTCAACATTTGATTTATTAGGAATTGAGTTTCAATTTGTTTTTTTTTTATGGGGTTATTATGTTATTATTATTTTTTTCCATTATCAACTAAGATCATAGAAACCTTTTAAAAATATTAGGAGGATAACTTTTTATAATATTGGAAAATATTTATTTTTTGAGTAGATCATTGTCAAATTTTTTTAGTCTGGTTTATTTACTTTCACTACCTATTTGTTTTTATAGTATTATTAACTTAACTGAATTTATTGAATCAAGTCAAGTCAATAACTCAAGTTTAGGATTTTTCCTGCTTCTTTAAAAACGATACGTCACCTGAGCTTTCTATTTTTTACCTTGGAAAAAAATTGGTTCAGCCCACGCATACCACCAATCTAGTTGGTATTCACCTTAACCCTATTTGTCCAACTGAAAAATAAATAATAATAATTCCCAATCTGAAACCCACAACACCCCTAAATCTAGAAGCACTTAAGGTATCTAATATTCCAAGTTACAGAGACTAATGGTAAATATTCTTATTATGTTGCAATTAGTTGTTAATTAGGAAGAAAAGAATTGAGTTTTCCAAAACAAGCAATAAAAACTCCAGTCTTATTAACTATATTTCAACTTCATTGTTTTCTTACTCTTCTTCTAAATCACATTGCTATGTTAAGAGAGTTCTTAACATTCCATCAGGTTTTGGGCACCATGATCTTACCACAACATCACCTCCATGCAACTAGAGGACGAATCAAATCTCACCTTCATCACCTACTTAATAGGGCACAAGTTTATCCTCGACAAGTCACTAAAAAAGTAACATGAATGGATAACATCATTGATGGCCTTAGAAGTATGATCCTTTTGTTTTTAATGTTTAAATAATCTATTGAGAATATAAAATTCTATATATCGTGTTGTTGATAGAATTAATCACTAATGATTTTGCTGGAGGTATTTGGATTTTATGGCGTGATGGATTGGTATGCTTCCTAGTTTACAACATCTATATATGCTAGCCCCCTATTATTCCCCATACTATAATATAATAAGTACTAAACAAGCTTATAAAATTCAATACATGTTAAATTTTATAGGAACAAAAAAATTAGTTGTCCTGCTAGATACTAAAAAATCCAAGGCATGGGGACAAATACAAGGATATGTTCTCTCAATAAAAAATACCTCTTTTCTAGGGGATTCAAATAATTAATAAAAAGTAATAATTAATCTATTAAAATAAATCTATTGTTGATTTTATCTTTTGATTATCTTATTTAACAATGTATCAAAGTTATGATAAAATTCAATTTTCATGAAGACTTAATATTTCTTTTTTACATGGGGGGGTATATATATATATATAAACAAACTAGATATTTATTAATAAAGAATTCTCACATATGACACGAAAAATATATTTTTTCTTCTAGCCTAAGGCCCATAAATATGGGGTAAGGATGAAAGAAGTACAACCCTAGATATAGAGTTAGGATGGAAGGAGTACAAGCTCGAACCCATCTAATTTCCATCCATAGAATTTAATGCATTTTCATATGAAAATCAAGTTCACCACACCTATATTCTGGGATAAATAGTGATATCAAGTATAAATTTAAGGTAGTTAGATGGAGAAAATAAAGACAAATATATGCTTGATTGAAAGGTAGAGATAAAAATATAAAAATAAATTTATTTTTAAGATAAATTTGAAGTAAACTTATATATTTTCAAAATAGAAGGTATATAGAGGACACGTTTTCAATTATAATATTTTTTATTTTTTATTCCTAAAATATCATTGTAAAAAAATTTCAATTCTTAAATTTTCCAACAAAGACATGTAAGTATAAAAATTGCTAGAGAAAATTAGCCTGAGCATCTTATAGTTTTCTCTAGTATATACTTTATCTCCACAGTCTCAAATATTATAGAAAATGTCTTGAACTTTATATGTTCATAACATTTTACATAACACAAAAAAAAATCAATAAAAAAGATCTAAGTATTTATAAGTTTGCTGTTATTTTTCATGTAATGACTAAAAAACCCTAGTGTATAAAAATAACAAAAATTCTACATGTTATATGGACCAGGTAATTGAACTGGTAAAGTGTTTTGTTTTAGACTAAAAAACTTAAATTGAATTATTGAATCTTACTCAACAAAAGTTTCTTCAGAAAATTTCTCAACTACCGTAGTTTCAATACTATGTTGCAAGCTTAGTCCACTATAATATACATGTAATTTAGCTGGCCAAACATTACCACTATGAGGTTTCCATTCCAAGAGTCTAAAATGAAACTCTAAAGGCAAATCATATATGAAAACCTTAAGAACAAGTTTAGTAAGTACGCTTATTTTACAGCACTAGCTCACCTTTATTCAGCCACTAAAGTGGCTAATGTTTATATGGATCAAATCTATAAACTTCTTGGTCTACTAGCCAGCATAGTTAGTGCTAGAAGGTCAGTGTTTTTGAGCCAATTTTGAAAGAGTTTATTCGCCTATCAAGATGTAGAATTGTATTTTTCAACAGCTTATCATCCATAAATAGATGAACAAATCAAAGCAGTCAATAAGTATTAGGAGCAGTACTTAAAATGCATGATTGGTGAGTCTCTTAATTAATGGACAAAATGGTTACCCTTAGTCGAATGGTGGTACAACACCAACTATCACTCATTATCTAAGTCTACACCGTATGAAATATTATATGGTTATACACCACCAATTCATATACCATACTTCCCTAAAGACTCTAGTAATGAAGACATTGGTGCAGTATTGACAAAGAGGGAAGAGATGCTCTAGATCATTAAAAGTAGCCTTAAATTAACACAATACAGAATGACACAACTATCAAACAGGAAAATGAGTGATAGAGAGTTTGTTGTGGGTGATTGGGTTTATCTTAAACTACAACCTTATAGGCAAACTTTAGTTGCTAATAGGACATTCAATAAACTATCAGCTAAGTTCTATGGTCTGTATAGAATCATTGAATGCATAGGTGTAATGGCATGCAAATTAGAACTATCAACTTCATCAACAATTCATCTAGTGTTTCATATGTTCACAATTGAAGAAGTGCAGGGGTAATAGAAGGGCGTATGAAGAATTACTTGACTTTCAAGTTGAGCCTGCACTTTAACCTTAATTGATCTTAAACAGACGTATAGTGAAACACAAGAATCATGATGCCACTCAAGTTTTGATCTTATGAAAGACCTTTCCACCTTCAGAGGCTATTTAGGAGTTTCTTGATGAGTTTCTTTTGCACTTTCCTCACTTTACCTTTAAGGATAAGGGTGTGCTGAAGGGGGAAGGATTGTCACATAATTTGTTGCACCAAGAGAACAACCAAGCATAGAAATGAAGAAGTGCAAATGGGAGACAAATCAATTGAATTAATGACTATTATATTTAAATCTTGTTAAACGCACCGTATAGATGTTAGAGGTTATTAGGTTAGGTGACATGAAACTCACCATTTCAATTACTATCTACGCACCGTTTTATTATTATTGATTATCTCTTTAGTTAGTTAAGGTTTCTGCCACGTGTTGGATATAAATGAACATTAGGGAAATTGTTTTAGCAGCTATTCTAGTTTTTTTTTGTCTCAAAATCATTTCATTTGTAACAAAATTCAAGAGGATAATGATTTAAGGAAAAAATGATGAATTAAATAATTTTTATTCCTTTCTCTCCTCCTATTTCTTCTTCTTCTTCTTCTTCTTCTTCTTCTTCTTGCATTCTCTTATTTTATATTTTTGTTTTTCATCTACAATTGATTAATCATAGTGGTTAAAAGCTAATTATTAAATCTAAATCAGTGTAGCATTGTAAAGGTCTTGTTAGATTCTATTTAAGTTGGAACTTATTCCACCATACTTGCTACAAATAGCTTTAACTCCTCTTTTTTCTCTTAGTTCGGTGATTCCTTTTTTTTTTTCTTTCTTCATCAATTGGGTTATGAAAAAGTAGCAAATAAGGAAAAAAAAAATCTCTACATGTTCATTATATATTCTTAGGGCTCTCTTCTCTTTTTTTTTCCTGGTCTATTTACAATAAATAATAATAATGAAGAGGAGTAGAGAAAGAAAGAAATTTATGATCATTTTTTTTCACACAAATAAATCTCTTATATCCATCTTAATTGACCTTTACTTCTTTATTTTTACATTATCTTCGGAGGTATATATATATATATATAAGGTTTGATGCAAACTTTGAAATAATAAGAGAAGAATAGATACTTTTTTAAAAGAAACAGTACCCTACCTGAAACTAGAAAAAAAATCAGGAAACAACACAAACTAAATATTAAAGGGATATAACCTGATAATAGCACAAGCTATGATACTAACTTATGTAGACACCTCCCAAGATACCCTAAAATCATATTTGAATGGTTTACAACTTGACCCAATAAGAACTTGCCTTGGAAAACCAAAGTCATACGCAATAATCACTCCCACCCTATATCTATAAAGAGATGCAAACAAGTAGTATAAAATCACAACGAAGTTGACCAATCATTCGAAGAGCTTGCAAGTTCAATAAAGAGCATAGTATAAGAAACACTCAACTACACAAAAGATATCAAAAATATTTATTTCTTTATTAAAAATATTCTAATAATCTACCCTAAAAAAGTCTCTATAAAAAAGTATTTATAGTAGAATGAATCCTAAGTCTAATAGGATATCCCTAATGGATATGGATAAACCTAATAAATAATAATAATTCAATGAAACCAAATTTAAATAAAGGCCCTTGTATTTCTAAAAGGCCTAATAATAACTAAAAGATAAATAAAACAATAGCCCTACTAATTTAAATAAGACTAAAGTCATTTTCATAATCTGCTGGTAGAATCAAAGCCCAACTTCAAATGCATGGTTCTCTCTTATATTAATGAATTATAATACATTCCATTTATCATTCAAAATATATGGATGTCTACTTTTCAATGCAATTAGAATCATATTAAAATTATTTTTGTAGCTCCAGTTGTGATCAAAACAATAGCGAAATGTCAAAATTGACAAATTTGAATCTTCTTATTTCAATTTTTTTTATAATGTTTGAATGCCCACAAACAAGCTCTTCTTGAACATGAACTAAATTAATCAAGGCTTGTTCTTCACTATTTAATATCTTTTAGAAATCCACCTTGGCCCATATATCTTGAAGAATTCCTTTGAAAGCCTCTTTGAACCTCCTAATCCTAAGTCTTGTTTACTATACCAACTAGATCTTCTAACAGATATCTTAGTGTCACTTGGATAACATCAAGAATACTATGTTACAGTCTTAAAAAAAAAACACCACCCTTCATGTTTTCTTTCCATGGAAATTAACTATCATCTTTTAACTATAAATGAACCTTTGTTTTACATCTCATATCTTCATTATCTATTAACCAAAGTCATGCAATACTTAGATAAAACCAGAAATGGTAGATTCATCTAGTAAAATAAACATGAAAACATCAACTTATAACATCATGAAAAAAGATAACGAGGGAAGTTATACTTGCTCTTCTTACACACCACTACAAGTCCATTCCAAACCTAGTGCTGCTTCCTTTTATTTTCCAACCAATAAACTTGGAGCCTCTCACAAACAACTTAATAGAATCTCAACCCTTGATGTTCAAGAAGAAATTATGACCATTAATTACAGCTAAGGAAGAAAGTTTGTCATGTTCTACGGTTGTCAAGGTGCTTATTCACACCATCTGGAAATTTTAGCAGTTAAGGTGTGAGTTTGTTGTTATTTTTTCTTGAATCTTAGGGCAAAAAAAGAGGATCTAAGCGGTTAGAATTGTATATGAACATTATAAACATTGATTTAAGCACTTAAGGTCTTGATTGATATAAAGATGAAGGTTTGAAGGGTTTGGAATAGTCTAGAAGAGTGTAGCTCATACATGTTCTTCATGAGCTGTGATTGAGATGGGTCTTTATGGTATTTTTTTAATATTTTAGAGATAAAATAATGATTCTGATTGTTGGATCATGTTGAGGGGAATCATTATTGCATTTTAGGAAAAAAAATTGGGTATTTTAGTGAGATAATAAGGGTCAAAATTAGGTTGAAATAGGATAACTCAGGCAACCTTTTTGGGTTGAAATGAAGAAGAAAATGAATAGTAATTGAACAATGTGTCATTTATGGTTTCTATTTTATAAATAAAAGACCTGTCATTTAAAGTACCTTCTTCAACTTAGTCCCTACTCTTTTAAGTGTTTCGATTAAGCCCTCAATTGAACCTATTTGTTTTTTAGAATTCCTTCAATTTCACACCTAGAATGTTTCAATTGGATCCTCTACTTTTCACAACTTCTTCACAATGATCCTTGATTTTAGGATTCCCTAATTTGGTCCTCAATTGGCCATGTAAACTTCTAATTCCTTTCAATAAAGCCTCTGATTGTACCAATTAGGCTCTTCAAAGTTCAATTGGGTCCATGATCTTTCAATTATCATAAATTGACCTAAATTAGGTCTTCAAACTTAATTTTCCTCCAATTAAGTCCTTGATTAAATCAATTAAACCCTTAATTAAATTAATTAAACCCATTAAAAGTTTAATTAAGCCCTGAAACTTAATTAATTCTTTTGATTTTGGTCAAATTAACTTTCAGGCTAAAATTTGCTTCAATTATATCCTTAATTAAGTCAAACAAACCCATTAGAAGTTTAATTAAATCCTTGAACTTAATTAATTCTTCTAATTTTGGTCAAATCAACTTTTGAACTTAATTTTTCTTTAACTACGTCCTTAATTTAGTCAATTAAGCCCATTAAAAGTTTAATTAAGCTCTTGAACTTAATTAATTCTTTTAATTTCGATCAAATTGACTTTCAAACTTAATTTTACTTCAATTAACTTATTCTTCAGCCTATCTCGTCAATAATATTCTAATCTGACTATCCTTCTAGTGTTTTGACTCGTTGCATATGAAAAACTAATCTATTTATATTCCAAAAATGTTTTTAAATTATAAATTTATGATTTTTTTTATTTTTTAAATAAAAAAACAAAATATAAGAGAAACTTGGAGGACCATAATTAGAATTAGTTCATGACAACTCCCAATAAATAACAAATGAACCTCGTCAATGCACACAAATGTGGTTCGAACCTTGTGTAAATTGAATCTTCCTGCCACGTGCATGAAACGCGACTGGTTCCCTAAATGGTGTGCTTTGACATTTGACCTCTTTCAAGATTGCCTGCCAAACATATCGACGGTCAACTTGTCTCATCTGTGTACCTGTCCTTCCTTTTAGCTGCAGCCATTCCGTACTGGCTAGCAGTTTGGCGCTTCACTATATAAATTCCGGTCTCTCATAACATGATTAAAAAAAGAAGAAAAGCAAACAAAGCTACTATAAAAAAAAAATACCACACCTTTCCTAGCTACTGCTATTTTGAAACAGCAAGATTTATATATTCAATAAACTACTGTCATGGCAGGTCTTGTTAGAGAGCCAGTGAAGGTGGTGATAATCAACACGGAGTACGTGCAGACAGATGCGAGTAGCTTCAAGTCAGTGGTGCAAAAGCTCACAGGCGAAGACTCTGCACCGTCAGGAAATAGGGATGAGCTAAAGATGGGTTTTTCGAGGAAGTTGGAATCAAGGGATCAGATCAGGGAAAAAAGGGTTCGATTGGACGTGGATGATAATGCGTCATATGCTAGTGGTGATCCAGTTCTGGCGAGAGATTTATCGTTTAAGGAGTTTGAAATATTGCTCAACGAGATGCCATCTGTGGATGAATTATACCGGTTATTATGTGCTGATATTTAGCTCATGCGCCTAACTCTTTCTTCATTCATCATTTGTGTTTAATGTTGAGATATTACAGATTCTTCAACACTAGATATATATATATATCCTTGTTCGTTTTCATGGCTTGCAAGCGCCCACACACACACACACACCTCATCATATCCTTGTTCGTTTTCATGGCATGCAAGCACGGATTCATTGGTGCTGTAGAAGGAGTTAGCTTTTACTGGAAATTAGCAAGAAAACTGGAGCTAGCAAATAGGGAAAGCAAAGTTACAAATTAAAGATGAACAAAAGAAAAATACAGTCTGCATTTCTTGCAGTTGAATAAATTAAACTCAGCGCGAGAATGCTAATGCAATCATTTCTAAATTATAAGGAAGATATATATATTTTTTCTTCTTTCTCACTGCTATCATCCTCAAAGTTATGGCTGCTTGTTTGTGGCTGAAAATGAATGAAAGAAATTGACATTTCCTTGAGGACGTTGTGGTTTGAAACTAACCCCAGCTGTTTTGATCATTTATGGAGCAGTACCCCATCAACAAATTAAGGGTCTTAATTTTTGTTCACACCTACGTGTTTTTTTAAAAAAATTAAAATTATTTTGATGTTTTTTTTATTGTTTTGGTGTAATAATACAAAAAATAAATTTTGAAAAATAAAAATTTATGTTTTGAAAAATAACATATAAAAATATTGTTAATTAATGTAATAAGTGATTTATAAGACTACTTTATTAAATGTTAATGTTGGTCTAAAAAACATTTCTCCATAAAATGGAGTAAACCTAAGTTGTTAATATGGAATAATTAATATATTGTTCAGTTAATCAACATAATTAAGGTATGAGAATCACTTTTTCTTTTTTCTTTTTCTTCTCTCTTTTTCTAGTCCTTGTTTTAGTGTCTTAATTTATCTTGTCTTTTTTCTAGGTGTCTTCTAGGCCTTAATTTATAGTTTTGGAACCCTTTTAAAATAGAAAATAAAATCAACCAATTAATATAAAATATTGAAAGATGACCCCTTTCTATTCTTTTCTTTTTTATTTGATCTATTATTATAAGATTCACTTCTCCATCATCTTGGTTATCCAAGTCTTTTGATCCTAATTGCGGATTCAGCAGATTAACCTGGATTGATCTAATATATTTATGTTTCAATATTAAAAAAAATATCACATTGATTTTTTTCATCAAACTATATTTTTACCAGCTGTTCGGGTTTTTTCTAGACCTATTAAGTTGATCGAGTCATACTATGTCAACATTCATATGATTTAAAATTTATTTTTACTAAAAAAACATATTAACAACATCTAAATATTTTTTTTATGTTCATAAAAAAATTGATGTGATTCACAACATAACACACACACACACACACACACACACACACACACACACACACATATATATATATATATATATATATATATATATATATATTATGTTTTTTTTTCTTTAAATGAATATCCAATGAATTTTAAATTAGACAATAGCCATAACCTTCATTATTCCCATATTTACTCCATTTCCAAAATTTAAATCTAAAACCTTCCCAGTAAAAATTTTAAATTCCAGATTGTAACTTTGGAGGCTAATTAATGCTCTCTTGAATATTTCATTTTATATGTCTCAACTTTGGGTTATTCGGTTGTTATATGAACACATACGTCCTAAAATATTAACCCATTTTTTCTTATAAAACCTCCCTTCTGAAGAAAAATAATTTATGGACAAGTACCACTCCTTTTGTTTTATTTTTCTTCTCTGCCGCTTTTTTTTTTTTTTTTGCAAAAAGAAAAAAGAAAAAATTATAATTCTGTTTTAATAAACACCCAATTTATTTAATCTTTTATGTGTTTGTGGTGTCGTTTCAATTGATTGAAAAAATTTGATAATAGTCAACAAATTTGAATCTTCGATTAATAGAGTCTTAATGCTATAAGTTATTTTTACTGATAATTGTAGCTTAAACTTGTAAACACACGATGTTATAAGTTTTTGAAAAAAACAAATTCTAAATTAAGAATTCTAAAGAATTTAGTTTATTTTAATCAATTCATAAAAACACTCATTATTACTTAACAGACTTGGCGTGAGATCCGACTTGATAAAAAATCCAGGTTATGAATTTGCTAGGCCAACCCTAAATCCATATCATTTTATTTTTTAAATAAAATATTTTTATTTTAAATGTTATTATTTTAAACAAACATTTTAAAAACTTAAATGACGTTGTTTTTGATAATTTAAAAAAGAAAACATTCTTGCAATTGACTTGATCGGTATCACTCTAGTTTGATTTGATCAACCTCCAAACCGATTCAAGATAAAACTAAACATGAGCCAGGCTCTAGATCATTGGTTACCTGATCAACCTATCGGGCTAGGTCAAGTTAATAACTATGCTTGAGAAACTAGTTTCAACCATTATTGTTTTTTTAGATTTTTAAAAAATAAAAAATTTCAATTGCCATGATTGTTTTTTCTTCCGTGATTATAATGTAAAAATAATGATGTGCATATTTTTTTTGTATTAATAAGTAATATTTTTTATTCTAACAAAATTAAATTACTTGTAATCAATCGATAAAATCTCAATTTCTAAGAAATTTTGCTGACTAGAATAAAACATATATTTTCATTTTCAAGTGTACATTTTGCTTAATTTGTACGTTGACTTCAGCGACGAGGCATAGTGACAAAAACATAATATACTTCACTGATGCTATAATAATCTTCCCATGAAATAAAAGGATTAATATTATTTGGCTGCAAATATGCTTATTTTTTCTTGAACAAATTAATATGGTCTATGAACCTGAGTGGATAGATCGTCTCTGCATGCAGTAAGTTATATGGTCTGTGATAAATGATTATGTTTGGTTTACATTAGCATCACCAGGACTTGTATGATATTGGACCGTTTAATTTGTTCACCAAAAGTATAGAATATCTTAATAGACACAGTTTATTATGAATTGTTCTTTATGTTTATATGTGAAAAAGTTAGAAGGCTTGGAAATGAAGGTATTTTAATCTTTTACACTGATTTATTGGTTATTAAAAAATTAAACATGGAAACCATCTAGTAGGTGACTCGGTGATAAAAGCTTGAGACTAAGGGGTTTGTTTCCTCTGTAGTCTCAAGTTCGAACCCTGTAGTTGCTAATATAATGGCCACTGGAGACTTACATGATCATTAACTTCAGGACCTGTGGGATTAGTCAAGGTGCGCGCAAGCTAATCCGGACACTCACGTCAATAAAAAAAAAGAAATTAAACATGGATATTATTATCTTTTTAGATTATGTTATACAGTGAAAATATTTTTCTGTATTCTAGGTCATTTTTTTTTTAACTTTGCACAAACTTTAAAATAAGTAAATTATTTAGCTACAAATATCTGAGTCATGTCTATCTATATTGAAAACAATCCAGATATGCATATACCATGATTCTAATATAATGTTAGTGGAACTGTTATTTGGTGCACCCAATTGGTTATGGAGGGTGAACCACATGCGGATGTGCTGCACCATCATGGGCTATCTCTTTGCCTAATGTGACCTAAACTCAAGATTCTGCGCAAGAGATTATGGACCTAAACCCACCCTGGTTTCTACCTAACAAATAATCACAAAAATAAATTGGAATTTCATGGTAAAACTCCATTGATTTTCCTCCTAAATTCCTTTTCTATAATTTTCCTTCAATAAAAACACTCTCTTAATGCATAGAATATGAAGCTTTTTAGAATCTACATTTTATTTTAATATATGATAAAAAAAAATAGATATGCATAGAAAAGATAATAAATAAAATTTAAGAAAAAAATATTATGAAGGGCTGTGCAAAAAGAATATTTTCTAATATTATAAAAAGAATGCTACAATCTTATTAAAAAGAATATTTTCTAATATTATAATTTTCCTTCAAAAAGAATGTTTTCATAATGGATGCTAATTATAGAGCTGGGCTCATTTGCTCCTGTTAGTGACAATTTTTTTTCTTCTCACCTTTATGAACTTCTGCTAGAGAGTTGCAATTTATATTAACAGTTCTAAATTGCTGGTTTCATTATATTATAATGACATTATGTTGCATAAGAGCTTGTGAAGTCAGTCTTTTCATACTTTCAAAAATTTGTAGTGTCAATACATCTCTTCTATCATTTTCTATTAGACAATATAGTTTCCATACAAACATAATTGCAGGGATTCTTATTTCTTTCCAGAGGTCATAGGGTGTATTGTTTGCATACACAGATATCTACATAATCACCTTGTGGTGAGTGTTTTGGTACTGTCTTGTATTTCTTTATTTGTCAATTTGTGCATCATTTTTTTATTGTCTTTATTTTAATTTTTTTATGATATGTTGCAGTGTTCATGAGTAAATTATATCTTAGCAAATTTAGATTGTATTTTTGAAGGATGTTTAAAAGTCAGGTTCCACATTTATTTGGATTGAAGAACGAAAAAGTGACTTAAATTCTGCACCTGGGCAATAAACAACTAGGTAGCCTAGGATCATTTACCAATCATGTAATAGACAATAACTGGTTGAAATTTCTTGTAACCCCTGAACCAATCCAGTTTTTGTGTGATTGAAGGTTTACTTACTTTCCTAATACTGTCTATTGGTTCTCGGAGTTCATGAGATATTTGGTTGTCTGCATTTAAACGGGGTTGAATCTGAAAAAAAAAAATTGGTTCAAAATCTGCTCACAATTCCAATTCCTAGGACTCATTACCAACCAGTGCTACTTCTATTCCACATTTAAAGCGCCCCCCCCTCCGGGTCCCTGATGTGTTTTGTGGTTTATGCAACTTTAGACCCATGTGCTTTTTGCTTGAGACTTTGCCTTTATGGGCATATCAAAACGAAATGCATTACCTTGTACCTTTTTTGTGAACATGATCTCTGCAATCTCATCATCATTTACATGCTGGATTGAAGGTTGTTGATTGCCGGATTTGTGGTGATCCGCGTTCAGTTCTTCGTTTTGCCTTTGTGGAATTTGCTGTTGAGCGTGAGTTAACAGCTGCCAGCAATATTTTATTTATCTATTGTTTTTTGCACAATCTAATATGTAATTATAAGTGCTCTTTACATATGAAGTTGAATTTGTTTCCACAGAAGGGGCAAGAGCAGCTTTAAACCTTGGCGGGACCATGCTAGGATACTATCCAGTCAGAGTGCTACCTTCAAAAACTGCTATCCTTCCAGTGAATCCTACATTTCTCCCTCAGGTATGAATGAATTTTATTATGGCCTTTTAAAATTGTGTAATTCTGTATGATTTTGCTATTTTAGCGAAAACTTAAGTTTTGATGCTTGAGAGGTGGCTTTCTTGATGATAGCAACATTTTAACTAAATGCAGTCTGAAGATGAACGGGAGATGTGCACTAGGACAGTCTATTGTACAAATATCGAAAAAAAGGTTGGACCCTCTCCTTGCATTAAATAGATTAATGAACTCTTGAGTCCCATGTAGGGCTGTCTGCTGCATATTTTCCATTGTACTGTTATGCTTCGTGATTTAGTTCACAACTTACTCCTACGTAATTTCTTCCAGTTAATGAAGTTAATTTAAATACAGGTTTCTCAAGTTGAGGTCAAGAATTTTTTCGAATCAATATGTGGTGAGGTGAGCATGGCACCAAAGTATCCCCATCCTCCCTCTTCAGACAAGTGGATGCCAAGAGCTCTTCATTGAGTGACCGCACTTTTTTTTTCTTGTTTTATTGACAGGTCACTCGCTTGAGGCTTTTAGGGGATCATGTGCATTCAACTCGTATAGCTTTTGTTGAATTTGCTATGGTAAGCTATAATGTTTGAAGTTATTGAAAATTCTTGAAATTGCATTATGTTCATGAAATTGATGGCTAGTGTGGTTTTACACACTCACACTCATGTAAATACAGAGCCATACTGATAACATGTTTGGCTTTTATTTATGCTGGTTTGCATGAATAACTGAACTTATTCTTTCATATGTGTTGTTCACACACATAACAATAGCTGCCATGGTGTAAATATGTCTGCCTCTTGTTGTTGCTGGTTTGAATGAAATGCTGTCATTTTTTTTTCATATGGAGTTTTGGGGGTGAGGGGTTGGGAGCTGTCTTGATTATTTTGATAAAAATTTTCTCAGTGAATTTTTGTTTTGCTTATTTGGAGATGTAAGCAGTCATTCATCATTTCTGTTTCATGGGTAGACTTGAATTAGTGAGAATAAAACTTTTCTAACACCTCCTCCTTCCTTCATTTACTTGTGAACAAAGTACCTTAACCAACCCTTTCTCTCTGTTGTGAATTGCTACGTGCCCTTTCTTTGCTTGTTGTATGTTCATTCTTGTAGGTTCAGCCTGTGTGTGTGGTGTGACTGTGTGATGCATGTCCATGTGCTCAAGGTTCATTTTCTTTCAGACTTTTATTTGTTTGCATTGAAGGAAATTAAATTGATAGAAATTGCATTTATTGGATGAGTTATATATTATTATGGTATTTGTGTTTGTTCCTCATCTAAAAATATCATGTCTGTGGTCTCAATTGAAAGAGAGATGCGTTCTAATTTGACAGTTTTAAGGTTGAGCAGGCTGGAATTCTTGAAAATGAAAAAAAGAAAAAGAAACAAGAAAAGATCAGGAATAGAGCTCAGCATATAGTGCACAATTTAAGTAGAATCTATGGATAGAAGTGAACTAATAATGAAAATTGATTGGTGGGATTCACTGGTATACAAATTGATTTTTGCAAGTTACAACCGTGCTCTTTATCTATGAAAGCACTGTTTAAATTTGTGTGGATTTAATTCCAAAGTTATTCAATTTGACAAAGGAGAGTAATGATTCATTATGAAGAGAGTGAGATTTAGCTCACCTCGAAAAGTATGGTGTTGAACTAGATTGAATATCTGATAGTTGTTTGAGGGAAAAATGAGAGGACTGGAGAAGATATAAAATAGCAATAGTAATCTCTATAAGAGCTGCACTAGTACGTATCATACCATGTATTGGTGATAAAATATTTATAGTAGAGCTATTAATTATGTGCTTACATTTTAAAAAAAAAGTTCTTTCTCCTGATATTGATGGTATTGTCTGCATTACATTTTCATTTAGCAAGGGCTGTGAAACATTTAGCTGTGATGCTCCCAATTGATCTCATTCATTCATGCAAACAATTGCCATTCTTTTTCTATTGGATTCTCTCTTTTCTGATTCCTTTTGTTTTTGTAAGCAGGCAGAAAGTGCCATAGTTGCGCTGAATTGCAGTGGGATGGTCCTGGGATCCCAGCCTGTCAGGTATCATCATTGTACTTGAAGTGAGTTTTGTTTTCAAAGGATTTGAGCTAAGCCAGTGCCAACCTCTCTTAAATGTTTCAAATTTTTTAGGGTAAGTCCTTCAAAGACACCAGTGAGGCCACGAGTTACTCGCTTAGCATTGCATTAACTAGTCAGAGTCAAAGACCCTTGGATGGAATTCAGTGATTTCCTGGTTGAGGGGAACTCCGTTGTGCCGAAGGGATGGTGAAACTTTCCCTTGTGTGCTTCCATCATTTCCATCGCAACAACTGAAACGTTTTAATGTGACTGAAACATATTGTTGCCTGCTTCAAATTGAAGTTTTTACAAGATTGTCTCAGTCTCCGAGAACTTTTTACCTTAATTCCACCCCCCTGTTCGAACCATTTCATCAGTTGACTTTGGTAATTGTAGTGGTTCTGATCACGGTTAAAGACGCCTATAACTTGAGCAAGTAATTTCTTTTATTCAATTTACTGCAAATAATTTGCAGTGGTAATTTGGTACCCAATCCTTGTAGTTATGGAGGGCATTAACTCAGACAAAGTTCATGAAGCAAGCTACCAGGAAAGACGCAGGACCTGTTTTTGATCAAGGTTGGCAAATTAAAGTAGATTTGATGGGTTGGGGAATGGTGGAATTGGCTTCAGGCCTGGGATGCCTTTAGCTAAGGTTGCGCATTACACAAGTACAGCAGTAAAGAATCAAGGATCGAATATAAGATGTTTAACGGTGTAAAAAAAAAAAAACTGATCAACTAAAAAAATCAAAGAAAAATTAACTAAAATAGTTAACTCAAAGATGAAAGATGAAAAACTGATTAAACTAATTTTTAAAACCATAAATTCTAATAGGTTCAGTTCAGTCTAGTTTTGATATCAAAACTTAAAATGATAAATTGAACTTGAGGGGGTATAAATAGAAAAATTTTAAAGTTAATCTAACCCTAACATAACCTTCTTTGCTCTCACAAAAAGTTACCGTCCTGACCCTTAAAAAATTAAGAATATTTATCTCAATTAATTCTCAATTTTTCTTTTCGTTTCAAGTTTCAACTGCTTTATATTTGTCTTTATCTTAAAAGTCTTATATTATATAGATTCTAATTGAACACAAATCCACCTCTCCATCTCCCTGACTTCTTGCCTTTTGTGTAAGCCGTCGCGATCCTCCTCTATTCTTGCAAGTTGCAACAGAAGAAGAGGGCTCCTTCATTAGAGAAAAGACAACAAGGTAAATTTTATCCCCATGTCTTATTCATCAAATATCATGCTAATTTTAATTCTACTTTTTAGATTTTGCTTATTTGCTCCTAAATAATTTTTCAACACTATTGTGTTGTTCTTCTTTCTGGTCATTAGAGCTGGTTTTGGTTTGCTTGAGTTTGCATTTAAGTTGGTTGTACAGTTCCTATGATGATTGGCAAGTTTTGCTTTGTTTGAGTTTGGATTTTTTTTATTATGTTAATTTGTTTCAATGGAAGATTAGGTGTTTTTTGGATTGTGTAATTGATTTGATGTTTGATTAATAGTAATCTTCTTGTTTTTTTTTTGTTTCAGTTACTGTATTTTGGTGAGGGAGGAAAGGAGTTTATAACATGTTATTAGTATTTAGTATTGATACTAGAGATTGGTAGTAAAGCCGCTGGACATCTTCCAGTGGAGATTATCTTCTCAGAGTTTAAAAAAACACTGCCTAGTGTTAGTGAAAAACAGAGGATTCAGTTTGATCATTTGTGATTGATATGACATTTATTGCGTTTAGGTTTTTTTTTATGACTTGTGGATGACAATTGTGTTTTGTTTTGTTGATGGAGGAGCATCTTTATGCTGGTTAGTGTTACTGAAACTAGTTTTGAGATTGATGTTCTTGGATTGTGAGGGAAATGCTGGTGAATTAGCTGTTGTGACATCTACTCGCCTGATATTTCATGGGTAGATTTTCATTTCGATAACATTAGTTTCCAAGACAGCTAGCAAAATGTATCATAGGCTTTTTTCTTGCTTTTGCATTAACTGGTAGAATAGTAGGCATGAAGCTTAGTGATTAGGGTTGTCGGATGTCATTTTGCTAACAGTTGAATTGCTAACTATCACCTTTTCATCAACAAGTTAATTGACATCTACATAGTTGAAAATAATTGCTTGATTCATGTTGTTGTTGTTTTTGTAATTTCAGATGGATAATCGGGAAGATCCTACACCAAATGAGTCAAATCCTTCAAGTTCGGAACTCAATCCTTTGCCTATTCCAGTTCCAGTCAGTACCTCTAGTATAAATAGCAACATTGAAGGTAATCCACCTTCTAAATGTCATAAAAAAAAATCTCAAATTTGGGATTACTTTAAAAAACTAGATGGTAATCCTAAAGTTTCTAGGGCTGCATGTATGTATTGTGAAAAAGACTATGCATGTCGTACTATACTTAATGTGACTAGTAACATGTGGAGTCATCTAGGTATATGCAAAAAAATTTCTTTTATCATACTATAGAATAGAGGGGGTGATAATGGAGAGGAAAATCTGGTAACTATTAAGGCAGTGAGTTATAATTATGAAGAGTGTAGGTAAGCCATTAGAAAAATAATTATACTTGATGAGCTACCTTTTAACTTTATAGAATACCAAGGATTTAAATCATTTTGTAAAGTAATGCAACCTAGATTTGATGTTCCTTCTTATTTGACGATTTGGAGAGATTGTTTGAAAATTTATGCAGTCAAGAAGGATAAATTAAAGAAAGCTCTTAAGGATCAACGTTTATATTTAACAACTGATACTTGGACATCAATCCAAAATATTAATTATATGTGTTTGACTGTCCATTGGATTGATGAAGGTTGGGACTTGAATAAAAAAATTCTAAACTTTTGTCAAGTTTCTAATCATAAAGGTGAAACAATTGGCGGAACGATTGAGATTTGTTTGTTGGTATGGAGAATTGATAACAATTTAACAGTTACAGTAGACAATGCAAATTCAAATAATTTGACAATAAATATTTGAAAAGAGTAACAAGTGGTTGAACAATTAATATATTATCAAATGACTTCATGCATGTTAGATGTTGTGCACATATTGTTAATCTTATTATATGTGTAACAATATAAAGGTTTTGATGTACCAATATGAGTATGATTAAGGATTGATGATTTTGAAGTTGTTTTGCTCTTAAAATATATTGTATATGATATATGTTCAAATTCTTTGTTTAATTGTGCAATTAGACAATATATATAGCAAAAACTAGCCATTTTATAGCCGTTATTGTTCCTTTAACAGATGAAACGATCGATTGATTCATATTGGTCAGGACATTTGGTCAACCGATTCTTGCAAATTCCCAGGTGTTCATCCCTGATGAACAAATGGTCGACCAATTCACTTGGTATAGCTAAACGGTCGACCAATTCAACTTAAAACCCATATTTGACAGTTTTAAACTTGGTAAAACTTGAACCGACTAAATGCATATCAATCTTATAATGCAAGCAATGTGAAATGTGTGGATTCATTTTAATTTGTGCTATCAAGTAAGATACAAAGATTTATACAATTTGCACTAAAACAAATTCTTAAGAACTAAATCTTCATTTGCTTTGCTTCTTGGACTTGTTTGACTGATTTCTTCATTCAATTCTTTATGCTTGTTGATGTGTTTTTCATAGAAAACCTGTTTAAAATTATTCTCAGCCAAGTATATTATTAGTCCAATTTCATTTAATTGTTATCATCAAAATATATAAATATTAATATGTGATCCAAAGGTCAACATGATATTATAATGAGCCATAAATAGGTATAATAAATAATTGAGTTGGAAATTTATTGTAATGTGTCATAAATGGACATAAAAAATAATTGAGGTGGAAAGATATTGTAATGTGCCATATATGGATAAAAGTAATATTAGTTTGAAAAAAAACATTGAAAAGTACCATAAATGAGTCTAAGAAATATTCAAGATAAAAAATATATTGAAAGAGCCAGATGATTGTAAAGTACATGAGAATGAAAGAAATATATATAAGTCAGAAATGGGCTAGAAGCATATTGAGTTTGAAAATTTATATAGATGAGCTATAACAAATATAATAGGCTTTGGAATTGATATTATCGAGCCAATAATGATATAATCGGAGATGAGATTAATTATTGAAATTAGTTGGTTGAAAAGAAATAAATACTTGGGAAAACAAAAAAAGATTAAAATTAAAATTAAGAGACAAAATATGACATGAATAAAGGGTGTTGTAAATAATGGCATGAACTAAATACACTTTTAAGATGAAATATAGTATAAATAAAATATGATGTGAAAAGAAAACATGATATGAAAACGTTACAATAAATTCAATGAACATAAAAAAAAGTAAAAAATTGTATTGAGAAGAGTTATGAAATAGTTGGTAAATTCATTAATAGCTATATATGTGATGACGATAAAATAATGTGTTTAATAATAATAAAAAAAGAGTTCTTCTGTGGTTAGCAAGGAAGTATTAAATTGAAAAGGACCTAAATTGATGTGCTTATGAAAAGGTCAATATTGGTTTTTTTCATATGTTCATAAAAATAAAATAACCATGATAATGTAAATATTTATGATAATTTTCATGATCTTATGTGTTTTATAAGTATTTTCTTTTGAATGCTTCATTTCTCATAAAAAGGTTATCAAGTTAATTGGCTTTTCCTATCGGATAGGTCTTGGTATTGTCTAAACAAGTTTATGCATGTAGTTTATAAAGTCTTGTAACTGTACTATTGTGTATCATTATACTTGTGGATAAAGTTATTGGAATGTGGCTTGATGGTGTCCTTTTATATATATATATATCCTCTACTTTTCACGTATATGAAAAATTATAAGAATGGAAATCACATTAACTTTTTAGGACGTTATATTTTTTTAAATTGATTTTTTTTTCAATTTCATCCTTTGATATTGGGTTGGTTGGAGATTGAAATTCATAATTTTTGTTCACTTTTTTATGGGATTATCTTGATTTCGTATCATGGATCACGGGCTTGTCATGTTAACTTAGGTATTTTTTTATTGTTTTTTTTAATTATTTTCTTTCAGTTTCACACTTCAACCTTAGGTTATTTGAGGTTTTAGCTTCGTAGTTATATTTAATTGTTTTTTCTACGGGACTATCCTGGTCTTATGACCAGATTGCAAATTTGATAGGCTAACTTGGGTCCTTTTTTTAACTTGATTTTTAAAATTTTTTTTTTCAACATTTGATTTATTAGGAATTGAGTTTCAATTTGTTTTTTTTTTATGGGGTTATCATGTTATTATTTAATTTTTTTTTTCATTATCAACTAAGATCATAGAAACCTTTTAAAAATATTAGGAGGATAACTTTTTATAATATTGGAAAATATTTATTTTTTGAGTAGATCATTGTCAAATTTTTTTAGTTTGGTTTATTTACTTTCACTACCTATTTGTTTTTATAATATTATTAACTTAACTGAATTTATTGAATCAAGTCAAGTCAATGACTCAAGTTTAGGATTTTTCCTGCTTCTTTAAAAACGATACGTCACCTGAGCTTTCTATTTTTTACCTTGGAAAAAAATTGGTTCAGCCCACGTATACCACCAATCTAGTTAGCATTCACCTCAACCCTATTTGTCCAACTGAAAAATAAATAATAATAATAATTCCCAATCTGAAACCCACAACACCCCTAAATCTAGAAGCACTTAAGGTATCTAATATTCCAAGTTACAGAGACTAATGGTAAATATTCCTAATATGTTGCAATTAGTTGTTAATTAGGAAGAAAAGAATTGAGTTGTCCAAAACAAGCAATAAAAACTCCAGTCTTATTAACTATATTTCAACTTCATTGTTTTCTTACTCTTCTTCTAAATCACATTGCTCTGTTAAGAGAGTTCTTAACATTCCATCAGGTTTTGGGCACCATGATCTTACCACAACATCACCTCCATACAATTAGAGGACGAATCAAATCTCACCTTCATCACCTACTTAATAGGGCACAAGTTTATCCTCGACCAGCCACCAAAAAAGTAACATGAATGGATAGCACCATTGATGGCCTTAAGAGTATGATCCTTTTGTTTTTAATGTTTAAATCATCTATTGAGAATATAAAATTCTATATATCGTGTTGTTGATAGAATTATTCACTAATGATTTTGCTGGAGGTATTTGGATTTTATGGCGTGATGGATTGGTATGCTTCCTAGTTTACAACACCTATATATGCTACTCCCCTATTATTCCCCATACTATAATATAATAAGTACTAAACAAGCTTATAAAATTCAATACATGTTAAATTTTATAGGAACAAAAACATTAATTGTCTTGCTAGATACTAAAAAATCCAAGGCATAGGGACAAGTACAAGGACATGTTCTCTCAATAGAAAATACCTCTTTTCTAGGGGATTCAAATAATTAATAAAAAGTAATAATTAATCTATTAAAATAAATCTATTGTTGATTTTATCTTTTGATTATCTTATTTAACAATGTATCAAAGTTATGATAAAATTCAATTTTTATGAAGACTTAATATTTCTTTTTTACATGTGTGTGTGTGTGTGTATATATATATATATAAACAAACAAGATATTTATTAATAAAGAATTCTCACATATGACGTGAAAAATATATTTTTTCTCCTAGCCTAAGGCCCATAAATATAGGATAAGGATGAAAGAAGTACAACCCTAGATATAGAGTTAGGATGGAAGGAGTACAAACTCAAACCCATCTAATTTCCATCCATAGAATTTAATGCATTTTCATATGAAAATTAAGTTCACCACACCTATGTTCTGGGATAAATAGTGATATCAAGTATAAATTTAAGGTAGTTAGATGGAGAAAATAAAAACAAATATATGCTTGATTGAAAGGTAGAGATAAAAATATAAAAATAAATTTATTTTTAAGATAAATTTGAAGTAAACTTATATATTTTCAAAATAGAAGGTATATAAAGGACACGTTTTCAATTATAATATTTTTTATTTTTTATTCCTAAAATATCATTGTAAAAAAATTTCAATTCTTAAATTTTCCAACAAAGACATGTAAGTATAAAAATTGCTAGAGAAAATTAGCCTGAGCATCTTATAGTTTTCTCTATTATATACTTTATCTCCACAGTCTCAAATATTATAGAAAATGTCTTGAACTTCATATGTTCATAATATTTTACATCACATAAAAAAAAGTCAATAAAAAAGATCTAAGTATTTATAAGTTTGCTATTATTTTTCATGTAATGACTAAAAAACCCTAATGTATAAAAATAACAAAAATTCTACATGTTATATGGACCAGGTAATTGAACTGGTAAAGTGTTTTGTTTTAAACTAAAAAACTTAAATTGAATGATTGAATCTTACTCAACAAAAGTTTCTTCAGAAAATTTCTCAACTACCGTAGTTTCAATATTATGTTGCAAGCTTAGTCCACTATAATATACATGCAATTTAGCTGGCCAAACATTACCACTATGAGGTTTCCATTCCAAGAGTCTAAAATGAAACTCTAAAGGCAAATCATATATGAAAACCTTAAGAACAAGTTTAGTAAGTATGCTTATTTTACAGCACTAGCTCACCTTTATTCAGCCACTAAAGTGGCTAATGTCTATATGGATCAAATCTATAAACTTCTTGGTCTACTAGCCAGCATAGTTAGTGCTAGAAGATCAGTGTTTTTGAGCCAATTTCGAAAGAGTTTATTCGCCTATCAAGGTGTAGAATTGCATTTTTCAACAGTTTATCATCCATAAATAGATGAACAAATCAAAGCAGTTAATAAGTATCAGGAGCAGTACTTAAAATGCATGATTGGTGAGTCTCTTAATTAATGGACAAAATGGTTACCCTTAGTTGAATGGTGGTATAACACCAACTATCACTCATTATCTAAGTCTACACCGTATGAAATAGTATATGGTTATACACCACCAATTCATATACCATACTTCCCTAAAGACTCCAGTAATGAAGACATTGGTGCAGTATTGACAAAGAGGGAAGAGATGCTCTAGATCATCAAAAGTAGCCTTAAATTAGCACAATACAGAATGATACAACTATCAAACAGGAAAATGAGCGATAGAGAGTTTGTTGTGGGTGATTGGGTTTATCTTAAACTACAACCTTATAGGCAAACTTTAGTTGCTAATAGGACATTCAATAAACTATCAGCTAAGTTCTATGGTCTGTATAGAATCATTGAATGCATAGGTGTAATGGCATGTAAATTAGAACTATCAACTTCATCAACAATTCATCTAGTGTTTCATATGTTCACAATTGAAGAAGTGCAGGGGTAATAGAAGGGCGTATGAAGAATTACTTGACTTTCAAGTTGAGCCTGCACTTTAACCTTAATTGATCTTAAACAGACGTATAGTGAAACACAAGAATCATGATGCCACTCAAGTTTTGATCTTATGAAAGACCTTTCCACCTTCAGAGGCTACTTAGGAGTTTCTTGATGAGTTTCTTTTGCACTTTCCTCACTTTACCTTTAAGGATAAGGGTGTGCTGAAGGGGGAAGGATTGTCATATAATTTGTTGCACCAAGAGAATAACCAAGCATAGAAATGAAGAAGTGCAAATGGGAGACAAATCAATTAAATTAATGACTATTATATTTAAATCTTGTTAAACGCACCGTATAGATGTTAGAGGTTATTAGGTTAGGTGACATGAAACTCACCATTTCAAGTACTACCTACGCACCGTTTTATTATTATTGATTATGTCTTTAGTTAGTTAAGGTTTCTGCCACGTGTTGGATATAAATGAACATTAGGGGAATTGTTTTAGCAGCTATTCTAGTATTTTTTTTTTGTCTCAAAATCATTTCATTTGTAACAAAATTCAAGAGGATAATGATTTAAGGAAAAAATGATGAATTAAATAATTTTTATTCCTTTCTCTCCTATTTCTTCTTCTTCTTCTTCTTCTTCTTCTTCTTCTTCTTGCATCCTCTTATTTTATATTTTTGTTTTTCATCTACAATTGATTGATCATAGTGGTTAAAAGCTAATTATTAAATCTAAATCAGTGTAGCATTGTAAAGGTCTTGTTCAATTCTATTTAAGTTGGAACTTATTCCACCATACTTGCTACAAATAGCTTTAACTCCTCTTTTTTCTCTTAGTTCGGTAATTCTTTCTTTTTTATTTTCTTCATCAATTGGGTTATGAAAAAGTAGCAAATAAGGAAAAAAAAATCTCTACATGTTCATTATATATTCTTAGGGTTCTCTTCTCTTTTTTTTTTCCTGATCTATTTACAATAAATAATAATAATGAAGAGGAGTAGAGAAAGAAAGAAATTTATGATCAGTTTTTTTTCACACAAATAAATCTCTTATATCCATCTTAATTGACCTTTACTTCTTTATTTTTCCATTATCTTGGGAGGTGTGTGTGTGTGTGTATATAAGGTTTGATGCAAACTTTGAAATAACAAGAGAAGAATAGATACTTTTTTAAAAGAAACAGTACCCTACCTGAAACTAGAAAAAAAAGAAAATCAGGAAACAACACAAACTAAATATTAAAGGGATATAACCTGATAATAGCACAAGCTATGATACTAACTTATGCAGACACCTCCCAAGATACCCTAAAATCATATTTGAATGGTTTACAACTTGACCCAATAAGAACTTGCCTTGGAAAACCAAAGTCATACGCAATAATCACCCCTACCCTATATCTATAAAGAGATGCAAACAAATAGTATAAAATCACAACGAAGTTGACCAATCATTCGAAGAGCTTGCAAGTTCAATAAAGAGCATAGTATAAGAAACACTCAACTACACAAAAGATATCAAGAATATTTATTTCTTTATTAAAAATACTCTAATAATCTACCCTAAAAAAGTCTCTATAAAAAGGTATTTATAGTAGAATGAATCCTAAGTCTAATAGGATATCCCTAATGGATATGGATAAACCTAATAAATAATAATAATTCAATGAAACCAAATTTAAATAAAGGCCCTTGTATTTCTAAAAGGCCTAATAATAACTAAAAGATAAACAAAACAATAGCCCAACTAATTTAAATAAGACTAAAATCATTTTCATAATCTGCTGGTAGAATCAAAGCCCAACTTAAAATGCATGATTCTCTCTTATATTAATGAATTATAATACATTCCATTTATCATTCAAAATATATGGATGCCTACTTTTCAATGCAACTAGAATCATATTAAAATTATTTTTGTAGCTCCAGTTGTGATCAAAACAATAGCGAAATGTCAAAATTGACAAATTTGAATCTTCTTATTTCAATTTTTTTTTGTAATGTTTGAATGCCCACAAACAAGCTCTTCTTGAACATGAACTAAATTAATCAAGGCTTGTTCTTCACTATTTAATATCTTTTAGAAATCCACCTTGGCCCATATATCTTGAAGAATTCCTTTGAAAGCCTCTTTGAACCTCTTAATCCTAAGTCTTGTTTACTAGACCAACTAGATCTTCTAACAGATATCTTAGTGTCACTTGGATAACATCAAGAATACTATGTTACAGTCTTAAAAAAAAAAAAACACCACCCTTCATGTTTTCTTTCCATGGAAATGAACTACCATCTTTTAACTATAAATGAACCTTTGTTTTACATCTCATATCTTCATTATCTATTAACCAAAGTCATGCAATACTTAGATAAAAACAGAAATGGCAGCTTCATCTAGTAAAATAAACATGAAAACATCAATTTATAACCTCATGAAATAAGATAACGAGGGAAGTTATACTTGCTCTTCTTACACACCACTACAAGTCCATTCCAAACCTAGTGCTGCTTCCTTTTATTTTCCAACCAATGAACTTGGAACCTCTCACAAATAACTTAATAGAATCTTAACCCTTGATGTTCAAGAAGAAATTATGACCATTAATTACAGCTAAGGAAGAAAGTTTGTCATGTTCTACGGTTGTCAAAGTGCTTATTCACACCATCTGGAAATTTTGGCAGTTAGGGTGTGAGTTTGTTGTTATTTTTTCTTGAATCTTAGGGCAAAAAAAGAGGATCTAAGCGGTTAGAATTGAATATGAACATTATAAACATTGATTTAAGCACTTAAGGTCTTGATTGATATAAAGATGAAGGTTTGAAGGGTTTGGAATAGTGTAGAAGAGTGTAGCTCATACATGTTCTTCATGAGCTGTGATTGAGATGGGTCTTTATGGTTTTTTTTAATATTTTAGAGATAAAATAATGATTCTGATGGTTGGATCATGTTGAGGGGAATCATTATTGCATTTTAGAAGAAAAAAAATTGGGTATTTTAGTGAGATAATAAGGGTCAAAATTAGGTTGAAATAGGACAACTCAGGCAACCTTTTTGGGTTGAAATGAAGAAGAAAATGAATAGTAATTGAACAATGTGTCATTTATGGTTTCTATTTTATAAATAAAAGACCTGTCATTTAAAGTACTTTCTTCAACTTAGTCCCTACTCTTTTAAGTGTTTCGATGAAGCCCTCAATTGAACCTATTTGTTTTTTAGAATTCCTTCAATTTCACACCTAGAATGTTTCAATTGGATCCTCTAATTTTCACAACTTCTTCACAATGATCCTTGATTTTAGGATTCCTTGATTTGGTCCTCAATTGACCCTGTAAACTTCTAATTCCTTTCAATTAAGCCTCTGATTGTACCAATTAGGCTCTTTAAAGTTCAATTGGGTCCATGATCTTTCAATTATCATAAATTGACCTAAATTAGGTCTTCAAATTTAATTTTCCTTCAATTAAGTCCTTGATTAAATCAATTAAACCCTTAATTAAATCAATTAAACCCATTAAAAGTTTAATTAAGCCCTGAAACTTAATTAATTCTTCTGATTTTGGTCAAATTAACTTTCAGGCTTAAATTTGCTTTAATTATATCCTTAATTAAGTCATACAAACCCATTAGAAGTTTAATTAAACCTTTGAACTTAATTAATTCTTCTAATTTTGGTCAAATCGACTTTTTAACTTAATTTTTCTTTAACTACGTCCTTAATTTAGTCAATTAAGCCCATTAGAAGTTTAATTAAGCTCTTGAACTTAATTAGTTCTTCTAATTTTGATCAAATTGACTTTCAAACTTAATTTTACTTCAATTAACTTATTCTTCAGCCTATCCCGTCAATAATATTTGAATCTGACTATCCTTCTAGTGTTTTGACTCGTTGCATATGAAAAACTAATCTATTTATATTCCAAAAATGTTTTTAAGTTATAAATTTATGAAATTTTTTATTTTTTAAATAAAAAAAGCTAAATATAAAAGAAACTTGGAGGACCATAATTAGAATTAGTTCATGACAACTCCCAATAAATAACAAATGAACCTCGTCAATGAACACAAATGTGGTTCGAACCTTGTGTAAATTGAATCTTCCTGCCACGTGCATGAAACGCGACTGGTTCCCTAAATGGTGTGCTTTGACATTTGACCTCTTTCAAGATTGCCTGCCAAACATATCAACGGTCAACTTGTCTCATCTGTGTGTCCTTCCTTTTAGCTGCAGCCATTCCGTACTGGCTAGCAGTTTGGCGCTTCACTCTATAAATTCCGGTCTCTCATAACGTGATTAAAAAAAGAAGAAAAGCAAACCTTTCCTAGCTGCTGCTATTTTGAAACAGCAAGATTTATATATTCAATAAACTACTGTCATGGCAGGTCTTGTTAGGGAGCCAGTGAAGGTGGTGATAATCAACACGGAGTACGTGCAGACAGATGCGAGTAGCTTCAAGTCAGTGGTGCAAAAGCTCACAGGCGAAGACTCTGCACCGTCAGGAAATAGGGATGAGCTAAAGATGGGTTTTTCGAGGAAGTTGGAATCAAGGGATCAGATCAGGGAAAAAAGGGTTCGATTGGACGTGGATGATAATGCGTCATATGCTAGTGGTGATCCAGTTCTGGCGAGAGATTTATCGTTTAAGGAGTTTGAAATATTGCTCAACGAGATGCCATCTGTGGATGAATTATACCGGTTATTATGTGCTGATATTTAGCTCATGCGCCTAACTCTTTCTTCATTCATCATTTGTGTTTAATGTTGAGATATTACAGATTCTTCAACACTAGATATATATATCCTTGTTCGTTTTCATGGCTTGCAAGCGCCCACACACACACCTCATCATATCCTTGTTCCTTTTCATGGCTTGCAAGCACGGATTCATTAGTGCTGTAGAAGGAGTTAGCTTTTACTGGAAATTAGCAAGAAAACTGGAGCTAGCAAATAGGGAAAGCAAAGTTACAAATTAAAGATGAACAAAAGAAAAATACAGTCTGCATTTCTTGCAGTTGAATAAATTAAACTCAGCGCGAGAATGCTAATGCAATCATTTCTAAATTATAAGGAAGATATATATATGTTTTCTTCTTTCTCACTGCTATCATCCTCAAAGTTATGGCTGCTTGTTTGTGGCTGAAAATGAATGAAAGAAATTGACATTTCCTTGAGGACGTTGTGGTTTGAAACTAACCCCAGCTGTTTTGATCATTTATGGAGCAGTACCCCATCAACAAATTAAGGGTCTTAATTTTTGTTCACACCTACGTGTTTTTTTTAAAAAAATTAAAATTATTTTGATGTTTTTTTTATTGTTTTGGTGTAATAATACAAAAAATAAATTTTAAAAAATAAAAATTTATGTTTTGAAAAATAACATATAAAAATATTGTTAATTAATGTAATAAGTGATTTATAAGACTACTTTATTAAATGTTAATGTTGGTCTAAAAAACATTTCTCCATAAAATGGAGTAAACCTAAGTTGTTAATATGGAATAATTAATATATTGTTCAGTTAATCAACATAATTAAGGTATGAGAATCACTTTTTCTTTTTTCTTTTTCTTCTCTCTTTTTCTAGTCCTTGTTTTAGTGTCTTAATTTATCTTGTCTTTTTTCAAGGTGTCTTCTAGGCCTTAATTTATAGTTTTGGAACCCTTTTAAAATAGAAAATAAAATCAACCAATTAATATAAAATATTGAAAGATGATCCCTTTCTATTCTTTTCTTTTTTATTTGATCTATTATTATAAGATTCACTTCTCCATCATCTTGGTTATCCAAGTCTTTTGATCCTAATTGCGGATTCAGTAGATTAATCTGGATTGATCTAATATATTTATATTTTAATATTAAAAAAAATATCACATTGATTTTTTTCATCAAGCTATATTTTTACCAGCTATTCGGGTTTTTTCTAGACCTATTAAGTTGATCGAGTCATACTATGTCAACATTCATATCATTTAAAATTTATTTTTACTAAAAAAACATATGAACAACATCTAAATATTTTTTTTTATGTTCATAAAAAAATTGATGTGATTCACAACATAACACACACACACACACACACACACCACACAAAATATATATATATATATATATATATATATTATGTTTTTTTTTCCTTTAAATGAAGATCCAATGAATTTTAAATTAGACAATAGCCATAACCTTCATTATTCCCATATTTACTCCATTTCCAAAATTTAAATCTAAAACCTTCCCAGTAAAAATTTTAAATTCCAGATTGTAACTTTGGAGGCTAATTAATGCTCTCTTGAATATTTCATTTTATATGTCTCAACTTTGGGTTATTCGGTTGTTATATGAACACATACGTCCTAAAATATTAACCCATTTTTTCTTATAAAACCTCCCTTCTGAAGAAAAATAATTTATGGACAAGTACCACTCCTTTTGTTTTATTTTTCTTCTCTTCCGCTTTTGTTTTTTTTTTTTTGAAAAAAAAAAAAGAAAAAATTATAATTCTGTTCTAATAAACACCCAATTTATTTAATCTTTTATGTGTTTGTGGTGTCGTTTCAATTGATTGAAAAAATTTGATAATAGTCAACAAATTTGAATCTTCGATTAATAGAGTCTTAATGCTATAAGTTATTTTTACTGATAATTGTAGCTTAAACTTGTAAACACACGATGTTATAAGTTTTTGAAAAAAACAAATTCTAAATTAAGAATTCTGAAGAATTTAGTTTATTTTAATCAATTCATAAAAACACTCATTATTACTTAACAGACTTGGCGTGAGATCCGACTTGATAAAAGATCCAGGTTATGAGTTTGCTAGGCCAACCCTAAATCCATATCATTTTATTTTTTAAATAAAATATTTTTATTTTAAATGTTATTATTTTAAATAAATATTTTAAAAACTTAAACGACGTTGTTTTTGACAATTTAAAAAAGAAAACATTCTTGCAATTGACTTGATCGGTATCACTCTAGTTTGATTGGATCAACCTCCAAACCGATTCAAGATAAAACTAAACATGAGTCAGGCTCTAGATCATTGGTTACCTAATCAACCTATCGGGCTAGGTCAAGTTAATAACTATGCTTGAGAAACTAGTTTCAACCATTATTGTTTTTTTAGATTTTTTAAAAATAAAAAATTTCAATTGCCATGATTGTTTTTTCTTCCGTGATTATAATGTAAAAATAATGATGTGCATGTTTTTTTTGTATTAATAAATAATAATTTTTATTCTAACAAAATTAAATTACTTGTAATCAATCGATAAAATCTCAATTTCTAAGAAATTTTGCTAACTAGAATAAAACATATATTTTGATTTTCAAGTGTACATTTTGCTTAATTTGTACGTTGACTTCAGGGATGAGGCATAGTGACAAAAACATAATATACTTCACTGATGCTATAATAATCTTCCCATGAAATAAAAGGATTAATATTATTTGGCTGCAAATATGCTTATTTTTTCTTGAACAAATTAATATGGTCTATGAACCTGAGTGGATAGATCGTCTCTGCATGCAGTAAGTTATATGGTCTGTGATAAATGATTATGTTTGGTTTACATTAGCATCACCAGGACTTGTATGATATTGGACCGTTTAATTTGTTCACCAAAAGTATAGAATATCTTAATAGACAGTTTATTATGAATTGTTCTTGGAAAAGTTAGAAGGCTTGGATATGAAGGTATTTTAATCTTTTACACTGATTTATTGGTTATTAAAAAATTAAACATGGAAACCATCTAGTAGGTGACTCAGTGATAAGAGCTTGAGACTAAGGGGTTTGTTTCCTCTGTAGTCTCAAGTTCGAGCCCTGTGGTTGCTAATATAATGGCCACTGGAGGTTTACATGATCATTAACTTCAGGACCTGTGGGATTAGTCAAGGTGCGCGCAAGCTGATCCGGACACTCACGTCAATAAAAAAAAAAAATTAAACATGGATATTATTATCTTTTTAGATTATTTTATACAATGAAAATATTTTTCTGTATTCTAGATCAATTTTTTTTTTTTAACTTTGCACAAACTTTAAAATAAGTAAATTATTTAGCTACAAATATCTGAGTCATGTCTATCTATATTGAAAACAATCCAAACATGCATATACCATGATTCTATTCTATTGTTAGTGGAACTGTTATTTGGTGCACCCAATCGGTTATGGAGGGCGAACCATATGCGGATGTGCTGCACCATCATGGGCTATCTCTTTGCCTAATGTAACCTAAACTCAAGATTCTGCGCAAGAGATTATGGACCTAAACCCACCCTGGTTTCTACCTAACAAATAATCACAAAAATAAATTGGAATTTCATGGTAAAACTCCATTGATTTTCCTCCTAAATTCCTTTTCTATAATTTTCCTTCAATAAAAACACTCTCTTAATGCATAGAATATGAATAGCCAACTTTCCCACTTTTTACTGCCGGCCAAATCAAAAATTATTTTCTTAATAAAAGTAATAATTTATATTCATTCGAACATAATAATTTCCTAATATAACTCCTCATTTTCTTATTAATTTATCTTTTCTACAAAACAAATGTAGTTATTTTGTGCTATGTTATTTATTTTATAAAAATTAAAAGCAATTAGAATAAATATAAAGAATATTTGAACGATTTGAAATAATAATAATAAAAAAATATCTCCTCAATTAAAACTCATTTATCTAATGTTTTTTTTTTCTTTTTTATACCTTAATATTTGCTTTTTAAACAATAACTTATCATAGTCATAAAAATAAACTTTAGTATAAAAAATTATATCTTGATAGTTTTGCCACAGTTGTATAAAAATATAAAAATAATATACTGCTTGTGCTTTGCCACATGAAGCTTTTTAGAATCTGCATTTTATTTTAATATATGATAAAAAAATAGATATGCATAGAAAAGACAATAAATAAAATTTAAGAAAAAAATGTTATGAAGGGCTGTGCAAAAAGAATATTTTCTAATATTATAAAAAGAATGTTACACTCTTATTAAAAAAACAAAGTAAAATTTGAATGATATTTAATAAAATATATTCTAAATATATTTTTAATTATTTTATTTTAATGATTTTTAATTAAAATTGAAGAAAAAAAACTAAAAAACAATAATTGTACATGCCTTCATAAAAATAGATTAGGTGTTTGGCCCTGACTGGGCCAACATGAATTACCATATTAAAGAAGGTTATGACCGCGCGCTTGGCCATTCTTATTTTTTTTTAGATAAAAACAAAGTAGATGATGTGTTGTTTACAGTGACAATCAATCCATCATCCACCGGTAGAATCGCGACCATCTTGAATGGTTGGAAAGTTGGGTTTTGACTTCTTGAACAAAAAAAAAACACCATTTATAGTGCTTTTTTCACTTGAAAATATCTAAGAAACACCTTATAAACCTTAATAAACTCATTTTAACCTCAAACCAGCCTTTAATCGCTTAAAAACATAAAAAATCAAAAATAAAGAAAAACTCAAGCCTTGATTTACTTTTATGACAAGATGAAGGATAAAACTACACCTCAATAGCACTTATCTTGTCAAATAAAATATACGAGATGACATGCCCGCGCGCTGCCGCGGGCTTATAAAATAAATACATTTGATAGGTATAATATGAAGACTAGACCGAATAGAAATAAAGGAGAAGAGCAAATATTTCAGAAAAAAAAAAAGTTGTGTTGGTGACCAAAACTTAGAGACGAACAAAATGATTTGTAATAATTACGATGTTTTGTGAGGAAAGATAAACTTTTAGCCACATGATTTAGCTTTTCGGTTAATAAAAAAAAAAAAAAACAAAGCAAATTCTCAACCAACTTAATATAAAAAAACAAACAAAAATAATTTTGGAAGGAAAAAACCCAAAAAAAAACAGAGCAATTGACAATGTTTTGTGAGAAAAACTATAACACTTTTTCCAATAAAATAAAATAAAAAACCGTTTAGAGAAATATTGTAGTAATCCACAGTGTTTTATGAGAAAAAATACAACGCTTTCCTCATATGATTTAGTTTTATTGTAATTATAATTCTTAACCAACTCAATATTTAAAAAAAATCGACAAAGATAATTTAAAAAAATCATAAAAATCACATGGAAAAACCGCAACAATTCAAGGTGTTTTAAAGAAAACATATAAAGCTAAATTCTTAATCAGCTCAATATTAAAAAAATCACAGAGACAATTTTAGAAAAAAATAACAAAACAAACACCAAAAAAAAAAAAATCATGTTGGAAACCTGGCAATTCACAGGATTTTTGTGAGAAAGGCTTCCCACATGATTTAGTCTTATTTGTAATGACTTGTAATTGTAATTCACAAACAACTAATATTAAAAAATAAAATTAAAAGGATAATTTGAAAAAATTAACAAAAAACCATGTGGGGAAAACACGAGCAATGAACAGTAATTTTCAAAAAAAGTTACACCGCTTTCCTTACATATTGTAACGTAATTTTTAACCAAACAATATAAAAAAAATTAAAAAAAGATAATTTTGGAGAGAAAAAAATCATGCAGAAAAACACCGCAGCAATCAATAATGTTTTTAAAAAAAATACAAAACCAAATTCTCAATCAGCTCAATATTATAAAAAAATCGACAAATATAATTTTGAAAAATAAAGAAATAAAATAGAAAAACTAAGTGGAAAAACATCACAGCAATCCACAGTATTTTAAAAAAAAATTATAAAGCAGAATTTTAACGGGGAAAATCAACAAAAATAATTTTGGAAAAAAATAAATGAAAAAATAAGAAAGTTGAAAAAACATTTTTTGAAAAAAAAATAAAAAAATAAAAAAGGGGAAAAGCTTAAAAAAAAAGAAAAAAAGAGGAAAAACACGATGAATTACTGTTGTAATCCACGTTGTTTTGTGCGTGGGGGAACGTTTTAAAAAAATACAAAACCAAATTCCAATCAGCTCAATATTATAAAAAAATCAACAAATATAATTTTGAAAAAAAAGAAATAAAATAGAAAAACTAGGGGAAAAACATCACAAATCAAAGATTTTAAAGAAAAAATTATAAAAAAAAAATTTAACGGGGTTAATATTTAAAAGGAAAACAACAAAAATAATTTTGGAAAAAAATGAAAAATAAGAAAGTTGAAAAAAAAGGAAAGGATCGTTGTAATCCACAGTGTTGAAAATGGGGAACAGTGAATGCAAAAAAATCAACAAATATAATTTTGAAAAATAAAGAAATAAAATAGAAAAACTAAGTGGAAAAACATCACAACAATCCACAGTATTTTAAAGAAAAAAATTATAAAGCTAAAATTTTAGGGTAATATTTAAAAGGTAAAATCAACAAATAATTTTGGAAAAAAATAAATGAAAAAAGAAAAAAAGAAAGGAGAAAAAAAGGGAAAAGCTTAAAAAAAAGAAAAAAAAAGAGGAAAAACACTGTGGATTACTGTTGTAATCCACAGTGTTTTGTGTGTGGGGGAACAGTGAATTCAAAAAAATCGACAAATATAATTTTGAAAAATAAAGAAATAAAATAGAAAAACTAAGTGGAAAAACATCACAGCAATCCACAGTATTTTAAAGAAAAAAATTATAAAGCAAAAATTTTAACCAGGTTAATATTTAAAAGGTAAAATCAACAAAAATAATTTTGGAAAAAAAAATGAAAAAAAGAAAAAAAGAAAGTTGAATAAAAAGAGGAAAATGGATTATGTTTAATCAATTTTTTAATGGGGAAAGAACAAAAAAATCGACAAATATAATTTTGAAAAATAAAGAAATAAAATAGAAAAACTAATTGAAAAAACATCACAACAATCCACAGTATTTTAAAGAAAAAAATTATAAAGCTAAAATTTTAACCAGGTTAATATTTAAAAGATAAAATCAACAAAAATATTTTGGAAAAAATAAAGAAAAAAAGAAAAAAAGAAAGGAAAAAGAGGAAAAAAAAAAAAGGGAAAAGAGTGAGCAAGTGTTTTTGGGGAGAATGAATCCAAAAAAATCGACAAATATAATTTTGAAAAATAAAGAAATAAAATAGAAAACTAAGTGGAAAACATCAACAATCCAGTATTTTAAAAAAAAAACTATAAAGCAAAAATTTTAACCACGTTAATATTTAAAAGGTAAAATCAACAAAAATAATTTTGGAAAAAAAATAAATGAAAAAAAAGAAAAAATAAGGTTGAATAAAAGGGAAACTTGTGGATTATTGGAAAAAGGAACCAAAAAATCGACAAATATAATTTTGAAAAATAAAGAAAAAAAAAAAAAACTAAGTGGAAAAACATCACAACAATCCAGGTATTTTAAAAAAAAATTATAAAACAAAAATTTTAACTAGGTTAATATTTAAAAGGTAGAATCAACAAAAATAATTTGAAAAAATAAAAAAAAATAAGAAAGGAAAAAATGAAAAATAAGAAGTTGAAAAAAAAAAAAAGGGAAATCGTGGATTAGTATTGTAACCGAGTGTTTTTGTGTGGGGAATAGTGATCCCCACCAGTATATTTGTTAATTGACATCAAGATTGAGTTTCTTTTATTGTCAGAATATGACCCATTATTTTTTTTCTTCTTCTCTAAGTTTTATGGTGACTCTCTATTAAATTTATTGATTGAAATGTAAACAAAATAAAATTTAAAATTTTCAAACTACAAAAAAGACAGTCAATGGAGAATATATGAATATATGGACTAAAATATAATTTTTCAATTGAATTTGAGATAAACTCTCCTGGTTTTTCCTAGTTTTAAATTTGAATTGTTTTCTTTTAATTGTGTCTTTATGATTAAATTGGTTTCGATCAAGTTCTAAAAAATGATAAAAAAATATTTAAATTCTCAAGAATATATAAAGAAAAAAATATTAACTAACAAAATATCACAAACAGAAAATGCAAGGATATATTGGAAAAAAAATTGATGGCCAAAAAATTTTCACTATTAGTGTAAATGATTTTTTCATCTCTGAGCTGAGAGTGTTTTGTTATCAAAATTAGTGTTTTGTTATTAGAAAAAGGAAAGAGATTTTTTTTATTTATAAATTTGTTTTCTAAAAAAAATATATTTAAATAGTGATTGATATTACCGTAATAATTAATTACTTTGGTGGATATCCTTTATCTTATAAAGTTTGTAATGTTCTTTTGTATTATAAGAATAAAAATAACATGTGAAGCAAACATTATTTACCACTCGAACAAAGTATCCAAAGATTTATTTAATGCATTTAATGACATGATTGAACATTATTAAAATGATTAAACCGATGGGAGGGCGATTAACAATGATATTAAAACAATAATAATAATTAACAATACTCTAAAAATGTGGGTACTATAACACTGATTTAATTAGCTTTATAAACAAAATTAATTAATTTGCATCAAGGAGTTTTATAGACATTTTTATTTTCTAATTACAATTAAATTACTAAACTTTCATAAAAAGCAACAAAAATAAAGTTTCATTTCAAAGGTTTTTTTATCTTTTTTTTTTTGTTATATTGAAGTTAGTTTTGGAAAAAAATTGATCTTTCACAAATATAAAATATTAATAAATAAAAAAAGTAATTAGTCAAAGTATGAGAGTGTGCTTCCTTTTTTATTTTATATCCAATTTAATCTTTATTTTTTTTATTTCTATTTATTTTTTTTATCTTTTGTTGATTGTTTTTTTCCTTTTCAATTTTATCCCTAATCATTACGTTTCATTTGATTTTTATATCAAATTCAATCATCTTTCTTTGAATATTTTTAAATCCTTCCACTAATTAAATTTTATTTCAATTACATCCCTCATCATTTGATTTTAATTTTTTTATGTCAAATTTGACTCTTATTTTTTTTACTGATATTTATTTTGTTTTGGATCTTTATTTCATTGCATTATTTTAAAAATTTTATCACTAGGTATTTTTTTATTGGACCACAAATTTTGAAAGTTTACACAAGTTGAATTTAGTATTTTTAGGTCTTTTTTTATATTTTTTCAATTTAATCCTTTAATATTTGATTTTTACATAATTGGCCTTCATACTTTTTTTTCTCGCTTTCCTTTCTATAAGATCATCTAAATCTTATGTCCATGGTCGTAGGGTTGACAAGTTAACTCAAGTTGACTTAAATTCTTTTATTTCTTTATTTATATTTTCTTAAGTTTCATTCTTTAACATTTTTTTATTGAGAATTTTGCTTCGTAGTTTTATGGGTTTGCTTTCTATGTGGCTAGTCTCGGCATCATGACCACAATCACGAGTTTTAAAGGTTAACACTAGTTGGTTTTAGTCTTTTTTACATGTTTTTTTTTATTTTTATCCTTCAATATGTTTTTTTTAGAGTTAGTATTTATGCTTTTTTTCCTTACTTTTCTTTTTGTGGAGTTATCTTAATCATGTTCTAATGGTCACAAGGTTAGTGGATTAATCCTGGTTGAACTAGATCTTTTTTTTTTGTTTTTTTAGAATTATTTTTTAAGTTTCATACCTGAAAATTCTTTTTATTGAGAATTTTTCTTTGTTTTTTTGGGTTACTTTCTGCACAATAAGTCCTAGGCTCGTGATCACGGTCACGAGTTTTGAAAGTTAACATATTTTGACTTTAATATTTTTTTAGATGTTTCTTTTTTAATCTTATAATTTAATGTATATTTTTTTAGGAATTGATATTTGTGTTTTTTTTTCACTTTCTTTTCTATAGGGTTATCCTAATCACGTGCCCATGGTTGCAGGGTTAGCGGGTTAACGTGGGTTAATCCAATTTTTTTTTGTTTCATTATTCAATATTAAGTTGTTTTATAATTAAGCTTTATAGTTTGATTCAGTTCACTTTTGTTTGTGATTTTTCTAACTTTTATTGGCATAAATAATCGTTTTATTAAATAAAAAATTAACAAAAAACTAAAAGAGACAGTGCTTTTACTTTGCATCACCTCACAAAAACACTATTCATTTGTAATAGTGATTTTTTTTTCTAATTTCATCCTTGAACATTTTACTTACTAGAGATTGAGATTTTTTATTTATTGTGTTTGCTTTCTATGTGGTTATTCTAGTCTCTTAACTCGTGTCGCATGTTTAATGAGTTAACCTGGTTGACTCGAGTTTCTTTTTAATTGGTATTTTTTTTAATTTTATCATTTAACATTAATTTTATTACAAATTAGGCTTCATGATTTATTTTGGTTTGCTTTCTATGATGTTATTCTGGTCTCATGATCAAAGTCACGAGTTTTGCAAGTTAACATAGGTAGATTCAGGTCATTTTATTGTGTTTTTTTTTAATATATTTTTTTCAATTTCATCTATAAAAAATGGGTTGATTAAGAATTAAGTTTTATAATTTTATTTCAATTTATTTTCTATGGGGGTTACCGGAGTCACGAGTTTGACAAGTTAACCCAAATTTACTCAGGTCATTTTTTCCAGTTTATTCATTGTAATAGTGCTTTTGTTCTTTTTCTAATTTCATCCTTGAACATTTTACTTACTAGAGATTGAGATTTTTTTATTTATTGTGTTTGCTTTCTATGTGGTTATTCTAGTCTCTTAACTCGTGTCACAGGTTTAATGAGTTAACCTAGTTGACTCGAGTTTCTTTTTAATTGATATTTTTTTTAATTTTATCATTTAACATTAAGTTTATTATAAATTAGGCTTCATGATTTATTTTGGTTTGCTTTCTATGATGTTATTCATGATCAAAATCACGAGTTTTGCAAGTTAACCTAGGTAAATTCGGGTCATTTTATTGTGTCTTTTTTTTTAATATTTTTTTTTCAATTTCATCCATAAAAAATGGTTTGATTAAGAATTAAGTTTTATAATTTTATTTCAATTTATTTTCTATAGGGGTTACTAGAGTCACAAGTTTGACAAGTTAACCCAAATTTACTCAGGTCATTTTTTCCAGTTTATTTTCTATGAGGTTATCATAATTTTATGACCTGGGTCATGAGTTTGGCAGATTAATTTAGGTTGATTTGGGTCTTTTTTGCATCTTTTTTTTAATTTATTTCTTTTCAATTTCATCCTTTTATATTGGGTTGATTAGGAATCAGTTTCATAATTTGTTTTGATTTACTTTATATAGGGTTATCCTGATCTCATGAAATCAGGTTGTTGGTTTGACAAGTAAACTTCAATTTTTTTTTTTAATTTTATCATTCAACATTCAGTTGATTGGGAATTGAGCTTCATAATTTGTTTCAATTTGCTTTATATGAAATTATCATGGTCCAATGACCCAGGTTATGAATTTGATAGGTTAACTTGGACTGACCCTGGTCAATCCAATACATTATCATCTCAGTAATTTTTTAAAAAATTATCTTGAGTTTCTTTTAGTCTAATTATATTTTACGACTCAACGAGGTTGCTTTTGGACTACCAAGTCAACCAGATCACATTGAGTTAACTTTCTTATTGTTTAAGTTTTTTCTACTAAAAACAATTAGTAACGATTAGATATTTTCTTAACATTAAAAAAATTAATCTAACCAATAACATAACGTGGGCCAACTATTTAGTAATAATTACATAGAGTAAAGGGACCTAATGCATGAAACATTACCGAAAAACAAAATCATAAAAGATACATAAACTCAAGTCCCTATCTAATGATTTTTTTATATAAAAAAAGAGAGGTAGAAAGGAACAAAAGGCAAAATAAACAGACAAAAATCACATTACAAAAAAAACTAAAAGCCCTCAATCTTTTACTATTCACCAAGACGGAATTGTCATTGCCAAAAAACCTTGTTAAGTATGCAATTGAGGGTAGGATTGTCTTTTTCATAGGATACATTTGGTATTGAAAGAATGATTGGGGACAAATGGTCGGTTCAAGTTTTTTTTGCTACAATATAAATATTGATGTGTCATTCAGTGCATAAAATTTTAATCTTTGGGTTGGAGGCTTCTTGTCTTTTTTTTTTAAATTAAACAGTGGAGTTACAACCATGCCCTTGGGAGGGGGACATGCATGTTGTGAGGGGCTTCTCTATCTTCTTTATTTATTTTTGAAATAGTGCAAATATAGAATTACCCTTAGGTTTTTTTAAAAAAATAAGGCTACATGTAAGGGTGTTTTCATCGTTTCCATATGGTTTTGTTGTAAATATCAGGTGGGGTCAGGAGTAATTGAGATATAAATGATTATTTATATTAAAAAATGGCTCAGCACGCGCCATCAAGTGGGCGCCACCCGCTCCATTTAGGTGGCGTTTACAGCGTCAAAACAGAACCGAACGTCGCCTTCTGGGCGACGTTCGATGCATCCCGCCACCCCAAGCACAGTGGCAATGTGCATGTGCCGAGGCGACCCGCAGAGGAGCTTCAGCTGCGGGTTTTTCCCTCCCTCTCTCTTTCCCTTTTCTCCTCCTAGAAAAACATGTTGTCCATTGTAAAAAAACAAGAAGGTCTAGCTATTTGTTTATTAAATTAAATTAAGTCCTTATTCTTTTGATTGTAATGTATTTGCCTTCAATTTTTTGTTGAGTTAATTTGTTTTTTTACATTTTTTCAATTTTTCTCATCCATTTATTCAATCGGTTTTGATCATTTATCAATTTTTGTTTTCTTTTCCCCCCATTGGTTTCTGTATTAGATTTGATCCTCATTATTTTAATTGTGATGTATTTGGTCTTGAATCCTTTATTGAATTGATTTGTCTTTAAATTTCATCATTTGACATTTTATTTTTATATCAAATATGGTCCTCATTTTTTTATTGTTATTTTTAGTTGTTCTTATCCTTTTCTAGATTGAAATTATTTTTCAATTTCATCCCTTATGATTGATTTTATTTTATTTTTATGTCAAATTTAGTTCTTTTTCTTTTTAAATCTATATTTTTTAAATCACTTCTTTTTTTAATTTGTTTTTTCAAGTTCATCCCTAATTATTTTGGTTGGTTATAATTTTTACATTGTTATTTTTTCAAGTTTGACTTTTATATGGTGATCTAGTCTCATAATCCATATTATAAAATTCTAAACGTTGGATCAGGCTAGCTTCAATTATTTTTTATTATTTTAAAAAAATTTCATTCATCATCATTAAATTCGTTGAAAATTGGTATTATTTGTTTTTTGTCCTTTTGTTTTGGATTCATTTGTTAATTTGAATTTTTTTTCAATTTTATCCTTCAATTCAAGATTTTTGTTCATCCTCTCAATTTTTTTTTTTTTTGCAAATAAGGTCCTTATTCTCTTAATTGCTATTTCTTTATCTTTCAGTTTTTTTTTATTTCATCATTCAACATTTTTAATTATAGAGATGTGGTCTCCTAGGTTTTTCCCATTGTTTATAAGCCCTGCCCAAAAGTCAATCTAAGACAATGATCGAGTTACGAGTTGAGTGAGTTGACTCAAGTTAACTTAAGCCAACCAAATATTTTTGTTTTATAAAAAAAATCAAAATGATACCATTTTGAAAAAAAGAAAAGAAAATTAGTAAACGAGTTTTGACAATTTTTTTCTTGGGCTAACCAAAACATGGGTCAACTCGAGTCTTCGACAGTTTTACACTTGGTCAATTCCCCCTCAATTTCTTTTCAAGCTTGGCCCAGTCATGGGTCGAACCGTCGGGTTGAGCCAAGTTTTAAAATAATTGCTTTCCAGATGCGACGCCTCCAGTTTAATCAGTGCCTAGGATCATGAGTTTGAAAAGTTTGCACGGGTTGATATCATTTTCTTTCTCAATTACATTCTTTAAAGTTGTTCGTTTTAAAAAAAGAACTTAGTTTGTCAAGGTGGCTTAGGTTTCTTTTGAAATCGTTTTTTATTCTTCAAAATTCATTTCTTTTTAAAATTCAACATTTTTTTTTTCTGTTTTGCCTTCTATTTGGTTATCATGTCCATATGATCCTTCTTGTGGGTTTTGACAACCTCATTTAGTTTTACTAATGCTTTGTTTTTTAATTTTTTTAATTGATCTTTTTCATGATTTCATCATTTTATATTTTGATTTTTGAGAATTGACGATCATTATTTTTTTAATTCCCTTTTATGATATGAGGTTGTGAGTTTTTTCTTTAAAATGCAATAACAATACTTGAATAATTTTTATATAATACAAAAATAATTATTTGACCCACGGAGAAGTATGTATTATCTATCTATAATGTCATATGTGGTGCATGTGTGTCAATTTTATGAAAATAAAAATAATTACAATTCCTTTTTTAAAAAAGAAGAAACTCTCTATTATCTCTTTTCTGTTCTCTATATGTATGTATGCACGTGTATATGTATGTATGCACGTGTATATGTATGTATGTATAAAACAGAGAAAGTTGTGATTTTGTATCTCTTCTTGTCAACAATCTCTCGGTCTTTCCTTTTCTATCCTCATCTTTCATCTCACATTGGAGAGGTTAGTCCTTAAATGTGATTCCATTTCTTTTCTTTATTTTTTCCAAGGTAAACTTTTGATCCTTATAGTATCTACAGATTTGGAGATGTTTCTGTATATAGCAAAGTGAGCTGTGAATTGGTTATAGTGATTAATAATAATTTTATGTGTTGAATGGTTAGGGTTTTTGGTGCTGTGATTGTTTGTTTCATTCATTCATTGTTGCTTCTTTGTGTTTATCCAATTCTTGCAGGTTTTTGTGCTTCAAAAGTGAAGTGAATGGATGGGAAAGTCTATATTGCTGTGTGAGCATGAATTAGGGTTTCAGATATGGATGATTTTTAGGTGTTGCAGATTGCTGTAATTCATACAAGTTTTCTGAGTCAGTGATTGGAAGAGTTTCTTTAACTTAAAAAAGAAACAAAAATTGAGTTGAAGGGAGTTCTTGGGAGTATTGGATGGGGAATAAGCTGGGGAGGAGGAGACAAGTGGTGGATGAGATGTATACAAGACCACAAGGTCTATATGCTCATAAAGATGTGGATCATAAAAAGCTAAGAAAGCTCATTCTCGAATCCAAGCTTGCCCCTTGTTTTCCAGGGGACGAGGACAGCTGTTATGATCATGAGGAATGCCCCATCTGTTTCTTGGTCCGTGTTTCTATCTAGTTTGTTTCTGTCTTTTTCTCCCTCAAGTTCATTTTGGTTTTTTTAGCTCATTTCCTTTGTGTTTGGTTATTTGCAAAGCTGAAGAAAAAGAAAGGAACTTTTTTCCCCCTTACATTCGCTTTAATGTTCTCTTGAAAAAAAATGAAGTATTTGATTGATTCTTTCCCTTCTTTTTGAGAGACCTAGGCATATTCTTTTTTATATACCATTTTTTTCCCTCTCCCATTGTTTTGTTGGTGACCAAAGAGAAATAATCGATTTTATAAAGCTAAGATTTAATGGTATTAGACCCTGTTGTACATTGTTGGTGTGACTAACCTGGCCCTTTTGTTTTGTTTTTGTCTTAGTATTATCCGAGTCTCAACCGATCAAGATGTTGCATGAAGTGCGTCTGTACAGGTAATTGATTAATTGGCCATTGAGTTCTGCAATTTGACATATTATGTTAGTTATTCAAATCATTTATGGAATTTGAGCTGTGTTCTTTGTACAGAGTGTTTTCTGCAGATGAAGAATCCTAATTCAACCCGACCTACTCAGTATCCTTCAGTGCAAATTTTTTATTTCAGTTGCATATTTTGTTTAATTTGATTGTCATCATCTTATTACTTCCTGAAGCCATATTCCTATGCTTGCATTACTTAACAAGATCAGATGTCCATTTTGCAAAACTGCAAATTATGCTGTGGAGTATCGGGGTGTGAAAACTAAAGAGGAAAAGGGTTTGGAGCAGATTGTAAGATTTTATTGGCCTTTGTAACTGCAATTTTTGTTATTCTATGTACTGTGTGCCAATACTTTCCTTATATTGGTTGAGATTTATATGCATTTCTTCATTTTCTGCAGGAAGAACAGCGTGTTATAGAAGCGAAAATTAGGATGCGACAGCAGGAGCTTCAGGATGACAAAGAGAGAACGCAGAAAAGATCAGAAGTGAGTTCCTCAAGCACTAGTATTGCTCCAGGGGAGCTTGAATGTGGACCAGCAGCTGGTATTCTCCTTTTAAAACTCTGGTAGCTACTGCTTATATGCTTATGTTATGGTTATCATGATGGTTATAAATTTTCTTCTCCTCCCCAATCATCTCTCCCAGTTCCATCTGATAGGGCTCCAGTGGAAAGTGAGGACATTGTTTCGTCTCAATACTCAATCAGACATCCTCTGCACTCTGGAGGGAACAGGTATATTGCATCTCTAGTTTCTTTCCCCCATCAAGTTCTTGATTCAGGTTAGTGATACAGGTTCTATTATGATTTTTGTGAGACAAAACAATTACAAGGAAGACAAGATGTTTTATCCTTTAAATTGTGGGCTGCACATTTTCTTTTTTTCAAAGAAAAATGTTGTATTCCCAATTTTTTTTGTTGTCCTTGAGAAAATGTAACATTGTGGGTGTTCTGTACTTTTTGATGATATGATATCCTGTCAACTGTAGAGATTTTTTTTCATGGGTGTAGTAGTTTATAGGTTTGACGAAGCTTGTTTTGCAATATAAATTCTCTTGATAGCTAAGTGTTACATCATCTAATTCATGCACGGATCAGTTGTATATATTCTGAGGTATGAACATAGGCTAGTGTCTAAAGTTCTTGCTTCATCCATTTAGAGGTTGAAATATCTAGTGAAAGAGTCGAATGGGGTTCCTGTGGTTATGGAGTGAGAAGGAAAGAAGATGGCAGTGTCATAACTGCTTTACACTATTAAGACTCAAGAAAAAGAAAAAACAAAAGCTTCATTGCATGCTGCAGCTCATTGAGACTCAGAGTTGTTTTTTAATCGAGGGAGGGAAGAAGTTAGAATTACTGTAAGCTTTGTTTTGGTTTAATGACTTCAATTCTAAATCGAAGATGCAACATTTGTTATCTCACAACACTGATTGCTTATTACTCAGATTCAGTATGCAATGGGATGGTTTTATTTGACACTTTTGTATAGATATGATCACCACCAGAACTCAGAATAGCATGCTTAATTCCAAATTTCCTGTTTAACAGTCTGTTATATTAGGCTTAATAAGATGTTTGAACTGATTCTAATTTTCTTCCGGATTGCCATTGTTCTAAATTATATATCAAATGTTCATTAAATTGTAGGGATGATGAATTTGACCTGGATCTTGAGGATATTATGTTAATGGAAGCAATTTGGCTTTCCATTCAGGTAAATGGTCTTTGATTGATTTCCTCCAACTTGTATGCAACATTGATATTATTTGACTTTTTTACCTCTTGTATCTGATTGGCTTTTTGACATGTATCAGTCCAACATTATCCATGCACCAGCTACAACTGATTGCATCTTACCTGTGTAGGAACTGAATGTGATTTATCATTTTCTATACATCAACATTTAATGATCACCAAATTTATAATTATGGCTATGAGAGAGTACCTTTGAATCAATTCGTGGTAGGTAATGTAGAGGTGATGATCACCCATTTATAATTATGCCTATGAGAGTATGTTTGAATCAATTCCTGGTAGTTAAAATAGAGGTGTGTAAGAAACTAAAGCAATTTTTGGGATGCTCTTGCAAAATTGTCTTGTTTGACATTGCTGCTAGCAATGGATGCTCTTGATTCTCATTCAGAGCTTAAACAAATTCCCTCGACTATTGTGGTTGTGATTTAAGTCCCAAAGTAAATGGTCTCTTTTATGTCTCATCAAGCTAACATTGCTAATATGGTCAGGATTCTTTCTGTGTTTTCCAGATCACCTCTCATAGTGGGTAAATGAAATTTATGATGTTAACAACAATACATTGGACCAAAAGATGCAAGCCTGGTGCTTTAAAAATAACTTGTCACATGTTCTAATTTACTTTTCAGTTCTTTTTATGTTCAGAAAATGATCATTTCAAAGGATTTGGACCTTTGCCTCTTCAGTTTTGCAGCAATGTTCTTTAGGTCCCTTTTTATTGTTTTTGCTTTGCCTTTACCTTTTCCATTGCCTGTTTCTATCTTAATCTTGCACATTTGAGTGTGCTGGAAGGATCCTTTGCATTTATCCATAGTAGTTATTATAGCATATGACATGGATTATCCATGCTATAAGATAATTTTATCAAGGTACTTATTGGATCAATAATCTATTAAAATGATAATATGAAAAAAAATGTGTAAAGTACAATTAAATATAATGAAATAAGAAGTACAAAATTTTATGTATTAGATTGCCTACCCAGTAGAATTGTTGAACAAATCTTACCTAACGTAATTTAGATCTAAATTTATGAAGGATATTTTAAAATTAATTTAATTTAGTAATTAAACTGCCAACATCATCCCCACAAGAATTTAGAGATATCATATTCAATAAAAGTTTTCAGTAGTATGAATTTAGATGGATATTTTTGTGTGTGATTTTGTGAGTCGGGGTAAGTGTGCCTAATAAGCAGAATCTGTGGTGTTATTATTGTAACACATTCTTTTTTTGAACTAATTTAATATAATTGTTGCAATTTATGGAGGACTTCGTAATAAATACAGTGGTGCTGTTAGGAATTAGTCAAATGAGATTGTTAATATTAGGGATGTGCAGATTTTTTAAATATTAATAATAATAACAAAAGAGAAATGTGCAATTGAAAATTTTCTTTACACTTTAGAGGATATCTTAATATTTTTATAGAAAATCTTAAAAGGTGCAGAATATAATGGACAACATTTCAAAAGCATCATACTGCATTAGAAAAATCATCCGTGTGATTATGGTTTTTCTCTCTCAATGTATTTGTGTATCATCTAGTTTGAGGTCAGATGAATCAACCATGTTTCATTTCCTGATTATATAAATTCATAAACTTTTGTAGCAGTGCATGTAATTATCTTTCTTATTCTTTTTGGATATATAAAAATCTGACGATATAAAATCTAAAGCCAGCCACTTTATAAAATTTTTATATCTGAGAAAAAAACATAACCCAGCACCTCAGTAGAAATCATAATAAGAATCACACCACCTAAATTATTGGAGTAGAGAGATCATAATTAAAAACAAAAATTCAAAATGGAGAACAAATTAGATTTATCTAGTAAATAGATGCGAGTGCCCAACAATTGAATGATACATCATCAGTTATAACTAGTATCAAACTCATTAAGTTAGTCCCTCTCTTTCTCCATCTGTCATGGCATTATGTTTCATCAGATACTATATCACCTATAGCTTTTCCTTCCGACTAACAATTCTTCTCATCTGTAAACACTGTAACCAGGCATTGTGTCTTTTTTATGATAGCTGGGTTCTTATGCATATGGGCATCTAGATGTAGCCCAGTGAACAAAGGAAAATAAGAAAATAAGAGGTTCAATGAAAATTGGAAGCGTTTCAAAAAGATTCCCAAAAGGAGATAATCATAGCCAGACCAATAGAGAAAGTAATTTAAATTTAAATTTTATGATAGCTGGGTTCTTATGCATATGGGCATCTAGATGTAGCCCAGTGAACAAAGGAAAATAAGAAAATAAGAGGTTCAATGAAAATTGGAAGCGTTTCAAAAAGATTCCCAAAAGGAGATAATCATAGCCAGACCAATAGAGAAAGTAATTTAAATTTAATGCACGTTATATCAGCAAAAAAGGAGTTACTTCATTAGTTGATGATATCTAGAATGGAGGCCAGTTGAAGTTATTAAAAGAGGTGCTGCTTACAAGTATTTCTGGTTTATTGGTGCCTAAAACATTGTAATTATTGTAGGCTTTCCTCATAATGAAAAATAATATTTGTTATTGTTATTGAATTGCTTTCCATTCCTTGCTGTGGTATTGAATACTCTTTGCATATCTTTTTTTCTTATTCTTCCTAGAGAAGCTCAGGTTTAGGAATCCATTGCCTCTATGTGTGTGTGTGTGTGTGTGTTTAGGGGGGATATATTTTTGACAAATAAAGTTGAAAGCTTGTGCAAATATAGATGTAGATATGGATGATAGACATTTTCTGTTGTCTAATATACACTTGGATGCACCCGCATGCATGCATGTGCTCCTTCTAAGGTGCTACTTTGGCAACTAAAAATTATGGGCATGAAGACGTGTTCACACAAGTATGCATGATCTAAAGAATGTTCTGTTTGCTATTTTAGCAACCGAGCTGTTCTTGTCTCTGATATTGACATGGGAGATTTGACTCGGTTCTATTCCTTGTCTTGACAATTGACTTAAGATCTTAACTTACTCCAGGAAAACGGAAGACAGAAAAATCCGCTTTGTGGTGATGCTGCACCATCTGAACAATTTATCATGGAAGCACGCCATGCTTCACCAGCAAAGGCACCACTGGCTGGATCATCATCCCCTTCTGGAGGTCTTGCATGTGCTATAGCTGCTCTTGCTGAGCGTCAGCAGATGGGTGGGGAATCACTTGTTCACAATAATGTAAATATGCCTTCATTCAACATGCTTCCAAGCGCTAGTAGCTTTTATAACAGGCATGTGCAGGATGCAGACGATTACTCTCCTGCGCAGAGCTCTAGCAATGTGCTGCCAGATTGCAGGATGATTGTGACAAGGGATGATGGGGACTGGGGTGCGGATCGTGGATCAGACGCAGCTGAAGCTGGGACCAGTTATGCTAGTTCTGAGACAGCAGAAGATGCTGGTGGAATATCTGCCCTATTACCCCCACCACCGCCAGATGAAATTGGGGGGAGCTTTCAGAATGTCTATGGACCCATTGAGAGTTTTGAAGAGCAGATGATGCTAGCCACGGCCATTTCTCTTGCTGAGGCCCGAGCTATGACAAGTGAACCCCAAAGCGCATGGCAATAGTTTTCAGGGATAAGCTGCAAAAGTTTGAACAAATGATGCTGGCGAAGGCTTTTCAGCTAGCTGAGTACCAGGCCAGGGCAAGTGCACAATGCGTGCATGCAACTGGCACAAAGGTTAAGGTAGTGAAGATTCTCTCTACAGTACTACGTATAGTTGTTAAAGGAAAAGGTATTGTTTTGGTGAATGAAAGGTTGTTTGGTAAACTATATTCATAATGATTCCAAGTCACAAAGTCCTTTATTTTCATGGATCTTTATCATTTCTTACCTTGTTCAGGAGTCCCGGGGTAGCAAAAATCTTTTTTTTTTTTTCCTTTTCCACAATTAATGAACAAAATTGAAGAGTAGATTTGATTCGATGTCATCATAGCTCCCTACTATTGATATTGCAGAATCCTAATCCTAATCCTAATCATTGGTTTTCAGTTATCGATTTGGTTGATCATTAACTACTACCATCCCTGGGGGAGGGCTGGGAACTTGTACGTGAAGTTATAATAATCTTCGTGCCAAAACAGGTGTCTGAAGATTTTCAACACGGAATTAACTGCTCACACCTTACCTTCTTTCCCGTTCATATAAAAAAGACTAGCAGTGCTAATCTCATTAGGCCACCCGAACCCATCGCACCTTTGACAGGAGGAGGCCAATGGTGGTCTTCTCTCTACAAAGCCTAAACGGGTTTGTAAGATTTGGGGCAAATGCTACGGTGCTCCTAGTAATTATGTATGTATATATAAACCCGTAAGGGCTAGACCCTTCAAAATAAAAACCTCTCTATAGAAATTCTTAGATACCCAGCAACTCATTCAAGGGGGAGAATTTGAAAACAAAAGAAAAAACAACTGAAGGAACGATCAGTTATAAATTTACAACTCTTATGCTGGATCGCATGGTGAGTAGATGAAGCAAATGTACGAGGATCGACAGATTTGGGCTGAAAGTTTCCATATTTCTATGCTGGCCCAGGATAACCTCAATGAATGTGTGAATCAATTCATTCAATTTGGGGAACTTAAATTTGCTTGAGTTTATCCGTTGTTGTAAATAGATTGAGAATCAACACAAGTTATGAAACAGGCAGTTCTAAATTATTGCAACAACAGGCAATTTCTTACATGTTTGCTTCCTGTTCTTTATTGAAGGAGTAGCTAGACAGTGTTGGGTCCTATAAGAGATATGGTTTACGAAATTCGACGCAAAGGCAGGTTCAACCGAAGAAGAGATGTTGTTTGTGATAGAGAATGTAACTTTTTTTGATAAGCAAAATAGAGCCTGTTAAAGGCTGGACAAGCAACCCAAAGGGTTTTGAGTTTAACAAATCCAGCATACAAAAACAAAAGAATCCAAGGCAACATGAACTACAAGAATCACAAGACTGCAGATTAAAACAAAAAGGGTATGTAACTTGTTCATGCAAGCTACTTGAATCTTATGGATTCCCATGTCTGCATCTCATATGTCCTATTTGCAAAGAAGATTGAGTTAAGGCCATGTAGATTCAAATAATGTTTGCTGTCACAAGAGGTAGGCTTTGCAAATGCTGTTGCAACTCGAAATTATTTGATTATATTTGCGATGCTAGACTTGCTCTTCGTCTAGAATATAGCTCATGGCACATAATTTATTTCGTTTCATAGGGGATTATTTAAATGCTTCAAAAGCTCTTGCCTTAACCCTTCACATTTAACTAGGAAGGGTTGAGTTAATATTCTGTAAAATAAGCTTGGATTACCTTGCGGGGGCTTGGCTCAGAGATCGTTGAGTTTTTTACTACAAATTGCCTTTTTAATTTTTTTTCCACCTGTAATCGGACTGGGATTCGGTAATTCTGTTAAGAATTTTCATTTGGTTTAAGTTTCCCTTTTTTTAGGTTCCGACACAACAGTTGCTTGCTGTTCTTGAACAAACATTGCTTGAGGTTATCCAATGCCGAGATCAAGGTCTGAGAATACTAGCATGTTACCATTTATCCCTAATATAACTGTTGGATAGAGTTCAAGACCAGAATACTGGCAGAAATCTCTGATGGTCATGTTTTGTCTGCTGTTTTTTATCAGTGGCTGTTGCAATATGTTTCCATGAATTTGGATTCATGCTTTGTAGTCGGGTCAGCTCGAACTTATTTCTCTTTGATCATTGGTTTATAAAAAACTATCTATTTATTATCTATTAATTAATAAAAACTATATATATTTAAAGTATGTATATGTACATTAAATTATAAATATTAATTATATTATATTTAAAAATTCTAAATATTCTACAAATATATTTATATATTTCGAGTTATGTTCGGTAAATTTTAGATTTATATATCAGGTTAAAAAAATATCATTAAATTATCAACTCTAACGATGATCATCTGCAGGAGAGCGAGCTCCTCACCAAGCAAATCGGAACCATTAAATCAAGTAGATGGCCTTCCACAGTAGAGCTCATCACCAGACATATCAGAACCATTAAATCAAGCAGTATCTGGAATTCCAGGTAGAAGAGACTATGTCCCTGATGTATTTGATATTGTAATATATAATACTTTTTAAATTATTTTTTGTTTGAAAACAAATTAAAATGTTTTTATTTTATTTTTACATTAGCACATCAAAAACATTAAAAAATACTAAAAAAAACATCAATTTAACATTACATTTTTAAAATACAGCAAAACGCAAGTTGAACAGTAATGCCAAACGGCCTCTAAATTGCAGATCAGAATCCAAAGATTGAAAGCATAACATTAAGCACCCAGAGCCACAGGAGATATTTGGTTTGGAACGGCCCGACCTATGGTTTCGAGTGATATATTTTCTTATACAGTATTTGACACATTCAATAAGCAGCGCACCTCAAGCAACAGAGGGTGAAGTAGATTTCCAAAAAACTTTTATCAAGGAAAGGAAGCAATGTTGGTATACACCAAAATCATTTACTAATCATCCTCATCATCGCTGTCATAGTTCTGGCATAGGGATTGTAGACCAATGCTTGGATCATTAGCTGTACTCTGCTCTACTTGTTTATTCTCCTCTGGCTTGTTACGGTCAGAAACTGCAACTGGTTTCTTTTTCACAGATATCCTGATCAACGGGGATCTAAATTTAGGTTTGCCATCATTTTGAGTCCCTGAAGCACTTGAATTTTCTGTTGACAACCAAGGAACATGAATGTCAGACTCACCTAGAATTTCATAATAACAGATGAATGTAACAAGTTAAACAAAAAGTAGTAATCTTAAGATGAACACTAATTGATCTTGGTGATATGTAAGAAATCAAATTTTCTAACATGCATTTGGAGTACATTAGCATTTGAAGAATATTCCTTTGCATATAGCTTTAATAGCATCTATTTGGGACAATAACATACATGTTTCTGAATATGCTAGACCTCTCATGAAGACCACCAGAAAGGCGGTGAAACATTTTGAAATCAAATATACCTTTTGTGCAGGAGGTGTTTGATATTTATCAGAAATCAGAAATCCACTGAAAATTTAGCCACGGAAGAAAATTTGAGAATACTGTAGCTATCTATGTTGTTCTTGCCTCATAATAGTAGTAGTAGCATTAATCAAACATCACAGTCAATCTATCATTATTACCCAATGCATAGCTCCATCAAATCTCAACAAGGAATTTATATATAACTTATCTTTTCATTCACTGCTTCTAAATATGAACTCTAATTGCACTTCAAGAATTTTAGTTCTGAACAATATATGGAAGGGAAAGGTAAAAGATGACATAAAGTACCACTGTTATTTGAGCTATCTGAAACACTAGCTTTTGCCAGTGAATCCGTTGGTTTACTTGAAACTTCATCAGCAACCTTCCTCTTCTGCATAGCATGCACTCAAAAGTTCAAGTTAAGGAATCACTTGATCTCCACAAAAAGTCATAAATTACCATGCTGGAAGTTTGATACATTACAGATGAAAAGAAGGGAAAAAAAGGCAAACATAAATGGTTCAACAAAGCTCATGATGAGTGCAGTAGATGAAATGCTTCATAAAAACTGACAGAGTTAAGGCATGATGGCAGATGCACCGAGACACAATTCTTGAAGAATGCGAAAGGTCATACAGACAGACTGTATTTCTGATAAATGACATTCAGGTAGGCTGCTCCTCATGTCTAATTGAATAAGGACTAAAAATTAGAATGCTCCAAAAAAGTCACTATCATAACATTATATTTGAACACAGATCTTAAGAGAGATGGAAATGTTGGAAAGTAGGACAGAAAATGGAGGAAAAAGGCTAATTTTTTATCATTTGGTAGGGTGAAAATGTGCAAGCACGGAAGATAAAAGTGGCAATATCAATATTTTCACAAGTATGGGCATCATTGTGAAATATTCATGTATATTATATATCTTCCCAGTCTTCATATATTGATCCAACTGTCATAATTAGCTTCACTCCTGCTATGTGGCTTTACAAATTGTATTGATCTAGGAACCAAATCATAGGTTACATGACCAAGATTCAGGACCAGTGAACCAACAGCACCAGGATTAGTATATACACCTTTGCATACCTTGATCTATCTCAATTCTAAACTAAAAATTCATTCTGAGAAAAGTTGATTTCAGTAGGATTGATAGAAACAGTTCAGATAGATTATTGAAGTTTGGAACTAAATAATTGAATATTTCTGTTTTTCAATAGAAAAACTCCAAAGCAAACACACTAGCTCATTCCTTGGTGTTTTGATTATACAGAGAGATACATCTTTTTTCCAAAGTCAATGCATCCAAGCTGAGTTGTAATATTTCCAAAGTGATTAACCTCACTCAAAGGTCAAAGCCTCCATACAAACAACAGTTAAAGGGTACAAAAGTCATATTTGCAAGTAAAAGTACGAAGATAATAGATTTCACTTGAGATTAACCCCTTTTCTTGGACAGAAGTAAAATATTTGTGTTCTACTAAATTATACTGATGGGAAAAATTGCCCGAGGTAAAGAATGCATGTGAAAAATTTTACAACTATAATTGGATCTCTTCTCATATTTTCCTTTAATAATTAGGCACAATATATTCCAACCATTCACTTTTTCCTCTTACTTCCAGAAAGTGACCTATATAAAGAAAAAGAAGATTTACAAGATTCTCATACCTTCAACTTATCACTTGACATGTTAAAATCTTCATCGTCATCAGAATCTTCATCTGAAATTCTTCGAATAACCTCTGTTTGTCTTTGCTTTAAAATATAAACACAAAACAAACCATTTTATGACCATCTAGTCATATAGAAGGGAGGAAGGGGATGCAAATGAGCAGGTCTGGAAGGAAACTAGCAAGTATAGAAATTGAGTACTAACTTTGAATAATGATTTTATAAGAGCTTCATCCTCTTCCTCCAACTTCCTCTCCTGTCGGCAAGTAAATCCATTGCCAGATTCAGAATAAGGCAGTACAACACAGAAATGAAAAGGCAAATGTCCCGAGAAAAAAGCAAGCAAGCATTATTCCTGCAACTAGAATCTCTACTTTGGTTTTCACACATTTACATGTAACGTTATATGTAAATGCAAAGAATTCACATTATGCTTTAGTGCATTTCATTTCAATGGGCAAATTTATTCCTATGAAAAGATTTAAAAGGAAAAACTATTGAGTATCTTAAAACTCGTACCTTTTCAGAAGCTGTGCGCTGCAAAGCCTCAAGCATTGCATCGACACTGACAGTAGCATGTCGAGACTGCAAAAATGAAAACAGAATCAGTACAGGATGACAAAGTAGACCAAAACACAATAATTTAACGAATAACATCAAATCCCACGAACCAATTAATTACCTTCATGGACTTCATTTCATCAAGTGCAGCAAGAATGTCAATCTCTCTTTTAGAATCCAAAGTTCTGTTCTCCAGTGATTTCATGGCATCCCCCATCTCTTCTGCATCCCTCTTTTTTCTTCTCAGTGTCCAGTTCCTACCACCCACAACAACATTATTCTCCAAACTAAAAATTCTCACAGACAAACAACAACCAAAGTACAACGTTGTAACTAATATATTTTTACCTCATCCTCGGCACGCCAAGGTTCAAAATTCCGCGTGGCACCACTTTCGACTGTATAATCCGAGTTTTGAGGATCTGTCTTCATTGCTAGCTCGGCCGAACACCTCGTACATTTGAAGTAAAATCTAAATATTTGTATTCCTAAATACGTCTGCAAAAAAAAAAAAAAAAGAACGAAAAGAATCCTTCCAAAACACTACCAGTAAAAATAAAGACAGACAGAAAATTAAAAGAAAAAAAAATACCTCGCCAATGACATCTTCTTTGCGAGAATTAAACTTGGTGCCTTTATAGATGTAATTACCACAAGTATTGCAACGGATGCTCATAGGAAGCATCATTCGGACCTTTATCTGTTGGTTCTTGGGTCTTCGGATCCTGGGTAATTTCGATGGATCAAAATCTGGTGGGTAGTACTTGTTTAACACCTTTCTTTCTCCCATCTTCTCTGCTTACTTGCTTCTTCTCGCGACAACCACAAAAAAGAAAACCCTAATTACTCAGATTTGTGTTTGAAATTTGCTAATTGGTTTTCCAGCATGAAAGATAGAGAAGGCTACAAGGAAGGAGGACAGCTGCTTCGTCGTCTAGTTATTAACTAGTTTTTTTTCCGTGCTACGCCACGGTGGAATTATCTTTTTTTATCAACCTTAAAACAATATATAAAAATGTTTAAAGTTAAAAATTTAATTTATATTGGGCTGAAATATTGTTTTAAATATTTAAATGGAAACACCGATTATATATATTTTTTTAAATAAATAATAAGATAGCAGCATATTAAATTAACTGGATAAATTATGATTATTTTAAAAAACTTGTAATATAAATATGTGATAGTGATAAAATTATGAAATTCATAATGAAACAAAATAAAAAATCTAATTACAACGAAACACATATTAAAGGTAAAATGTCAAAAAATAATAATATTTTTAAAAAAATTACTTGAATAAATTTATATTGATGGTCAGCACAACATCTTCGGATGAGAAAAATTTCTTAACCTAAAAAAAAAAGTTAAAGATATGCTAGGACTTTCAAATAAGTAAAAGAAATTCAAGAAATTCAAGATCTGAGTCATTGGTTTGATTGAGTTTAATAAATTTAGTTAATCTAATTATATATATATATATATATATATATATATATATATATATATATATAACTCAATTTAATAACATGAAAAATCGCAACCTATAAAATCCTATATGTTAAAGCAAGAAACTCAATCTTCAACCAATTTAATTTTGAATGATAGAATTGAAAACAAAATAGCAATACAAGGAATGAGGACCAAACATAAAATAAAAAAAAAAAGAATAAGGATGAAATTGCAAAAAAAAAATAAAATTTATAAGTCAACACAAACAAAAAAAATCAAAAGAATAAGGATCAAATTTGAGAGATTAAAAACTGAAGGAAGACAAAAATGAAAAAAAAAACTTTCCAATTTGAAGTAATTTTTTGAAAGATAACAAATAAAACAGGGATTAAATCTAAAGAGGAAAGAAGTTTAACGATTGTTGTGATTTTTTCATGGGCAGTGCGTAAACCAAGGCATAATCACTAAACACATGCCATCTAGAAAGGAAGAGAACACCAAAACACATCAAATAACACAACGGAACAAATGTTTTTACCATAAGAGTCAACCACACATGTCGTCTGAAGGCGATGAAGTGGTTAATGTCTGCTATGCACGCGTCAATAGCTTTTTGTTTTTGTTTTTTCTGTTTTTGATGTATTAAAAGACAACATCATCCACATGACCAAATAATTATTGCTAAAAAATCATATGGGAATGACAAATTTGCCCTTGAAAAGATGCTTTGAGAATTTTCATTTTAAAGGTGATAGAGTCATTGCTCTATTCTTAAAAAAGTGAAAAACCAAGAATGCCCCTAGTCATAGTTAAGTGGAATTTTGCTTTTAAGGATACTAAAGTAAATTCACTATACAAAAAGTTTATGAAAGGACATAGATGCCCCTCAACAATTGTAAATTGACAAATAAACCCTGTGAAAATACAAATCTACCCTGTAAGTCTGTTGAAATGTTTTTTTAGGGGCAAAAACATAATTTCAATATTATAATCCACAGTGAATAACGCCTATTGTACAATGTTTTTCCCCACACGAAATAGGTTTTGTTAACTAGATTATATCTACATTGCAGGTCCATATTATTTTTCTAGCAAAATATTTAAGCGTTGCAATCACGTTTTTAAAAAAGAAGAGAAATCCTATAATTTTTTTAAAAAAATAAAATTTTAAAAAAAGAAAGAAAAAAATGAGGCTAGTCGTTATAGGCCTAGTAAACTAGGCTAAATGCCTGGCCCACTAAGAAAGAGCCCATGTGCGGGCCTTTTTAGGCGCATTCAAGGTAGAAAAAACACACTCCTAATATTAACTCCCCTTATCATATGAAACTATTTGACACAAAATTCAACTGTTTTGGTGGTAGAATCATCTCAAATGAAAACTTTCTCTCTCTCTCTATACTAGAATCTGACGACCCCCTCTCTCTCCTTCACTAAAAAAAACTAAAAATAAAGGAAAATAAAGTTTGGTGCCTAAATTTAATTATTTTTTCAAATAGAGGGACCGATTAACCTAACGTCTAAAAAGATTGGGGATTAAAATGAGTTTTGAAACAAGTTTCAAAGCCACCACCTTTTTTACTCGTTCTTTTAACTTAAATCCTCTATTTTTCAATTCAACCCTCCCTCTAAAAAAAGATATGCAATTGGGTGTTGATTTGGGCAAAAAAGGCTCAATTGTGAAAAATAAAAGTTCAAGGACCAAATCATATTTTTTTAAAAAAAATTCATTGTTGAATCCACAATGATATATGAGAGAATGAATAGTAAAATAGCTATAGTAAAACCTCTATCTCTTTTATATTACACTATAATCTCTACCTAGGTCAACCAACATGAGCTGAGTCATGGGTCATGTTATCATAGGTTGCTTCGAGTTTATATATATATTGTGACCTAAATGACAATAGATTGTGAAAACTACCCCCACCATCACATATAAAATAAAAGGAAAAGTTAAGTTATAATATTTGCATGAGCCCTTATCTTTTGCTTATTATGAGGAAGGGTAACTTCATACTTTAATATTTGATTAAAGTTAACAACTTTTTATTTATTTATCAATTTATATATTTTCCAATTAATTTTATTAAGCATAGATATCGTCTTTTGATTTTTTAACTAAAAACTTTCATGATATTGAAACACGTATTTAGAACATTGATACCTTTTTTTTATGTTTGAAATGGACTTGGAATCATACCTATAACGTAACATGTTAAACATATAAACTCATTCTAAATTATATAATATAGTTTTGGGGGGAAACTGTGTACACTTTGGGTTGGGTGATTTTATTTTTATTGGGCATACTTGCTTTTAGCTTATGTTTGGGCCTAGTTTTTATGTTAAGTTGAAATTTAGTTTGTCATTCTATTTGTGCTAGTCATTAATCTTGTTATTTTTAATATTAATTTTTGCAATTATTATTATTGAACTACAATATATATTAACTTTAAAAAAAAAAAGATTGAATCAATATTTTTGTTCCACTATTTATTATTGTAAATCTCTTCACGTAGTAATATGAATAAAGTTGTTTAAGGAACAATTCCATCCTAGGACATGGCTATTTTTCGCAACTCACTCCCCCTCTTTTTTTTCCTCTTTTCCAATGCTTGCCATGTATTTTTTGATTTTTTCCCCTAATTGTTTTTACTTATTTCCCCTCTATTTTGGTCACTTCCCTTTTCTTAGTCATTACTTCTTATATGTTGTTATGTGATTGCTTTTTGTGTGCTCTTCTAGGTTGGTTTTCTCTAGGAGGTCTTATATGTTGTTTACTATTCTCTATGGATTACCTCTTTATATGATTTGTATTGTCCTCGACATAATTTTTTATATATACTTTACTCTTTTTTTATGTTCATTTTGTCATTTTTTCTTCCTCTTTTTCATTGTGTTGTTGTTGCTAGGGTGGTTTGTAATTTATCCATTTTTCCTTTTTTTTATAATGTTTTAGCTATCATTCATTTACGTTATTGACTTCGAACTTTTTTTTAATTAGTTTAGTGTAGGTTTCCTAGATTAACATCTTTTCTGCTAATTCAAGAAGTATTGACACACAAGAAGTACACCTTTTCAAGCAACACGTACTCCACAAATGTTAGAAATTTCTCAAATAAGACAGCAGGTGGGCAGATCCATTCACTTAAGTGCATAAATATTTCTGTAATTACAATGTTCAAGATAACATATTTGTCATCATCTTGCAAGAAGCAAAAAGAAAAAGTTAAGGCACACGAACTACTATAACAAAGAACTCAGATTACAAAGACATTTTTGAGACAAAAGCTTCCTTGTGAAAGGAAGCAAACTGGAAGTTACTGCAGAGAAATATGCATAGTAAAAAGTGTTTGAAAGCGAGGAAACCAGCGGGAATCATGTATCTTATAAATGCAGCTCTCAACTTTTTCTGCAAATCTTCTACACTAGCTCATAACCCCCCCAACCCCCCAACATACATGCACACAAAAACAAAAGTGAAGAGAAAACAATATAGATGCATATGCAACCTATCTTCAGAGTGTAAAACTTGAAAATGTATGAGCCAGTTGACTTGAAGTGATACACTATATTCATATTCGCCTCCTAGGAAATTCATTCTATTTCAGGGTGTAAAACTTGAAACCATAGAGCCAATCAACTTCAGATATATTACATTCATGTTTCACTTCCTTGGCAACTAGGTTCTACAACAAGATTATGTTCGGAAAACCTGCAGTTTTATTTAAGAAAAAAAAAGAGTTGCCCAAATATTCCAAAAGCTTAATTCGCACTAAAACACAATGAGAGACAGTGTTTTGAGAACATAAAATTAGAGTTTCATATGCAATGTTGATGCCATAAGCTTCCCATAGGCGTCAATCTCAACATACATCAATGAACAGCTAGTCTTAGACCTATATCCAAACCCTTAGACGCAAATCCAAATCTATATAATCATTAAACAAGTCTTGCTGTAAGAAACAATTAAGATTGGTACTAAAGCCGGATGAAAGTGAAAAGGTTGCAGTGACCTTGCGAGTTGACAATGAAGAGGAAGCGGGTCGGATATATAGCGGAATGTCGATTTTCAAGATTGAAGATCGATCGAGTGGTAGCAGCGCAATGTCGAGTATTGAAGCAGATTAGCAAAGTGTTGGTTGACATTGAATGATTTAATCTGTGATCAGTGGCCGCTAGGGAAGGGTTTTAGGGATTCGTTTTTTTCATTCAAAATCACGTAGTTTCAAGCGTTTTTATCTTTTGTTTTAATAACCTAGCTTTTGACTCAGCCGGGTTTGAAATAGGTTTGGTGGGGTCATAGTTATAAAACCCGACCCGGTAGTTGACCCAGTAAAATGATTGGGTCACGGGTTTGGTAGGCACCTATATCAAGCATTCTTTTACTCCCCTGGACAGTACTTTGATTGGAATCACATTCATTTTCATTCAAGGTAAAGGTCTTGAAATGTAGTTACAAATCTTGTGGTAGGAGACAGAATAATTCATTTAACATGAAACTTAAATATGAATCACCACTTCCATAAGTTCTTTCTTTTTCTAAAGCTGCTAAACGAGGACTGCCACACCTGTATTTGCTTTGTGTATAATTCTTAAATAGGTCTGGGCTAATTCACCATTCACGGCTGTTAATGAGATGCCATAAAGCGGAGAGGCTACTCCGGTACTCTATAACGCGACAAGAGCTCGAGGGCACACAAATATCAGTGACAAATTAATACTAACTTTAAGATTTGACATCGTTTAAACCCCCCTAAAAATATTAAAAAATGTCAACTCCCTTACAATTCCCCAGCTTCGAAACTTTAAGGCTCAACCCAAAAACTTCGCATGCGTCTCTCTAAAAGACGAAGAAAATAAAACATATACTTGATCACTTATGCTTTGGTTTTACTAAGCATGTACAAATAACTGAGACATAAATTGATACATAGGAGAGATAAAGCACCTGGAGAAGTAGCACCAGCTGGACACCGATTTCTTCAATTTAGCTAATAGATCTCTTGGTTGTTTAAAGAGGAAGAAACTAATAGATCTTTTGGTTCAAAGAAAGAAATTAGGTCACAAACTTTAACTTTCCTTTTGATGTTAGGTGCAGTGTTAAATGAAATTATCATACCAAAAATAGACATAATTTTGAATGTTAATAGAATATAACTTATTGAGCCAAGGCTGATACATGTCCTTATAGATTTAAAAGTGTCCAAGCAACCACCCTGCACAAACATGCTAGAAAGAAATGATAAATTACCTCTTTGCAGCCTGGTAAAATCACTGACTTAAAAAGTTGATATAGGTTTTCTCGAACAGTTTTCTCATCATCACTCATCCGTTCATGTAATTTTTTTATAACAGCATATCTGTGCAATTTAAGCTCTTCTGGATGATTGAGGAATAAATCCTTCATGCCCATCAAGGCATCTTCAAAAGGAAAAGAAAAAAGAGGCTCTGGTCAACAACAACATTTCCAACGAACGCAAGATAATAAATGCAGAGGCTAAAATATATATAGTAAAAATAATCATGAAAGCAATAAACAGTCAAGTAGCTACCAGATAAACTCAACAAAAGCATTTTTATGAATAAATACTTTCTTTCTCTTTTAATTACAACCCAAAACTTTTAAGGACAACCTTTTATTCTAACAGGATATGAAGATATTTAAAAAAAGTACCTTTGCGGACTTTCACATTGTGATGGGATGTATGTTGAAGAAGCTCTTTCAAAGTCAAGCCTTTCTTGCTTACAGCTAAACTCGCTTTCTCGATCTTGCCACTCCGCCTTCGGAAGAACAATTGCTGCTTATAACACACACACAAAAAGAAACTTCCATTAGTAACACTACTTCATAAAAAGCACAAAATTTTAAGAAGAAACTAAATGGAAATATTTTTTTTTACCATTGGATTTAATTTCTGTGTTTGTAGTATTCTTAGGAGGTGGCAGTTTCCTGTCAATCTTTCGCTTTATTTTCTACAAAATTGACAAGAAAAAAAAAGAGAGAGACAAACAATTCAAGTTCACAAGACATGAAATTTAGAAAAAGGAGGGAAAAGAAAGAAATTGTTATTACTCACTTTGAAGTCAATTCCCACGCTTCTTCGCTTCTTGGAAGAACCCTTAGTTTTGCCATTTCCACCGCAAATTACGAGAAAAAGAAAAGTTTACGCATCAAAATTAGAGGTGATCATTTTCGATTCGGTTCGGTTTTTACCTTAAAAAAACAACCAAACCGGAAGGAAACAAAAAAAGGGGACCCTAACCGAACCGGAACGGTCCAAACTTACGTTGGGTTCGGTTTGGGTCCGTTTTTTAGGTCCAAAACCGGAAAAACCTATAGTTATTTTTCCGGCTTCAGAATGGGCTTTTAGTGGATTTTTGATGGGTTTATAAATAAATATTGTTAATAATATCTAATTTTCTCAAAAAATTTCCAAAGTATATTTAATTTTTTGCCACTACATATTCATTTATATTAAGTTGTTATTGTCAATCTTGTGTTCAATATATTTTTACCTTTCTAATTTTTTTCTCCCGCTTCAAACAAATTTAAATAACACAGATCACACATCAATAAGTTAAAATCCAAATTAATCCAAATTACAAACCAATGCCTTCAAAGGGCTTAAAGAAAAAACAACAAATAACATTATAATAAAACAATATTGTATACTTGTATGAGGAATTTTGACTTGGTCGACAACCTGAGGCAAGATTGAAGTTTCATTAGAGATAAATATCAAAGATTTGAATAAGAATTTGCCATATAAATAAAGAGCACAAATCCATCAGTAGTATAGCTTATTAAGACCAGAAATAAATTGGCATCATCATTCATAAAGCCCAATATTATCAACATAATTATCCATTGTTGGGTTTTTTATGTTATCCTTAGCTTTCAGAGAGTTTCTCTTATTCATGATATTAATTTTCTGATGCGGAACAATAAATAATAAAATTAAATCAAGAACAGAAAGAAGCTTTAGAAAAGAAAGAAGCTGAAGAAGAGAAGAAAGGAGATTGGAGATATGCAAAGTCTGCAAATTTTCATTAATCATCAAAACTGTCCCTCAAAATGATAGAAGAACATATAAATAGTAAACCCCCTAAAACATCTCGCTATTGGGCTCGGCCTATCAAATCAAACTGTTTAACATAAATAATAAAATAACAATAAGCAGGCCCAAATAGGCTAAATAAATAAAATAACAATGAAATGGGCCCCAATAGGCTTAGTCTCCCAACCAAAGCGTGACAGGCTAGGTCATCCTACGCCATCTCCGTCCATATACTCGTATAGTTTGTGGTGTGGGTCTGGTGTCCCCACCAACTCTCCCGGGATTAGAGAAACTCGACCCCGTTAAGTGTAGTACTGGCCGACTCTGATAGTATTCCCAAAGATCTGGGTCAAGCTGCTACAAAGTATCTCTAATAATCTAAGTGGAATCTCGAAGTCAAGTCGACCCACCTAACGATTAGAAACCGTTGAACCTACACCATTCCTGTTAAAAACAACTTGTTCATCCAGAATAGCATCAATATTATCCTTTTGTGCTGATGTCAAGGTGAAAGGGATAGAGGTTTTAATAGGATCATCAGAAGGGGAGTTAAGTGGTATCTCAAATGGATCATCTGGAATAGGAAGTGGTTTGTGGTATGCAACTAGATCCTCAATATTAAATGTAGAGCTAATTCCAAAATCATGTGGTAAATCAAGAACATAAGCATTTGGACCAACCCGTTGTATCACTTTGAAAGGTCCAGCACTACATGCATGTAATTTTCGATTAGCTCCCGAAGGAAACCGCTCGGGTCTAATCCGTATCATAACATAGTCTCCCATATTAAACTCATTATGTCGTCTGTGTAAATCAGCTTGAAGTTTATATTGCGCATTACTTGCTTGAATCTGTTTTGTGATCTCAATATGCAAATCCTGAATTCTATGTGCAAAAGACTTGGCTGACTCAGATACTCTGGCATGAAGGGACATGGGAAGAAGGTCTAAAGGTTTCTTAGGCTTGTAACCATGTACAACTTCGAAGGGACTCATGCCTATTGACCTATTGATAGAGTTATTATAGGCAAACTGGGTCATAGGAAGAATCAGATCCCAATTCCGATTATGATCACTCACTAGACACCTCAAAAGGTTGCCCAAACTCCTGTTAACCACCTCAGTTGACCATCATTTTGGGGGTGGTAAGCAGTAGAAAAATTCAATTTGGTTCCCACCATATGCCAAAAGGGTTTTCCCGAAATAACTTGTGAATCTAACATCCCTATCCGAAACTATGGTTTGGGGAAGACCATACAACTTGACAATCCATCAAAATAGAGTTTTGTAACTTTGGAAGCATCTATGGTCTTAGTACAAGGAATAAAATGGGCCATCTGAGAAGCGGTCGACAACCATAAAAATAGAATCTGTTTCTTTGCAGAGCGGGAAGCCCAAGCACAAAATCCATGCTCACATCTTGCCAAGGGCAAGTAGGAACGGCAATGGGGTGTAAAGACCAAGATTTTATTTTACGGCTTAGCTACTTGGCAAGTTCGACATTGACCTACCAATTTAGCGACATCTCTTTTCAAACTAGACCAAAAACTAGCGTTCCACTTCTTCAATGGTTCTATTCCTTCCAAAATGTCTTGAGAGACCTCCAGCATGAATCTCCCATATAAAAAAATCACTGACCTGATGTTTTCGAGATACAAAGCTTATTATCCCGAAATAAGTATCCATCTTGGAGGTGATAACCATTTATAACACGGTGATTCTCATCCTTCAATGTCAAGTATATTTCTCCAAATTCTGATCAAGATTCATACTCCTCTTTAAGTCTCTCAAATCATGTGACTTCAACACTCATTACAGATAACAGCGTTACCTGACGACTCAAAGCATCTGCAGCTTTATTCTCTATTCCAGATTTATGTTTCAAAACAAATGAGTATGCTTGCATATATTCAACCCAATGACCATACTTATGATTAAGCTTCTTTTGGGAGTTAAGATAGCGGAGGGCTTCATGGTCGGAGTAAAGAACAAACTCCTGTAGTAACAAGTAATAACGCCAATAACGCAAGACCTAAACCACCGCATAAAACTCCTTATCATAAGTTGAGTACTTTTGTTTTACCTCACTAAGTTTCTCACTAAAGTAGGCAACAGGGTGACGTTCTGACTAAGTACTCTACCTATACCGAGCTCGAAGCATCACATTCTACTTCAAACACTTTAGTAAAATCGGTAGCCAGATTCATCGGAGGCCTCCGTCATTTTCTTCTTAACCTCCTCAAATGCCCTATTAGCTCCTTTACTCCACCTAAACTCACCTTGTTTCAAACAATCTGTAATAAGGCGACATGATGGTGCTAAATCCCTTAATAAAATGACGATAGAAAGTCGCAAGCCCATGAAAACTATGAATCTCATGAATAGTCTTAGGTTTAGGCCAATGTACTATCGCTTGGACTTTCTGGGGTCAACAGAGACTCCTTTCCATGACACTATAAACCCTAAAAAGACCACTTGATCCAGAAGAAGGAACACTTTTTTGACATTTGCAAACAAACTTGCCTTTCTTAGGGTGGTACAAACTTGAATAAGATGATCGAAATGCTCTTTCTTGGTTTTGCTATAAATAAGAATATCATCAAAGTATACCACCAAGAACTTTCCTATAAATGGCCGGAAGTAATTGTGTCATTACTCTCGTAAAAGTGCTTGGTGCATTGGAAAGGCCAAAAAGGCATGACTAGCCATTCATATAAACCATCCTTAGTCTTAAATGTTGTCTTCCACTCATCTCCCGGACGGATCCCTTATCGATGATATCCACTCTTCAAGTCAATCTTAGAGAAGATGCGGGCTCTTGCCATCATATCTAACATGTCATCCAATCGAGGAATTGGAAAAGCGATACTTGAATGTAATTCTATTGATGGCTCATTGTGACACATATTCTCCATGATCCATCTTTCTTGGGTGTTAACGGTCACATGCTGCCAAGGGCTCAAACTCTCTCGTATAAATCCCTTTTGTAATAACTCACATACTTGCCTTTGCAATTCAGCATGTTCACTCGGGTTCATCCTATAGTGAGGCAAGTTTAGTAATGTAGCCCCAGAAACAAAATCTATGGCGTGTTGAACATCACACATAGGGGGTAAAGCATTAGGTAGTTCAAAGGGAAAACATCTAGAAATTCTCTCAACACTTCTCTTACCTCTCGGTGGCTCCTCAAAAAGTCTTCTACAGTCTCCTTAACACTACAAAGAAACACAACAGACTCCTCACAAATCTCTTTATCAAACTCCCTAGGACTTATTATGTTAAGCCCTCCATCTTTCACTTTATTCTTCTTGACTATTATCATTAGACTTGGGGGTAATCCAATAAGTTGGATTTTTTACCTTGAAAAGTGAATGAACAAGAATTTGATTGTCCAAAGATTGTAACGCCCAAATCATATAACCAAGGCCTACCCAAAATGGCGTGTCCTACATCCATGGGAATGACATCACACCAAATTTCATCATGATAGTCAAAAATCTTAATGAGAAAAGACATCTCTCTTTGCCGCTATAGATGTATCATTAACCCAAGATACATTATAGGGTTTAGGATGTGGAACAGACTTTAAGCCTAAGCGGGATACACTACCCGAGAAAACTACATTGATACAACTACCACTTTGACATGATGATCTTACACCCTTTATCTCCACATTTAATGTAAGTGTAAAAAATAGCAATCCTTCTCCAATCCTCGGTTCCTTTAAGTTGTGTTAAAGCACATCTAACCACACCTAACTCAGGTTGTCTTGATTTGAGTGGATATAGACCTAACACATCCTAGCAAGTTAGACTCATCATCCTCATCATTTAGATCTTGAAAATCATCAGGATTGGGTTCATATACCTTATCATCACAATTATCTTCTTCATTCATATCCTCTTGCCCCTTGATGAACAAAGCCTTATTAGGGCAAATGCTAAAGGAGATATGACCAAAACCCTCACACTTAAAACCTTGAATTCTTGAAGTTTTAGGTGCTTCATGAAAAATACCCTTACCCTTGTCTTCTCCAGGTATTTGGGAAATCAAAGGATTGGGTTTCTACGAGGTGGGGCACCTAATATGGAGTTATTACTACCATGTTGAGATCTAGAAAGGGTATTACGAGGTGTCACGGCGTCTTGTCCACTGGCTTTTTGTGACCAAGCCATAATTTTGTACTAGGGTATAAGCTTCCATCAAGGGTGGAAACACCCTAAGCACAATATCTCTTTTAAGGTCATCGTTTAAACCTTTTCGAAATCTACTTAGGGTCATCACTTCATCCTCCCTAACTGCACACCTCATCCTATACTCATCAAATTATACCACATATTCATTGGCAGACTTGCCTCCTTGCCTCAAGTTATTCCATTGGTCCAAAAGATTTCCTCTATAAGAACAAGACAAGTACTTTTCTTCTAACTTAGTCTTCATTTCAACCCGATCGATAATAGGGGGTTGACCTTTCCTAATCAAAGACTCTTCTACACTTTTCCAATAGAGCTGAGCGGTTCCACTAAGTTTCATCTTTGCAAATCTTACCCTTCTATTCTCAGATAGATTATACCAGCCAAAGAATTGATCCATGTCACGGATCCATCTATCAAATATCCACGGGTCAAGTTGAACCTCAAAAGTTGGGGCTTCTACCTTGATATGCCTCGTGACTTGCTCGCCGGGGTCATCATAGTCGTGATGGCCCGATTGCGGTTGTATTGCCGGTTCATAAGATGAACGGTCTTTGTATTAATCATTGGAACGCTCACTACCATAAGGGTCATCAAGTGTTGGTTATGGTGGCGGTTCCTACGAGGAACTGGTCTTTGAGGATTCCTATGGTTGTCACTAGAATGCTCGCTCTCACTAGATTGTCTTATTTGCAAAATTTCTATGGACTTCATCCTCCTAGAAAGGTTGTTCATTTGATTGGACATGTTGCTCATTTCCATTCGCATAAGTTGTAATTGTTCTTGAATATCTCTAAGAACATTACTAGAGTTCAGTCCATGGTAGCTATGACTTCTAGATTGTGTACTAGACAACCACTATGTAAATGCATGCAAAAACTAATCATGAGATTGAGATCATAAAATAACACTTGCAAGTGAAAGCGCAAAATAAAATTATAGCTAATAAAATAAAATAAAATCAAAGAAAAATATTTTTTTATTTTTTATTATTATCTTGGAGACTAGTAATGTGATTAAACCGGGAAAATGCTGCAAGCAAGCAATGTAAGTCCTCTAAATGTACACAAGTAATCCAAACACAATGTTTCAGTTTTCCCACTAATTTAACCAAGCTCCACAATTAATTAAGAGGATCAGATCTTTAATGCTAAACAAGCTCAAAATTAAGGTAATTCAATGTAAAGGCGAGCTATGTAATTTGGTTATGGGCAAACACAAAAAAAATAATATTAATGCTAAATATTGGTTAACAAGTGTAAAAACATACGGGAATGATGATTTTCAATGGATAAAAATTCTGACCGTATGATGTGGCAGTGAAGGATTACGTGGCAGCTGACATGGTAGGATATGCTGATGAGACAGATGATGTGGCGACGGCGTGGCGAGCGACATGGCAAGAACTGATGACGTGGTAGATGCCACGGATGCTCTGACGTGGCTAGGTTAATTATGTTTGCAGCTTCTGTTTTCTTGCTTCCCTAACTCGTGACTGTTGTCGCAGCACTTGTTGGCGGCACGCCGGCGGGGCTTTGTGACTCTGCTTGGGCCCGACGGTGCGAGGGAAGAGGCGGTGGTGTCTGTGGTGTCACTGTTGGACGGGGGCCTGTTGATCCATTGTCGCTGCTGAAGGTGAGGGCACTTGTGGATGGGGCGTTCTTCTTTGGGGTGCGGTGATGGCGCTAATAGTTAGCAAATTTGGGCAGAAGACAAAGAGGCTGCTGTGGCGCGGCTACGAGTTGTTGAAAGCAGTAAATCGGCGTGGACTTGTGACCCTTGGCTGTGATCGGCGCTGATGTAGAATAGTCGATCATTCTATGGGATTGATGTGTAGGTCTTCTTGGTGGTTGGTCTGCCGTTGTGATTGCCTGAGGCAGCGATGGCGAGCGCCGCTCACGAGGATCGGCGATGAACAGTGCCCGTGAAAGCTTTTTTTTTTGTCGAACAATATGCTTTTTTTAGATCAATCTAGGGTTAAACATAAACTTCGTGGATCGTTTAATTGTAAGAACAATTAAAAAGACATGCTCTGATACCAAATTTGATGCGGAACAATAAATAATAAAATTAAATCAAGAACAGAAAGAAGCTTTAGAAAAAAAAGAAGCTGAAGAAAAGAAGAAAGGGGATTGGAGAGATGCAAAGTCTGCAAATTTTCATTAATCATCAAATCTGTTCCTCAAAATGAGAAGAACATATAAATAGTAAACTCTAAAACATCCTCCGCTATTGGGCTCCATCAAATCAAACTGTTTAATATAAATAATAAAATAACAATGAGCAGGCACAAATGGGCTAAATAAATAAAATAACAATGAAATGGGCCCAAATGAGCTTAGTCTCTCAACCAAAGCGTGACAAACTGGGCCATTTTACGCCGTCTCATCTATATACTCAGTATAATTTATGATGTGGGTCCGGTATCCCACCATTTTCTCACTCTAAATTGTTTTATCTATCAAAGTCATGCAAATGTTGACTTATCCATCTCTACAGGTTTAGGCTACCATCTTGTCCTGAACTAGGAATTTATACCGTGGAGGTGTTTCAAACACTCCCTTCTAGAGCCTAATACATAATGGATTTAAAATCTAAAGGTATGGCATGGGCTGGAGACATTTTACCAGAAGTTTGAAATAATGTGCCATGAAGTGGATAATGTTGTGAAAAGGTATCTTTTTTTCTTTCTGTTTTATTCCTTTTCTTCACTTTATCGTGAGTTAAAACAGGCTTTATCACATTTTCTGTCATTTTCACTGAGTGAAATCACCAATCATATTTTCTTTGATGGGTGTAATTTCTCATGATGCATCGATATTTTTAGTTGTTACATTTTAATTGATCAGTCCTCTGGGCAGGCGCATCCCTTCATGCAACCCAAAGCACAAACATGATTTGGGTATTTCTTATACTTCAACTTCTTTCTGATATTGTGCACGATTTAATCCCTCCTTTGATGGATCCTGCAAAATGTGAAGCTTCAGCAGCAGCTCTAAAAAGAAATGCTGCCATGGGTTCCCCGTATTATTAAATCTATGATTGGCGTTGATGATGATCATGGACATACTTCTCAAGCAAAGCAATCACCTGTGGAGCTTAGTGATTCTGATCCTATGACAAAGCAGCTAGGCAAGGAATTCTGGGAACTTCAGGTTGCAAATCAATTGGCTTTTACCAGCAATTCTGAAGAACTCCTTGAAGGGGAAGAATCTGAGTCAGCTCCTGGAATTGTTGATGTTACAACTGAGTCTTCTGACATGAACACAGAAGAAAATGCAGTAGAGGAGAATTCCTCTGAACCTGAGGAGTTGGAGTCTATTACTCATGGAAATAAAGAACCTTTTGAAGCATCCAGTGAATTTGCTAATTTTAGTTGTGAAAATGCACGTGGGTCTCTGGCTGAGGTTTCACCTGTTACTTCAGTTCGTGGTGAGGACTTCCAGTGCCCTCAAGAGGTGGGAACTGTATGTGATAGCTCTGCAGATGACTCTTACTCTACTGGTATTATTGTTTCTTCTTCTCAAATGGGCTTTTCGGTGGTATCTTCTGAAAAAGCAGTAGCGGAGATGGAACTTGTATCCCCCAGAAGTTCCATATTCAGGGAATCTCATAGTCTGCCTGGGAACCCACTCAATAACATCACCACCAAATTAATATCTAGCAGCAATCCTTGTAATGTAGCTGGCCATGATTCTGATAGTTTCACCATGCTCCTGTCTTCTACATCAGCTCAATCTGATAGTTCCCTTGTCCTCTTGTCGTCTACATCTGTTCCAACAGTTTCATGTAAGATCAAGGCAGCAGAAATGGGGCTGGCTGCCTCCAACAGTGTGCTGTCTTTGGTATCGATAGGTTGACTCAATTTCTACTTTATTTAGTCTTTCTTTTATAATGCACTTTTAACAATCCTATTTTGGTAGAAAAAGATTCTAGAATCATTTTAGCCATGCCTTTTGAATTAATTATGTGAAGCTGTCTTGTAATAACTTGATGGCTAAATATCTTCAGATATGGGTCTGGTTTGGAATCTAGACAACATTCTGTGCATGTGCATGGGTGTGCGTTTCAAAAACATTCTGAAAATATAAAAGTTGATGAAACATGTCTAGTTCATATGATATATCTAGTTATGAAACAAAAGTACATCAGAAAATCAATATCAACATATGTCTATATTGTAGTAGTGTTATTGGTAAAAAAAAGTTAGTTATAGCTATAATCATTGGCCCTTGGGATGTTGATGTGCAGAAAATTTGCTTTGTAGCATATCTAGAAAGAATTAGTTTTGAACTGTTTTTCTTTATATAGTAATTTAGCATATGAGCCTAATTATCATCATTAAACTATTCTTGAATAAGGGAAGAAGGTACTGTTTGAATTTGAATGTATTTTCTGGGCAATAATTTGAATGGATGGTTTCCAACAAAAAGAAATATGCATATTAACCGTTTCAATGAAAACTATTTAACATTTAATTGGAACATCTTGATTATCAAAATGCAGTTATCTCTAAATATTATTTTAGCTATTGCAAACAACCTCCTTATGTTCAGTATGTATTGATGGTATGGCATGTACTGTGCGTAGTGAGATTTGCATGTATATGACTCTTTGCATTTGGCATGTACATGCCACTAGTATTGAGGTGTTAATGGATCATACTTCTTGGACATGGCTTTCTGGAAGCTCTTTATTCTTTCTCGTGAAAATGCATTTTATATCTCAGGTGAGGATAAAATTATACTTTCATGTCTTGTGAGTTACAACCCTGCTTATTTCTTGATGACGTAACCTGCTTGCCCCCACCCCCCCTGCTTATTTCCACTAATCTCTGGAAGCATTCTCAGGATGTTCGGATGACTCTGCTGTAGATGATTTGACAGAATCCAAAATGGAAAACATTGATTTGTCTGATAATGTAAAGCTTGAGGAAAGTTGTGACATTGTTGATGATAACCTGCTCTATGAAGTTGCTCGTAGAAACCGTAAACTCAGATCATACAAGGTTCTCCCTCTCTCATAGAAACTGTGTGATTATTTATGTTTTGTGTGTATATGCACCAAGCACACATGTGGATTGGCGGCTGTGGGTCTCTGTGTGCGGGTTATGTGTTTGGGGCTATGCATATATGCTCCCATGTAAATGGTATGTGTGAAAAGAATTTATTCGCAGTTATGCAATTGATATTTTTCTAAACATGAATGATGAATAAAACAAAAGGAGCCACTATATTTCAAAATGTGAAGTGCTTCAAAAATAATGATAGATAATTTTTACTTGGCTGGTAAAACATGGACTCGTTTTCTACTGTATTTAGTTTGCAAATATTAGCTATATCTTTGTTACTTTAACTTTCTAGGTTGGCAATCTTTCTATTATCTCTTATTAAATTCCACCATCTTTTTTGAGGGTGAGTAGGAGACTACAGATCAAGAACTCGATAGATACTGCGAAGCCACACAGCACAGATATGGAGACGTGAACCTGTGCCCCAGTATGGACCTTCAATTGGGTAAGATCCATTGAAGCAGTTTTCATCACTTCCAGGCCTCCATTCCTAACTCCTTCAAAAGAATGTTATGTGTTCTCTCACTAGGACAAGAGCTTTCTGTAACCTAAAATGAATGAGGCTCCATCAAAAAGTATTGATTAGAAAGTTGGAAATTCAAGCAGAGTTTAGCTGATACCAGTTATTTCCTACAATCCAGAATAGGAGGGCTGGATTTAAGCATTATCTGACCTTGTTAGGGAGTGTTCTCTTTGTTTTGAATGTGATATATCACAGAGTTAGATCATACCATTAAGAGAAGTGGAAGAAAAGACGAATAAATGTTTGCTTTGATGCAAAATTTTGACATCATTAGTGAAGTTAAACAGCAGAATAGCATGGGTAACAAATAAAAAAGGCAAAGCAAGTTCGGGACGAGAAATCCTTAAGTCTTCAATTCAAGTTTTAACGGAGCTCGTATAGGTATAACGAGATGGCAGTATTACAGTTGTGAAGTAGTACGAGATAAGTATGTAATAAAAAACTAAAGGTATGATGGAGTTAATATTCATGATAGAAAAAAAAATTATATTGGTGATAAAAAGTTTAGAGATAAACAAAATGATTTGCCCAGCAATTCACACGATTATTTTGTGAAAAAAGATATGGTGTTTCGTCACATGATTTAGCTTTTTCTGTTAATAAAAGCAAAAAATTACAAAGTTAAATTTTACCAGCCTTAAAATCATAAAAAAAAATATGTGGGAAAACATTGCAACAATTCAAAGTGTTTTAAAGAAAAAATTACAAAGCTAAATTTTCAATCCCTCAATATTAAAAAATAAAATCAGGGAGATAATTTTTTTAAATAATAATAATAAAAAAACACAAAAAAACAGGGGATAAAAAAACCTTACTAGAAACACTTGTAGCAATTCACAATGTTTTGTGATGAAAGTTACAAAGATGCTTCCCTCACTGATTTAGCTTTATTTGTAATGATTTATAATTGTAATTCTCAACAAACTCAATATTAAAAAAAAATTGTAATAATTTGAAAAATCATAAGAAAAAAAAAATATATGGAGAGACATTGTAGTAATCCACGGTATTTTGTGAGGGAAAGCTATAGTGCTTTCCCCCCCTGATTAAATTTATTACAAAATTAAATTATAACCAGCTCAATATTAAAAAAATAACATCGACAAAGATAATTTTTTGAAAAAAATAATAACAAAACAGGAAAACACAAAAGAACCTGGAAGAAAAAAACCATGTGAGAAAAAACTCCAGTATCAATCCATAGTGTTTTGTGAGGAAAGTTCTGATGTTTTCCTACATGATTTATCCTTACTTGTATTTACTTGTAATTATAATTCTTAACTGGTTTAATATTAAAAAAATAAAATTGACAAAGATAATTTAGAAAAAACATAAAAAAACTATGTGGAAAAAATAATTATAACAATCCCTAGTAATTTTTGAGGGAAAACTATAGTGCTTCTTTTTACATATTGTAATCATAATTTTAACTAGTTAAATATTAAAAAATAAAATAAAAAAATGATTTTGGAGAAAATTATAAAAAAAACAAAAAACCATGTGGAGAAACATTATAGCAATCAACAATGTTTTAAAGAAAAAAAAATTACAAAATAAATTCTCAATCAACTTAATATTAAAAAAATAAAATCGAACAATATAATTTTGAAAATAAAATAGAAAAAAAGTCATGTGAGAAAAACACCGTAGCAATCACGTGATTTCAAAGGAAAAAAACAGCGAAATTGTAACTAACTTCCAATATTAAAAAACGAAATTAACAAAGATAATTTTAGGAAAAAAAGTGCAAAAAGAGAGGAATAACTATTGTAATCCACGTGTTTTGGGTGTGGTAAACAAGAAATCCCCACACCCTTTAGCTTATTACTTAACTAGTTATATGTCCGTGTTATTCCAGATGGATCAAAATATTTTTTAATTAATTATACAATTATTACAAAAAGCATTCATAGAAAGAGAGAATGAATAAAATCGTGAAGTAAAATGCATTTCACGTTAAAAGAATATTTTAGAGTAATTCGTGTAATTTCCCTATTTTTTTTACCCAAAAAAAATATATTTTTAAAACCATAATTCATCTAACTAAAAGTAAAACAAATTCAAATAAGAATATTTGCGGTAACAATACTTCCATGTTCACATAATTTTACGACCACAAGATACAAAATGCACAAGGTTCAAAGAATAATCAACTAAATTATTGTTAATATCATATCATAAAAGAAAGGCAAGAATCCCATTCAAAAATTAATATCAAATTGATTGATACATAATTAAATAATGTCTCAAATATAATTTAATTTATTCAACTATAATTAATTTGATCAAATTTCAAGAAATTTATTTTTGAAAAATCATTAAGTGTTGTATAAAAAAAAGCTTGACAATATCACAAAAAATCATAATCTTATCCAAAAAAATTAAAAAAAACTAAAAAGGTTTTAATTAGCTAATTCCCCTAAAACAATAATCAAAAGAGCCTAAATGAGTTGATCGTTTTTGGACAAACAAGGAGTAGGAGGGTAGGACTTACAAGCGCAGCGCCCACCATGACCCAATTTTTTTTCTTTTTATTGTTAAGTTGGTACTCTCTCTCTCTCTCTCTCTCTTTTTTTATGAGCAACCATACAACACGTCATCTCTTATTCGGATTCCAGTCATACGGAGATGGTCGAGAAATCGGGCTTCTAATTGCAAGAACTCAAAAAAAACTTATTTTTCATCCTGAAAACTCTAAAAAACATCATGTAGACCTCAATAAACTCTTTTATGGTCTTAAAATAGCATTCAATCAATTAAAAAAATAAAAATCAATTAGATTTTAAAAATTTCTAGAGGCCGGATTTATTTTTACCAACAAGATGAATATAAAAAAGCCTCTATGGAGCTTCTTTCATCACAAGGAACCGTTGAAAACTAAAATTTAACTTTCTTTATCACTTAAATGTGGCCAATAATGATTCTCTCTCTCATCCATTGTTTTCTTTTGAGTTTCTTTCTTCTTTCTAAATATGTGAGGATTCAAAATAAATAAAATAAAATTATGAATCAAAATAAAAAATAATTGAAAGCAATAGAGGCAAAACAAAATTTGCCAATTTCTTAAAGCAAATAAAATGGCAAAAGGTGTTGGACAAACATTGTCTTTCTTTTTAAAATCATTCTTAGATTCAAGTCCTTCAATTGTTTTCCTTTCTTCCACTAAAACCGGAAACTCTTTATAACTAATATCAAGTATCAATTCAATACTCGGAAATTTCTTTAACACCACGATAATTATACAAAAAAATTAAATCAAAATAAATTATGAAGTTTAATTTAAAAAAATACAATGTAGAAGGAAAAATCTAAAAAGAGAAAATTGATAATCGGAGATAAAACAATGATCACGAAAAAAGCAACACCTTATTAGCACACAAAGCATTTACTAAGAATGCATAAGTGGATTTCACACAGTAAAGCCTAGGCTTGGCTTATGCCTTAAAAGGCGGCGTGCGTGGATTTATGGAACCGTAAATAGAGCTTTATTAGCCTCACCATAGATGTTTTGGAGACACACAAGATAATCCTACCATAAATTAATGAGTTAGAGACATCACTCAACAATGGTAGACTTTCTATGTTGGATTCCAGCCGATGCCCTAGTTCCCCAACATCGACTTATACGCAAAGTGGTAGCACTATATCATCCGCAATCCATATCCGGAAAGGGTCGTTAAACAACCTACGTTAGCTGAAGTTAACCATCTACTTGCTAATCGTGATATGCATGCATGGAGGTCAAAGTTATAATGATGAAGGATGTGTTCCGATGACAATGTGAGGACATGAAGAAAGCCATGGACATCCCACCAGCACATCAACTCCATCCAAGCTCTTTCCATGTTTAGCCATGGAGTCGAAGTTAACCCACTGCGTTCAAGATGCAGGATGATTTATTGTCATGATCCAAAATAGACTCACCGAAGGGAGCCCGATAATACATTAGATGGCATTGATTGAATGCTCGTTTAAATTTATCGGTCTGATCATTTATAATCATATATCGTTCAAAGGGAAAATTGTTGGATTAGTTTAGTGGATAAAATGTCAAACGACAACTAAAATTATCTTTATTTTGGAAGAAAACTTTGAAAAACTTTGAATAATGGATTGCACCATACATCCCATGGAATTGAATTTACCTTTATGTAATTTCAAGGGGTGGAGCTCAACCGGTTTAAACTCTAAGTTTACTTTTTAGAAGATTGCACCGTTCGAATCTCTCAAACCTCTAAGTTTAATTCCGTGGTTCGTGGGATTAATTCAGAGCGCATGTAAGCTAACCCGAATTCCTACGCTAATAAATAAAAACCCAAAAATGGACCTTTTCTAGACCGAATCTCCTAAAAAATTGGACTTTCGCCCCTCAAATCCAGAGTAGTTTTGTGGATCAAGTCTGAGACATAAAGGAAAATAGAAAAATGAAATCAATAAAAGGTCTTACCTTGGAAATTTGCATATATTAAATGTCTCCACCTCCAATCTCGGAGAAAGAATCTATGTACCCATTTATTTGGCAAAGTTGGTCCGTGGTAACCAAGTAAGGGCAAGTGTTAGAAATAATTAGGGGAATAAGGTAACGAAGGGAAGCCGTTAGGAAAATTAAAGATCAATTGAAGGGATTAAGTAAATAAACGAAACCAAGATTTTGTTTCTTTTTCAATATTAAATTAGCAACTAAAATCAATAATAAAAATAAAAACTAAAAAAGTAAATATTGAAAGAGGCAGGGGTTTAGAAGAAGTTTAAGATTATATGTATCCTTTTACTTAATGTTTAATGTTATTTTAGATAGAGGTATTAAAGATAATTTTGTATATAATACATTCTCTTTCGAAATATAATACCCCTTTAGAATTTTTTTTTTTTTGATACAACAAATCCTAGGATGTTTAAGTCACCCTTTTATCTTACTAAAGTTAATAAGGAATTATAAGAAAGGAAATATCGTAAAATTTGAGAGGAATACTTAAAAGAAAGGTTTTAAATTATGTGCAAAGATACATGAGAGATTAAAATGAAAAGTATTTTTTATAAGTTTTTTTATGATAAAAATTATATTATTTTCCCTAAACACGTGTCACAATTGCACACCGGTAAAGGTATCATCAATTACTAAATATAGTAACAAAACAATTATATGTAATAAATTAATTTAATCTAAATGTCATTAATTAATTATATTAACATTAACCATTTTAAATTTTATACACTAATATTAAAAAATTTAAACGGTTAAATGCGATAAAATTACTGAATTACAAAAAATAGTTATGATTAATTATAATTTTAAATCAATATTCTAGCATTCCCTTACATGATTTAAAATTAAATCATACATATAATAAATATGATAAAACAAATTACACTGTAATAGGTCCTAGGTATCTTTACAGGGTTTGAACCTACACTTGATGTAAAAAACTCTAGACCCGAAGAGTTATAGTACTTAGGATGTTCGAACTAAGTTTTGGGCCGCATCTAACTTAAACTTATTACACAAACAATATATGGGTGATTTTAAGGTTCCTGGCCTCAGTGTTGCACTTTTTTTAGTTATGTGCACGATATCTTGTCTCACGAAAGTGTCTTTAAAGAGATAGTCCATCTCTAAGCTCCTACAATGGTGACAATGCTACCACACTCACTTAGGTGAATCCTCCAAAGATATTTTGGGTGTGACCAACATCCATTTTTATTTTTGCTTTTGAATTCATTCAAATATGAACTCTTTCTAATATATCACAATAAAGAGTACATTATCATAGAAATAAGACCTCGAGACCACTCATAAATATACATGTAATATTTCAGCAAGTGGACATCTTGATCTCATGTGATCAAGCAACCTACAACTAAGATGATACAACTCCCAAAAAGCCAAGAAATCAGGTTTGATAGGAGTATAATATAATGAAAATATATCACTAAGACACCACACTATTGGAATAAGAAACCTGCACGAATAGCCTCTATCATCCGTGACATGGTTGGTCGATGTATTCACGTTCCACGTCCCTACATGGATTCTTAGTCGTCGTTTTCACTGAGCTGACATGGGATGTCTCTATCTCTTGGTATCACATTGTTTGGGCATGCATGGGTTTCCTTGTCTCTGTCGCCATTGTTCATGTCTGGAGATGGTGGATGGCTTTGTTGAGGTTTTGTTTCTAGGCGGGTGTCTGCCGGCCGATTGGTTGCATTGACTTTGCGTGGTTCATTGTTCCCGTGTGCATGAAATGTGCGTTTATTCTTTTTGAATTTAAGTTGCCTTTGTTAGGTGACGCTTCTTTTTTTTAATCCTTAAAGTGACTCAGGTGCTCTAAGACTGCACATTTGATTTCTTTTATTCGTTATTCATGGCCCGCATGAGATTTATGCGTGATGATGATTTCGGTGACTATTGTTGGTCACGTGGTTGTTTCTTTCTCAAGTTATTTCTGAGCTTGTTCCGGCTTTTGTTTAGGTGCCTTTTACCCTCCTATCTCGGATATACTTTGTTTTTGCCGCTGTGGCGTAGGCTCACTTTAGATCTTAATATATTCTTACATTTGATCAAAAAAAAAAAAGAAACCCCCTACCTAACGAATACCAATTCATGAACGAGAAGTATAATAAAGACGTCACAAGGTAAGTTATACCTTAATAAGTCGAATTTGTTCTTTTCAGTCCAAATAAAAAAAACGCGGTTGCATCATCATAAAATACAAGCTTATTTAATAAATTTATGGCTCCTACAAAATTCCTCATCTTACAAAACCTTATATAATGGTTCAACTAGTAACCCTAATGAATCCAAAACTTGTGGTCTAATATTTTATCCATTTACAATAAACCCAAAATATGTTAACTCAAGCCCAAACATGAAGTACAGCAAAATAACAAATCTAACATATAAACTAACAAAGTCATTACACCTAATTAAACAAAATAACCTAACATGATAATTTTCCTAGTTTAAATAATGTCATAAACATAATTCTCATCCTACAAACACTAAGATCTTTATTCCTACCTTTAGATATCCAAAATAAGCTAGGAGATTGATATCTTCCCTTTAATTTCCTTGTTTGTTCTAGGATAATTAATTCTAGCTTTAAAGAATCATTTCAAAACATGAAACTCTTGCTGTCTTCCTTTAACCTTTCTTATAGGGATTAGAAACTCCTTAAAATAAGCTAATGAATATGTCAATAAATACCATCATCCCTTCTTTTCTTAGGTAGATAGGGATGAATAAGGAATCCTGTATGAAAAGGATTTTGGAACATTAATGAATTTTGCCACACCTGAAGATTATGTTACAAGCCATTAAAGATCCTTGTAGAACTATAAAATTTTCAAAAAACAAGATATCCATCCTTGTGCAAGAAAAGGATCTTGCCAAATAGAAAGTTCACAAGTCAAAATAAAGTAAATAACAAAATTCATACATCTTATTCCTCACATATATTGCATAGGCCGCTCTAAACTCCGATTGTCTTAAAATTTACCCCAACATAGAAAAATATCTGGGGAAACTCGGGAAAATTTCATCAACCAACGGCGGATTGAAAATTATGATTGTTGCCGTAAAATTAAACAAGTGGCATAATTATGCTAGACAAGTTTCCAATTATTGGTGATTAATTAGGCTTTAGTCCCATTTCCCTTGATGATAGAATAACAACTTATTGGTATGCCAAACCTTTGGTGAGTAACTTGTAATGTTGTTTTCAAAGCTTTGAGAATTCTAAAAATACTTCATACCAATGGTGAGATATCAAATGTCTAATGGATTTATATTTGACGTTATTTATGTCTTTTTTTTTTCATTAAAATTTTTATTTTTAGCATTAGCTATAGTAGTTTGGCAATTAAGATGTATTGATATAGATGATATGGTTTATAAACAAATGATATATCAATTAAAAAAAATTAGAGACTACAACTCTTAACTAACATCTAACATAACCAATTCTACTTCCATGGAGGAAAGAGTAATTATAATTTGTTTAATATATTTCATCAAATGTCCACACCACGCATATAAAGTAAACACATACCCCTATAATAGGTTTTGTTTCTTTGTAATCATAAACCAATTAGTATCCCACTAAATCCCTCTAATACAATAGTAAAATAGTATAATAAAAGTAGTGTATAATTAGTAGCTCCTTTTAGATATTTAAAAACTTTTTTAAAAGCACTCTAGTATGAAGCATTAAGATTATATGTTTATTTATCTAATATACCAATTTGCATATACTATATATTGGTCGAATATAATTGGCTAAATATAATAAAGATCCAATAATTTATAAATATTTATATCCTGACACACTTTCATTATAATTTTTTTCTTCATTCGGTTATAAGGACCAAAAAGGACTTCATACAAGAGACACATTAAAATAATTAAATCTTTTTTTATATATTTTTCAAGTGTAATATGATTAAGTTAAGCAAAGTCGTTGTTTGTTTTTCAAATAATTTAACACCCCAAATAAATAACATTAATGGACCAAGATTCATCATATTAAAATTTCCGTGACAAAAAGATGTAGTAATATTTACTCAACTTGGAATATTACTATACAAAATCATAATATCATCAACATACAAACATAAAAACGCATATTTTTTTTATTATAAACACATTTACTCAGTAAAATTTATGCGAAAATCATCAAATAACATGGAGTTGATCAAATTTTTCCACACTATTGTTTTGGAACTTGTTTAAACCATAAAGAGTTTTACAAATTTACAAACTTTTCTTTTTCTTGACCGAGCCACAACAAACCTTCTCGTTGATTCATATAAATTTCTTCTTAAATCACTATTTAAAAAATTATTTAACAATCTAAAGCAACTAATAATCTAATTGTGGTGATTTTGAGAATTTTGTTTTATGTGTCAAAAACATATACTCCTTGTTCTTGTTTTAAACCTCTTAGCAATTAACCTAGACTTAGATTTTTCTATAAATCCATCGATGTCATTTTTTTCATGAACCCATACTATAACTTACTTTGTCTTACTATTTGTGGCAAATCGATCCCAAACTATTTCTTTTATTTTTTTTTAATTTCACTAAAACGATTATCAACTATGTCTATTTTAGAATAAGAACTTTAATTCAAATACACTTAACTTATTTTTCTCTCTGTTAGAAAATCTAAAGATAATTGAAAGAATTAGACAATAAAAGCAACCAAGATTTTTGTTTCCTTTTCAATATTAAATCGGGAACCATAATCAATAATAAAATAACAACTAAAGTAAATTAAAAAAAGTAAGGGTTTTAAAAACCCGATTGTGGACACATTGCCGCTTTTCTTAAACTCTTATCAATCTCCCTTTGCTTAAGACAATTTGCATATAATTCTTTATTAAGATACAACAACTGCTAGGATTCTTGAACATAAATAAAAAATTTTCTATCTTTTACATCATCCTTTATCTATTTTGGTTAATAAAATATGAGAAAGAAAGTATAGTAAAATTTAAGAAGAATATATAAAAAGAAATATCTCAAATTATACGCCATACACACACACATTTAATAAACATATCAGTTACCAAAACATATTTAAAATAACTAAATATAATAAAATAATTTAGACTATAAATGTCATTCCATTAATTATATTAAGCATTAACCATTTAAATTTTATACACTAACATTCACAAAAAATCTAAATGGCTAAGTCAATAAATTTAAACAAAGTAAAGTGTTTGTGGTTTAGAATAAAAGAAAATACTTTCACACACACATATTTGTTTTATTGAAAAATCCTAAACTTACAATCACAGTGCTCATCGGATTAAAATATCTACAGAGTAAATTATAACTCACTCCTGGTTTAATAAACTAATTAATTAATCCTTGTAGTATTTAAAACTATATAGGTAATCCCTCCATTTATATATTTGCATAATTGGTTTTATCTCTTTTTAATTTTATTTTCCTTTTTCAATTTTTCTCTTGTCTATTTTATGTCTTTCAAAATAAAATAAAGACCATCGCTGAATTATGTAAAATGAGAAATTTGACTATGATATAAGATATTTTGCAATTAAATAATTACTAAATCTTGAGGATGATCATCATCAATAAAATACTATTTAATTATTTTTTAATAATATAAGCAAGTAACTAATTAATTACTTTTAATAAAACTACAAGTCTATGTTATAATGAACCTATCCCAATTCCCAAAATATTTTCATGATGTGTTAAGCTACTTGAGCTATGAATATTAGAAATTCCTCCTCAACAAATCTTTAGGTTATGTTTACTTTCATAAAATAGTATTTATGTATTTCCATCTCTATTTTCCTAGATTTTGATTAGTATGTTTTATTTTTTATATATATAACA